>VXAB01010803.1:49638-163074 GCA_013399175.1 Odontophorus gujanensis | reverse complement strand
CAAACAAAAAAAAGGAGCAGAGCCAAAAAAAAGACGCAGAGCAAAAAAAGAAAAAAGTAGCAGAGCAGAGCAGAACCACTACCTTCCCCCCTCAAGAATATTCTAGGTTAAACTGTACCTGAAAATAAGGCAAGTAAACTACCTAGAGTCTCTAAGAGAGGGAAATTTGCCTTGTGTCATTAAATACTGAGGGTATTATGCCATTCTGGGCAAACAGTCAGCATTTTGCATTTTCACATTTAATTAACTAAAACAACCACAAATGAAAAGCCATAGAACAATTTAAGCACATATGCAAACATCAGTAAAAAGCAAACTACCTGTGAGTAAAACACATCTGATCACAATACCACAGCTGTACAGGAACAATGACAAACACTCACAATGACACACCCAAGCACAAGGAACCCACAGGGTATTCATACTAGGAATTCTTTACAAGATACTTCTCTTGAAAGACATTATGCTGAACAACACTGAAGAAATCTGCTGCTGATCACAAAGAACAGGCTATGCAGAGCAAGCTGTCCGGGAAGCAAGCTCACTACAATTACTGAAAAAGCAGCACAGGTAAAATTTCAGTTTAGGAAAGGGGTTCACATAAAAGTTAAGTGCCATGTAGGAAGTAAACTTTTACCCATAATAAATAGCAAGTAGTTCGTAATTTAAAACACATAACATTCCCACCCCAAATCAGTACAAACGCAGTTTCGTCAGTCTCAAAGTTCAGTTACATCTCTTTTGACAGCAACACATACCATGTTTGCACCTACATTTCACATCTTTGGACAGGATTCAATTAGTCAGGTAAGTGGGGTTCTCTGATTTGGTCCCTCTAAACAAATCTGTTCTCAAAAACTATTCCTTTAGAAAAACAGGCAGATGCTGAGCCGAAGAAATTCTTAATATAAGCTCAGCAACAGCAAAACGGAACAAAATGAGATGCTACTGCCACACCTTTGGCAAAACTGGTGAGATGTTTTGAGTATTAGGATTCCAGCCATCTGCCACTGTCACCTATCCCCACAAAGCTTAATGATGATATCTTTTTCTGCTAAAGCCATTTTAAATGAAAGTAGCTCAGCACAGAAATAAAAAACAAACCAACAAACCATGACCATCAAGGCATACTCAAGTCTGAAAACAGGTATGGACCTTATTGAAGGCTTGCTTCCTCCTGTAGGAACATACAAGGCAGAACAGTAACTCTGTAACTCTTATCTGAACCCCTGTACTGCACATCTATCCTCTGCTAACCACAGGTACCTCATTCTTCTCTTGGAAAATGCAGAATTTCTCATGAAACACCTTGAGGGCATGCAAGAAGGAATGAAAGGTAAGAGAAAAGAGGGAATAAAATAAAAAGAAAATAATCCTCCTCTTCTAGAAGAGATCTACGTCAACTAGGAAGAGAAACTGAAAAAGAGGTAAGTAAATGCAAAACAATTCTTACTTTTCATCAATTCCTTCCACCAGCCTTATATATACATAGAAAAGCAAGATGGGATGAAAAGTTTGAGACAGGAGGTACAGCCCACTGTGGCTGGGACACTACCCTCTGAGATAACCTCTTCCTGAGATTTTTAGTACGTGGACCAGGCTCCATTGAGAAAGGACAGGAAGAATCCATTTTTCACTCTTTAGTACCAGGAGGGCCAATGGCATTTCTGCTTCCTCCCTATACCTTGCAAAGTCTGTCTTGCAGAGCTTAGAAGCCAGTAAGAATGAATGAAGCAGAACATATGTTTACATTTTCCACCAGTAGTGGAAAAAAAAATTGAAATAAGTAACATAAAAGCATGTAACTTTGGCACTTGGTTCTCACCACATTTTTTAAACATTGCAAATAAACTAAAAGTATTTTTCTCCCTAGGCTTTACAAAGGTGCATTGGTATGTCCCGTGTTCTGTTCGATAGCTTCATTAATGTACCACTTAAAGTGAAACTACGTTAGATGTTGATACCTCTTACACCATCTGCATTAGCTAGGGAAAGTTTGCTCAGGAACAAGAAGTTTCTCAGAAGAAGCAGAGTTCACACCAGACCACACTGGAATGGAAACACCATGCTAAGGCTAATCACTATATACTGGGATTTCAAAAGGGATCACTATATATTTTGCCTTTACATTTGTTTCCTCTACAAAAGACACAAAGAAATACTCATCAGCTACCACAAAGTCATCAAAGAAAATAAGGTCAGAGTAGGAGAGACAGCCGATGTCTCATCTATCCTTCAAGAATAAGAGGGTACTAATACTTTTTTGCCTAGGAAAAATACGTAAACCTCCACGAGTCACAAATTGCAAACTACAGCTTACCTTTCAGCTGCCAATCTGTCTTGACTGTGCTCTTGAGGCATAAAGAAGTATAATCCTGCCTGTAGTTTGCTTGTAATTCTACCACATTGATCTATCAAAAAGGCTGGTGAAACAAAGTCCTTCAATCGGGCCCTTACAACAGGTGAGGACTGCCTTTTTGCAACAACATTAGAGTTAGTGAAATTTACTCTTCTGACATCAAACTGTGGTTTTCTGTAGATTATTGGCATGCTCATAATAAGGACAAGATTCACTATTCAGATTGTGATATTCAGTTGTAAAATAAACTAAGAGTGAGATAACAGACCCTCCATATTATAACAGGAGGAAGTAACTTGTATCGGTGAAGCAAATGAAACAAACCCTTGGTAAGCTTCCAGGAAAGCCTGTTCCACAGAAGAAACAGTAACGATGACAAAAAGAATCACCTCAGTTCCTGCCATGGGTCTGAGTCTCTGATCTGCATGATACAAGATCTGCCTACCTCTCGCTTGGATTTCTGGGAGGAACGTTCCAGAACATCATCACTGGAGAGGTCAGAGTCCTCTGAGAAACTCAGGTGTCGACGGAACTGCAAATCTGAAAAGACGGGAATAAAAAGGGGAAGTTAGAAAAATGGGAGCTACAAGAGTGCATTTCCTTCTGTAAACACTTTGGATCTCAGTTGGTAAGCTGCTTGAACTTCAAAATTACAGTTGTTTATGCCAGTCTTAGCTGCTCTGCCTAGGATTGCATAGTCAGTGCAGAAGCACTGTTCCACAAAACAATGGTCACTAGTTAGAAGCTTCAGTCTGAGTGTGCATCACTTTCTGAGAACAGTACTAAAAGTTGTGGTCATGATTTTCTTCCTTTCTGCAGCACCAATGCTCTGATGAACACACAGCACTTGGATGACAGCAGCAGGCACCATTTCAGCTATCTGTACAAAGTCAAAGAAACGTAACGTTTGCTTTTGATCATGCTTATGGCTAACTTATTTACTGTATCACAACTTGCCATTAAACATTCCTGTCTGTACCTGATGGCATGTGAGAGATTTACATGAGGCTGCAGAATCTGCGTGTTTAGGTGAGCAAACAGTTGTCAGATCACCAAGGACACAGGAATGACTGCACCTCTGCAGTCTTCTGTATCCATAAACCAGGTTGAAAGAAACAAACAAAACATCCAAGGAAAAGATGAGGATCAGATATAAAACAAACATGTAACATCACAGACACCTGACTCCAGTAAACAGCGCTTATTCCTCAAATCAGCATAAGGCAGAACCTGGATGTGCCTCGTACATATCAAGAGTGAAGCTTCTCTTTAAGGAGTCTTTTAGTTCCATAAATATGCAGACACACAATTCCAGTTGCTGCTACTTATCCTGATCTGTACCTTTGACAATGAGGAAAGGTGCCATTCAACACAGTATGATGATGACAAGTCTACTTTCAAGGATACGCAGCTGTATCACCTATCTATTATACCTGCAGCAGTAATCAGCGGAGATGCTTTGTGCTTGCCAGAGTCCACAGTAGCACTGCTTGAGGGAGTACTTGGGCAGGATTTGTCATCAGCTTTTTTCTTCTTGTCTTTCTTATATCCAGAAAAAACAGACTTCCACAATGACCTAGACTTTGTTGCTTCTTCTGTCCCACCACTAGATTTGTCAGAAAGCCTGCTGTCATTTTTGGATTTCTTCTCCTTTTTGTTCTTACGAGGTGAGAAAAGAGAAGTTCTTTTCTTACTTTTCCCACTGGAGCCCTCTGAAGAGGTGACAGACCCTTCAGGTCCAGCCACATCAGCAGCAGGAGTGGAGAACTTCTCAATAGCAGCATCATGCTTTAGTGTGGACCCCTCTGCTATTTTCAATGCCAAGTGCTTTGGAGAGTCATAAAACAACTCTTTGGTCTTCAAAGGCATAGAAGATGCCTTTCGTGCCCTTGTGACTCCAGCAGCTGCAGCTGCGGCCATCTCCATGTCTTTCATCTTACATAATTGTTTAGCCATGGCATCACGTAGTGCTTGGCTCTTAACAGACTTCTCTCTGGCTCTCATCCTTTCTTCAGCAAGCTCCTTGGCCTCTGCAGAAATTTCAGGCAATGCTCTCTTCTTTTGATTAACCCCTTCCTCCACAGAGGGTGGACCACCATTTTCCTTGACCAAGGGCAAAACAAGTGGTTTCTCTGGCCGTGGCCTACTGGTAGGAGGTGTAAAGAACTTCTCATGAAGACTTGTGTCCTCTGTCCTGTCATCATATGTATCCTCTACATCATCAGCAAATGGAATCTCATCCACACTCTCTGCAAAAGACTTCCGCACGTCATCTTTTTTGGCCTGTGTTGATTCTCTGACAGCAGAGCTTGGCTCATGGCGTGGGGGAACAGGAGGTGTTGATGCTGGTGTTGGAGGTGACTTGGATTCAACCTCATTCTGCCAAAGTGCTTGATACCTCTTTCTGCGCAAAGTAGCTGGTTCTTCATCTTGAGGAGGTGGTGGAGGGGGACTTGATGGAGGAGTAAGCATGGTAGAGTCAGAAGTATTGAAGCTTTGGCTAGCCAAAGTCCTCATATTAGATGAGCTTTCCTGAAGGCCAAGTCCAGAACTGCTGGATACATCTCTCTTAACTTCATGGGAACTCCTCAGTTCTTTTTCTGATGGAGATTTTGGAGTGAGCAGAGAAATTTGTTCGTTTTCCAACTTGGACAGTCCCTGCCTTCTTGGGGCAGGCTGTGGCTTCACAAGATGAATCCTTTCATCCCCTGTAACACTCTCACTATTAAAAGTCTTCAGAGGAGTTGTCTCAAGGGCAGATACAGGAAAGTTTGACTCTGAGCGTTTGTTTCTGTCTACTGGGGTGAGTCCTAAGCTCCTACGGATTTCAGCACTCTTCATCCAGAACTCTTCTACAAGGTTACTACGTTTCAGAGCTTCTTCTGCAGTGGTAGGGCTCCCCAGTTTCTCCACCTCACTATCCTGGTTCCTAAGGACAAGTTTAGCTAGAGGAGTAGACGTTAAGGCTGCGACAGGCTGGAAACATACTGGAGGCTCCACTGGGGAAGGAATGGATGTTTCAGCAGAAGGCAAAGGCTGGGAACAGATAGGCTTTTGAGAAGATGTTGGAGATGAAGCCAATTTTGGTGCTGCTGGCTGAGATTCTGCTGGAGATGTAGGCGCAATAGTTTCTGGTGATGCAGCCGGCTGAGATAACACTGGAGAGAGTGGTACAGAAGGGCTTTTAGCTTTTCTGTCTTTGGGAATTTCATCCTTTGGTCCTTCCTCAAGAAGGAAAAGCTCAGGGAAAAAGCGTGCCCCTGGAGATTTTATTGCAGCCAGGGGATCTTTTACATCCTAATAAATATAAAAAAATAAAATAAAATATAATAAAATATTAGTAGTCACTGGTCACATTACAATGCTGTTCCATTTTTGCTCCTAAACCTCCAAGTATTAAAATATGAAAAAAAAACACAAATCGCATCTCACTCCCAGGCCTTGAATGTCACTTAGGATTCCTCCTCTGGTGCAGATGTCCAATTGTATAAAACTATCCTTTGTACACAGTAATAAGGCAAATTAAACTTCTGGAACAAAAAGGCATGCTGAATTCCAGAAATCCGTTTCTATCTTTTCCCGCTCTCCCTTTCAATATCCAACTCTGTTTGTATTAGTAGTCCCCCATTTCAGACAGATTTCATTCAAGTCTCTCAAGCTCTCACCAGCACAGCACTTTCTGCTGGCTTATATCTACTGCAGCTGCAACACTTTTTTTTTTAAAGCAAGGGGTGATTTAAGAGTAAATTAGCTGCCATATTACTGAATAGTACAACTCTCTGTTTTAATATCTAAACTTTTGGCAGGGGACTCCTCTTAATGAGTTCTGATATTATCATTCAATGGTATCTTGTGCACCAGCTTTCTTCTGAATGCAGAAAGTTTAGTTCAATTGTCACATGACCACTAGAACATGAACTTCTCTATCTGTGTGCCCCTATTAAACACTCAGATCTTTAAGTACTGCATTTGGGCATTATCCTGATGTAAAGTATCACTTTGTCTAACAGAACCATTGGATCTGTTCCAAATAATCACCCTCCATTTTAATAGACAATGATGTCAACAATTGCTGTCAGCAAACTAGTTTTATCCCATCATCTGCCTATTGTGCAAGTAAAATGGTTTATAACAAAACTCTCTAGGAAAGTCAAATCATTAAGCAGTTCTTCACTAACACTGGAGATAAATGTCTAAAATAAACATCTTAAGGGTCATGGACTTTCTGTTCTTGCATCCTATTAGCTGGAAACGCCACAGTAAGCTTGCATGCTGAGTTCAGGGCTAACAGTACAACATTAAATAACTCAGCTTCCTTGAGCTGAACTATGTTGTTACTCTGGAAAAAAATAAGCACTTGGTTACTATGGAATAAGTAATACAAATAAGATTAGTACAGAATCTGGTGTTGGTACAGGAAAGATACCCAACCAGGACAAACAAGAAACAGTTCACTGATGACTCCCATTATGCACTATATACAATATATTTCTTGTTAACTTTGCATCGAAATGAAAATATCCAAGTTTGGGTGACTGTGGCAGAGCCACTGCACTCTAAAAGTAGGACAGAAAGCCAGTACATTATTTTTTAAGTCTACGTAAAGTCAAATTTCAAGAACAACACCGATTATAGAGAGCAGAAGGCAGAAAATAGCATGGCTGTCCATTCTCAATAGTTTATCCAACAAACTGTTCTACTGAACATCAGATTCTAAGTAGAAAACTTGAACTTCTTACCTCTGCTTGTTCTGCTTTGAGACTATCAGCTGGAGACAGAGGAAGAACAATGTCATTAGTTGAGTGCTTAGGAGAGGATGGCTTGCATGGATCTACAGAAAGCAAAAATATGTTTAAAGGAACAAGTGAGACTGCTGTATTCTGAATTTCTGATGTTACATGCAGTAAATAGTGACAAATTCCACAGTGTCTTACAAATTCTAGATTAGAGATCAGGAACCTCATCAATATTTTGTGAATGTTCAAAGCAGTACAAAGTTCTTACATAAAAGCTTCTACAAGAAGGAGCAGTTAGATAAACTGCTGCTCTCACTCCTTCTGAAGCTGTAATCAATGGACTCCTAACATTCTTCACAAAGTGTTAATGGCAGGCACATCCCTTGCCACTGAGTGTAGCGAGTTGGTTCAAATCCAAGAGATTTACAATATTAAATAAATGTGCAGACTACCCAGAAGTCAATTATAATCATTCAAACACTGGTGGGAAAGCTATTACCTTCTGTCACACTGCAAGAAGCATCTTCCGCTCCTTCTTCATCTTCAGAGACTTTCAGTCCTGGCTCTTCTATGTTACCTCGATGTAAGCGAAACTCGGCTTCTGCATCAGATGGGATGTCATCTGGTCATTAATAACACAGGTTGGGCAGGAAGGGAGAAAACAGAAAGAAGACATCTTGGATGCAAGTCCATTAGGACATCTGTTTATTATTATCAAAGTCTTTCATCATTCTTTCTGTTTGCATGGTGCTAAGCACTTTCACAACACAAATGCCTAAATGTTTTACTTCCTTTCTTAGTGCAGTAACAGTCATATAAGTAGTATATGAGAGATCATTACTAGAAAGTACTGAAGAGGTAGTTGACATTATAGCTTTTCAGTTTTCTAAAAACTTCTCAATGTTTTCTGGCATGTGCAGCTCTTTCTACACGAGCAGGAGAAGATTTTTAGCACAACACTATGATCTCTTCTCAAATTTACTTCTATTTGTGTCATTTATACTGAATATGGGCACGAGACGGAGTCCTCTAAATAGCAGAAGAGGAAAGGATGCAATAAATTTGTTCTACAACCCACAGTACAGAGGTTCTTCTGTTTCTTTTTGTCCTTCAAGCCTGGTTCCCTCTTAACTATTTGAGAGACACTCCTACTCAAAATATGATTAAGCTTAAAGTACCCTCATACAAAGTGTTTTCTATCAATACAATTCTGTTGACATAAGAGGCTCACAAAATGCACGGAGGTACCCTACCATCATCCAGCTCGGCGCCCGTGTCTCCCTCTTCACCCGCCTGCCCTTCTGTGTCTGCAGGCTCTGTGCCCAGCTCATCCTCCACACCATTATCTTCACACGAAGCTAGAACATATTCCAGTATTTAGAGAAAGGAAAAACATTTATACAGTGAAAAGGGCATACATTAAACTGTAATCATAGTGGATGTATTTATTTATTTATTACTGCCAGAACAAGAAATTCTGAAGTGTATCAGCTAGAAGCACATAATATGAAATGATACTTCCAAACTCCAAGAAAGAAAGGAGTGCCTGGCCCTTCGGATTCTGTAAGGAATTTGCAGTGAAAGCTGGCAGGACTTTTCTGAGGAGAAGGTCTTCTGTAAAATTCAACAAGACGGGGACCAGGAGGCCATAAAGCCAGAGTTAAGTTTACTGCTTTTCCAGTAAATCACTATCACTTCATAGCACACATGTATTAGGCGAAAATGAACCACAAATACTCATCTAGAAATTGAAACAGACTTTTGAGGGTGTAAGTCAGAGATGAGTAGTCTAGCACTGGGACTAAACATTATTACACGTGGAAACAGACTCCGGGAAGCTATGGCTCTTTGTCATGGGACATTGGCAACTGTAACAGTACTTAGTTACAAGAGGAGAGACCAAGCTATGAGGTCTCCATTTCATTAATTGAGACTTGAATAACTTAAAAAAAAACAAACCCACAGAAAACGATCCAACAAAACAAACAAACAAAACCCACAAGACCCCGACCCATCTCTAATTCCATGAATGTTTTACTAGGATTTTTTTCATTAAGCATTTTCATAGAATGCTATAATTTCAAACATAATTTAAATATAAAGAAGCACTTCCAGATTTTTCACAGTAGAGTCAGTGAACTACATTTTTAGATTTGTGCAGCAGGTCATTTAGCTCTGTTATATATCCACCTATTGCAAATGCATACACAGACATCACGTGTTATGAACAATGTTTGCTAACTATACAGGTAGCACCCAGTCCTACAATGATGACTACCCTCTAGGTCACTCTTTTATAGTAAACTATGCATTGCACGCCTCAGGACCTGCATGCATAGTGTCACACTGTCCTTCCTAGGAGGGCTCCTGGCAATTTCCCATGGTAGAGCTGGAGGTTGTTTCCAGCGGGAGTCTGGAGGCAGTCCCCTGATTTTGGATGACAAAGAATTTTGGCCCTATGGAAGCAGGTTACACTGTGCTGTCTTTCTTCAGAGTCAAATAGTGGACACCGATCTTTTTATTTACTACTGAAGATAAGGCTTTTGGGACCACGGATATGTTAGCACTACTAATTATGACAATCTTGAAGATAAACCAACCCCCCCTTAAAAACTGAGGTCTTACAGTCTCTCTTCTTTCTCTCAGTTTTTGCTTATTTCAAAACATAGCCGTCTGTGGAGGGTATGTTTTCTTCACTCAAGCTAGGAGTATCCTTTCTATGCTTTTCCCCTCTGTAGTATTAAGACAGGCAAACATATGTGTTAATTTATTTTCTGTTAACTGCTGTGAAAAAGCAATTGTGCTTAAGTCTGATAAAACACTGGACTATTCCCTTACATCAGAGGCTTATAAAATACAGATTCTTACAGAACTAGAGTGTAGGAGACTGAGTCACACAGCAAAGGCTGGACTTCCCATAATGGCATATATAAATGTATTGAACAAAACAAACCGTGACTGATTGTTGATGAAGTGTGCACTAGCCTATGTTATTTTGGGAATAATAATGTCAAGGGATGGTTTTATGACAACAGCAAATGTGAGTAAACTTAATCAAAACATGTAGTAACGTAACCTGACATTAAGGGATATCTGCTTGCACTATGTACACGTCTTCAGATCCAAAAATCATGTGGGGACACAATTCACACAGGGAGTGTTGGAAGGAGAGGAAAAAATCAGCTCTTAAATAGGTTGGTATACAAACCTCAAGCGAAGATTACGGATGCACAGACAAGGAACAACTTGGTGCAAGGGGGATCCCATTCTGAGGGACACGGAGAACTTGCAGGTGGTCGGTTATATTATACATATACTGTGCATATACGTATACGCAGTTAGAAGAAGCAAGAGGCCAAAAGCTGTCACACAATAACTCAGAAGCTACGCACTATGGCAGCCAGAAACTGGGATCAGCACTTTGCTCGTACCAGCTAGCAGCCAGGAGCAGGCTGCACAGCTACCTCGTAAACCACTGCTCTCTTGCCAAAGCAGCAACAGAAGCGGAGTTGTATAGATGAGCTAGCTATCCTGATGTGCCAAAGCAACTTAGCTATAGATCAATGATGTATCCCTAACTACTTCTGATTCGCTCGTTTAGATACTTGCACTGCTTACACAAATCTACCTTCTTAACTCTAGTCCCAGAATCATTGGTTTTGTAATAGGGCCTAGATGACTGCACAACGAAAGCAACTGAGCTCTACCTACCATCCTTCAGCTTTACTGAGGCTTTCCTAGATACATGGATCCCCAAGCCAAAGCCAACAGCCATCATTACTCTTAAAAGATCCCACCTTCAACCTTAATCTTTCTTGTCTTCGTCATCAGATAGCTAGTTTGCAGTTGCTATAGATAACTGCTATTGCTTTCAGCACCCCGTCTCTTTAATCTTTTGACTGAAAGAAAGCCCCATGTTCTTTCAGTTGAGGAGCCAAGGGAATAACACCTGGCCTACTTTTCAGTTTACAAAGAGAATCAAAACACTCAACTAGATTCCTCCCTTGTTACACCAAACATAACCTCTCTGTTTGGCCTCCCTTCAGAAGGGTTACAACAAACATCGAGTTCATGCAAGAACGGGCTGTCTGAGCAAGGTGTACATGCACACTCCCCTCCCTCCCTCCACTTCCCATCATGCAGTAGCGATAGGGCTGTAAGTCCAGGGTTAAAGTACCAGCTCAGCTGCTGAAGGCATGGAGAAGAGACGGGCAGGGTTATTGTGCATTGGAATACATTTAACATCACCAAACTACCTCCAGGGACTGTCTCCAGCCACGCCTGTACCGCCTCATGGCGTACGGAGGGAAGGTCGGATGCTGAATTTAAAAAACAACAAATTATAAGAAGTCAAAATTAGACCATCAGTAAGTATCTAAATCAGAAGAGTGACAAAGGGAGAGTCTTCACTGAGAAACACAGGGATAAAACCTATGAGATGTTGAACAACCGATTCTAGGCTTGGGATTCAAATTGAGATATCGGACAAATGTCAAGGCCCAAACCTTTAGGATCTGCCATGTTAGAGAAAATACACGGTGAGAAGAATGCAGCATCTGACCCACAAGTTGCTGCTGCTGTGCTCTGCCAGATACTCTGTACAGGAAGGAAACCTACAGCTAAGGGAGCTGAGCTGCCCAGGTCTGAAGGCCAGCAGATGAGGAGGGGATCCACAGCAGAGTGCTAGGGGCTTCCGTGTGCCACCATGCTGCCCTGGCCTTCAGAGCAAACCCCACCACCACCACTGCTGCCCTCATAAGCTCTCCAAGCACCTCCTAGCTCAGCTCAGCCAGGGCCTACCCACAAGTGCTTTGTGACAGCCCTTGTGAAAAACAAACTACCTGTACTGCATCAGAGTGTAACTGAAAGAGCTCATCTACTGACCGGGGTTTTCCTAGTTTGGCCTAATTTGAAGTGAAAAGAAGGAAATATTATTGTTCTGCTTCCTAAGAGGAGCTGGAAAGACTGCAATTAACTTGAAAGTACCAACACAGGTTTCCCTCTGTTTTGCTGGCAGGTGTACCAATACGATATAGAAAAGTGGAATTATAAAATGTAAACTAACAGAAAGAATTCAAAAACTGCAGTGTACACAGACCCTCAGGCAGCAGCTAAAGTAACCTCAGTTGTGGTAAGCTTATGAAAATGTGTTGACATTTTTTGTTCTTAAACATCAAAGCAAGCGCTCTAGGAATACTGAATATTATAGAGAGTGGAACACTGTGCACTTCTTGCTTGCAGGGAGCTGATTTCACATCAGAAAATCCCAGTGCAACTTGCAAACTGCAAATGTTAAGTGTGGCTGAACTGAACTGGAACTATCTATCAAGTTGGATCATGATTTGAAAAAAATAAAAAACAAAAGAAAAGCCATCTAGAAATATAAGGAAAAGATAATTATCTAGAATGGAATGTGACCAGGCAAGATGAGGTAAAGCCCTAGGGTTTTGTAATACGGATCAGTCACAAGCTTAATCTCATATTTCCTGTGTAAGACATCCCTTCTCACAATATACTTACCGCCCCCCACCTTACAATTCTGCCACAGTGGTCACAGACTTTGACAGAAGTCTGCAGCTACTCAGTAACAGCATTAGTTTTAACTAAGCTTAGCCTTCTGCACAGGTAAAGCACCTACAACATACTTACCTTAAGACACTGTAATGCAGTCTAGAATAAGGGCTATAGGGACTCACAGAAAGCGTTTATAAAACTGCTAGACCATTAGCATATTCCCTTTCCAAAGTTTTCCTTTAAGAAACCAGCAATTCAAAAAGCTCACACCTCACTTTAAAAAATAGATGTACTGTCCAGTCTTCAGTACAGGAAGTCAACATAACCCTTGGTGAGATATGCAAGCCTTTGGAACTCCACCATTCCCTGATGATACCAGATGCAATTACACAATTTGAAAAACACCAGTGGAGAAAATAGGCTCAATACAGAAGGCAATTCTGTCTGATCTTTGCTGTAGTAGGTATACAATCCTTTAACTTTCTCTGAAGAGACACAGAGTCTTCACTGACACAAAAAGCACTGTTACCCCTGAAATCAGTTACCACGACCTAATTACCAGTACCATGAACAACAAGGAAGAATGCTATGGAGCCACAGCAGGCACACAAACAGGTCAGAAGTCACACCACCACAGGGCTGAGAAATCACTAATTTTAAGTAGGCACTGACCTGAAAAGCAAAATGTTCAACCAAGTGTAATTTCAGAAAGCAGTTCCTTTGGATCACAGCTGCCCCTGCTGTCCACTACTCTTGAAGGGCACAGAGCAACAGAGTTAAACAGCTGCAGCTGTGATCTAGGAACTGATGGTGCAGGGCAGGGGAAGATTACCTCTGGAGGTGGAGGACTTTGAAGTTGGGACCATTTTTTCCTCCTCCTCTTTTTCACGGATGTGTGTCCAGTGCACATCTGCCAGAATTTCCAGAGGATCAACTGGATTTACCATTTGCTGCAGCCTAAGGTTTCCAGCTAGCAGACAGAGGAGGGGATGGCATACCGGGATGTGGGCAGGGCGGAATGAAGGACAGGGAGGAAGAGATGGGACAATGGTGGAAAGGAAAGGTAACACATCATAGGAAAGGAAATAAGAAAAAAAGAAAAGAAGGCATTACTGGCTAAGACAGTTTGCAAAGACAGAAAAAGTTCAGCATCGTGTGTGCACGCATACAGTAACACAGCGCTCTTCAGACTCCCCACCAAAGCTCAATAATGCCATTCCAGAGGCAAAGAGATGCTATCAAAAAAGTCATTGCAGATTATATCTATTGCAAGCAGCTTCACTGAAATGAAAGACATTCCCTGGGTGTCCAACAGACTGTGGTATGTAAATACCAACGCGGCAGAAATTTCCAGCTCCTTCAGCCTATTCTTCATGATTATTGCCAAAGACATCTTGCTTTTAAGGGACAGTCTGCACTGTAGCTTGAGGCACCAAAACAAAAGGTCTTTCATGCCCTACTATTGGGTTAAGTACTTTTTTTTTGCTGGATTATATCTCCTTGTGAATTAAATTACATGATGGATCTCAGTTCTGATGCGTGTCGATGTGCGTGCACACTTAAAATAGCACACTGTGCAATCCCTCTATTTTGCACTAAACGGCTTTTCAAAGGGTACAATATTTTTTCCGAAGAATATGAGTATTTTCATTATGACTTAACAGTGTCTCCACTTCCTCAGAAGGGACTTCCTGTTATGGAAGTGAATTTGTTTAAAGTAGATTGCATTACTCCTCAGTTATCTGCCTATACAACACTCAGGTGTGGATAGTCAAAGAGAACAATGGGCACACTACAAAAGCAGCTGATAACCAAATTGCTGCAAAACACCCACACTGGAAGCATTGAACCTGGTGAGTATCATACTGACAGACCCTACATCTGTTGCTGTTGGTTATGGGACTACAGCTAGGTTTTATTTACCCATTAAAAAAACCAACTCATTCTATAGGGTCAAGGTGTTCAGTGCCTTCAGGAGTGGTCTTCGAAAGCAAATGATCCATCCTGAAAAGTAAAATGCCACTTACTTCATTAGCAGTTAAGTAATTTTTTAAAATAGTTGATTACCCCTACGTAGGGCCAACACTCTTTCCAGCAGTTAAAAACCTCAAAAGCAATTAGAGGATTTTATGTTGTGGACTGGTGTTTGAAGGAAACATGAAACATCAGCAGCGTTTACAAGTTGCACTCATCATTTCCTGCTGTCTTGTTTTAACAAAGGTCCTCTTTCCCGGCCATGTTTTCCCCAAAAAAGATAAAGTGGTCGAGATTTCTGTTTCACATATGACTGCATGTGACACTTGGCATCAAAACTGCAGAAGAAACAGGCAGAAGGAACTGCAGGAAGGACAGAATCACCTGTTGGTTACTACAGAGGAAAAGGGGTCAGATGCACAAACTTCAATGCAGAGCAGAATTCACAATTTAGCCAAGGATTCAGCAGTTTTAGGTCTTTGTTACCTCATCAGAGAGCTTTTTTTATCGATCAGCACAAACTACAGGACATCTTGCAGGGACAGAGGTCTGGGCTTTTTCTCGCAGACCAAAGCACTCGCATGCAGGCCCCAAGATAAGTAGAGTTAGCATTTGCATAGCCAAATAAAATTTTGTGTTAAACGGTTTAGGTTTGCCAGCAATGGCTGAGAAGTATACAGTTACTCAGCAAGGCTAGGAAAGAGCAGGTCCCACGTGATCTCTATGTTTTAAAATGGATTTCTCTGGGATTTAGACTAGCGTAACATACACACCTTCAGTTACCCCCACAAGCCTCCAGACAGAGGCCTGGGCCTGCCCTAGTTAGGACATAAGTCCTTTTCACCTTTTCCTGTAAATAAATAGCACTTTCAACAGCATGGCCAACTGTGTAGGAATGCTGCTTGGCTGACAGGCAAACCTGACATTTCCTTGAGATCTAGATGCTCGACAATTTCAAGAGACACTTGTTATAGCTCTCTCTCAAGACTGCATGCTAAGCTCTACAAGGAAGCTCGATGCTAATTCCTCTTACATATGGAAATGTAGCTTTCCTCTCCAGGCCCACTGCAGTACTTGCTAAGAAGTCAGCAGTCTCAAAGTTTATCTTTAAAGGGAAAGAGAAGCCACTCACTGATCAACTCCTTGGAATCCAAGTCTAGAGAACAGTAGCAGCTACAACAGCTTCTTCATGCTCTTCAGCCATCTTGCTAATACTTCTCATTAACACCAGAAAAGTTAATTTGGAAAACAAAACAAAACAAAACAAAGCAAAAAAAACCACCTTTTTTTTTTTTTTTAAGTTTAAAAAAAAAAAGGTCAGAAGCTAAGCTACAGTTGTTACAATCATACGCTGCAAAATAGGCAGTTAGATGATGAGGTATGCCCTCTTACCTGCAGGAAGGCACTTGGGTTTTCCTCTTACGAATTCTGGTTCTAATGAACCACATTGAGGGACTAAGGGATTAACAAGCTATTAGGACCAAGTGCTTCAAAAAAACAAAAAACAACCATCAGAAATAAACTGCAACAAAATGCACTATGGAAAACAGCATAACTAGTTAGTTAGGAATCTCAGGTTCATCTTATGCACATTTTACAACCAAAATATCTGAGGGATTTCCACCATTTCATTAGCTTCCCCAGTAGACTCTCCTCACAAACACACATTCACGAAGGACAATAACAAAAAATGCAAGTTTGCTCACACAGGAAATCGAATCATAATACTTTGGATGTGTCCCATGTGTCTGACATACTGAACAGGTCCAGTATGTCTGTGTGTGTATGGACCAAACCTGAAGCTCCTACATAGGTGGGGGTCATTGTTCACGTACATAACAGTTGCAAATTGTCCAGGCTTTCTGGATATCCTCGAGTGCTGGGCAAATTTATTTTTTTCCTAAAATCAGTGTCAATGACAGGACTGGTGTATTGGTGCTTTAATCAAGAGCTAAATGTAATAACTGCTATCAAATCAATATTTAGAAAGCTGGTAAAGTAATTATGTAAAACACAGAGTCTTCTCATGTGGGACCTGCTCTTTAAAACATTCCCCCCATACTTAGGGGAAGTGGAAATAGCATATGGGTACCTTTAAATGTACCCGTGTCCTCTTCATTTGAGAGACGTTGAAGCCAGAGGCCTTGCTGCAGCTCTTTCTCCCAAGGGCAATACTCTCCCTCTACAGCAGAGGGAACCACACATCCATATATCACATCAGACACACGTGTGTACACACACAAGCAATGGAGAGAGAGAGAAAGAAGGGAAGAAAGAGAAAGGACAGCATCAGAAAGAAAGACTGACTGGAAATCCACCGACAACCCTTATTCCTGCTGTGTGTAGCAGGAAAACTGCTCAAAAAAAAAAACAACCACCATCCATCTGAGCACACCAAGACTTAGCAGACTAAACATGCATGTTACCACATGAAAAAAGCAGTCCTGACTTTCACAGCTCCTATGTTGAAAAAACAGGCAAGCAGCCCACTGACCCGATGAACAAAACAGCCACTAAGACCCAGAATAACAGGACCAGTGCTTGCAGCAGATGGCCAAAGCCCTTTGTGAAGAAGCTCTTCAGAGTCTACTAGGCTTCACAGAAGGGAAATGCAAGTATAAAGACAAAGATGAGATCAGTGAGAAAACTGAAATGGTGGTAAAACACTGAAAATGTCTGTTCTTAGCACAAACTCTGCATTTTGATGACTGAGACAAACACACAAGGGAAGATTTTTCACAGAAATCCCTCAGAGTAAAACCCAGAATCCTCTGAACTCCCTGAACTTAAGGCTGTCATTTAACTAAGGAAAGCTGAAAGCTGTCACTGCCCCTGAGT
Organism: Odontophorus gujanensis; assembly: GCA_013399175.1. Lineage (NCBI taxonomy): Eukaryota > Metazoa > Chordata > Aves > Galliformes > Odontophoridae > Odontophorus > Odontophorus gujanensis. The sequence continues at coordinate 145,653 of VXAB01010803.1, read as the reverse complement.
GAAGCACCCTGCAGCACTGAAAACACTGCCTCCACAGTGCTTCCAGTTCTTGCCATCAAGGAACAAAGGGCCCATTCAAATTCAATTCCCAATAAAAATAATAAATAACAAGAAAACAATACATTGTCACAAAGCTGTGAGTTGCACACGTTGGCATGGTGTATGGACAGCATACTGAGCTGGTACTAGTGCTGCAAGTGCTCCATGGGGGAAGTTCTTTCTGTAACCAGAATGGCCAATTTAATGTTTCCCTTGACAATAAGTCCCTCAGAAACCAAAGTAATAAAAAAGGAAAAGGAGAAAGTTTTTCAAGGCTTGTTCTGCAGAACAGGAAGTATGCAGCCCAGTCTTTCCTGCTGTCTAGTAGAAAAAAAGGACAAATCAATGTGTCTAACCTTCGCTAGACTCCTCTTCATACTCCTCCTCATCCTCCTCCTCCTCGTCTTCTTCTTTGTCATCATACTCATGATTTTCCTCAGCCTCGATCTCTTCTTCACTCTTTCCCTTCAAGAGGGCATGGATGCGCACAGCCTCTTTCCATGGCACACCTCCCAGGTCTGAAGGGGGTTGCTGAGGCAGCAGCAGTTCATCATCTTCATCTTCATCTTCCTCCTCCATTTCAGACTCTGAACTACTATAAAAGTTTGGGAAAAAATAGATTAAAAAAACACTAGTAAATGTTTCCTGCATCAGCCCTGGATCACTGACAAGTCATTTAAATATATACAACTCTGATACACACAATCATAATACTACTTTTCTGCTTTCAACATTTCATAGCTATTTTCAGTGACAGCACTATGCACGGCCCTGTAGTATTGCCCTTTTAAATAAGGTGACGTAAAAGTGTTCATGAAGCTGCATCCAAATATTTGTGCAGTATTAATCATTACAGTGCGTGATTGTACAGCAGAGAGAAGTGACCTTCCTAATACTACACTGCTTTCGGTAAACTGGTACAAGAGTACTTGGCATCATCATAACATAGGTGGTCACTTTTGATAATGGCAGCTTCTGCTAGCGTTCTGGATAGCTAAGACATTTTTGGCACCTGATGGGGACAACTGTAGAAGACTTAATGAGCAGAAAGAATACACAACACAAACTATCAGGTGCCAAAGGATACAGCATGTGAGAGCTAAGGAAAGACAGAGAAAATTCCTCACTTTTCTACTCAGAATTATATAATGGTTTGGGTTGGAAGGGACCTTCAAGATCACCTAGTCCAAGCCCCATCTGCTATAGGTAGGGACACGTACCTCCCCAGGTTGCTCAAAGCCTCATCCAGCCTGGTCTTGAGCATTTCCAGGGAGGGGGCATCCACAACCTCACTAGCAATCCATTCCAGTGTCTCACCACCCTCATCGTAAAGGATTTCTTCCTAGTATTTGTTCTAAATCTACCCTCTTTCAGTTTAAAACAATTTCCCCTCATCCTGTCACTACATGCCCTCCCCATCTTTCCTGTAGGCCCCTTCAGGTACTGGAAGGCTGCTATCAGGTCTCCTCAGAGCTTTCTCTTCTCCAAGCTGTAGAACCCCAGCTCTCAGACTATCCTCACAGGTGAAGTGCTGCTCCATCCCTCTGATCATCTTTGTTGCCCTCCGCTGGACTAGCTCCAACAGCTCAATGTCCTTCTTGTGTCAGGAGCCCCAGAACTGGATGCAGTACTCCAGGTGGGGTCTCAAGAGGGAAGAGCAGAGGGGCAAAATCACCTCCTTCGACCTGCTGCTCACACTTCTCTTGATGCAGCCCAGGATACAGTTGGCCTTCTGGGCTGCAAGTGTACATTGATGGCCCATGTTGAATCTCTCATCAATCAGCACTCACAAATCCTTCTCCTCAGGGCTCCTCTCAAACCATTCTCAGCCCAGCCTGTATCTATGCTTGGGATTGCCCCAACCCAGGTGCAGGATTTTGCACTTGGCCTTGTTGAACTTCAGGTGGTTGGCATGGGCCCACCTCTCAAGCCCGTCCAGGTCCCTCTGGATGCTATCCCTTCTCTCTAGCTTGTCATCTGCACCACTCAGCTCGGTGTCATATGCAAACTAGCTGAGGGTAACAGACAGAATTATCGTTATGTATCCAATTAAGTACAGAGTGTACACAGTGACAAGAAACCAGAGGAAGCAGTGTATGGATAATTACAATGATGAGCTTATTATTCTCACAGCAGAGTCTAAAGCATGCAAAATAATACATCATTAGTGCTCTTTAGTAGGCATCTCTCTTTGATTCTGTATGTTCTTCAGTACAGGCAGCAGGGACAAGAAACTGCCTGCAGAACTGTTGCTGTCCATACAACAACAATGCATCTAGTTCATTCTTGCATGCTGGACTACCTAGAGATACTGGGCAGAAAGATGGCTGCATGTCACTGGAAAATGAATGTGAACCATAACACCTTCAGAGAATGCATCCACATGGTGTTTTTCCTTAATAGAACACTGTCAGAAAAGAACTGCATTTACTAGAGCAGCAGTTGGATGTTTCCCATATAAATCTCAATAGGGCCAAACTAATCTCATTTGAAGGAGAAAGCTACTATGGTTAAAATTTAGGTGAATCATCTGAGAGCAGTATTCTGCTGCTGCTGCTGCCTTATGGAACTATCACTGCAGTATCAAACTGATATCTTTGGCAGAACGCCTTCCATACAGACAATGAGAGGGAAAACATAAAAGCTGAAAATGGCAAAGGATGAAGCTTAAATTGCATTCATGTCCATAAGACAGACCTGCTGCTGCTGTTGTAATTCTTTTCCCCACACGTGAGATTTTCATTATATGAGCACTATATGTGACAAACTGATGCTTCACAAAAACAACACACAGGAGCACCCTTTCTTTTATATTGCAGATTAACATTTTCAGGCTTAGGATGTTAAGTTATTCTACCACTGCTTGAACCTATCATCACTTACATCATTTTATTCAGCTACTAGCATGAGAGACTGGTTTCGATAGTGGAGTTCATGAAGAAAACATTATTTTTTCATCTCCTGACTGTCACGTACTTTTGTCCATTCGCTCTGAGAGTTTTGCTGCATATACATAAAATTATTTTGACATTCATGAAATGCTCAAGTTATAATCCACATTTTCACAGCATAAATGGAATACTTATTTTTATCGGGCTGTCTTTTTTATCTCATGCTAAACACAGCTGCATCCATGGACTCCATGTGTATTGCAAAAGCTTTACACAGGTATGCTCACAGTGATAAAAGGATGTTTCCATCCTCCCTGCTCCCCGATTAGCAGCACACTTTCCTGCTCTTTAGTATGGAAATAAACCTGACAGGTGCTGCATGCTGGCTTGTACCCGGGCTGTCAGTGAGGTTTAATGCTGCTCCAACTGTTACCATGACTGCTGAGTGGGACAAGCTCTTCAACCAGCCTGCTTATCTCATGTAATATTGACGACACGCATTCTTTACCACACAGCTCACTTTACCTTCTTTGGTTTTTATTTATAACCTGCTTTTTGTTTGACCTTTGAATACTGAGAAATGAGAATCTGAGAGACAGCAGCGAGATGGCCTGGCATAATGGGCATTTCGTTCAGCTCGCTGATTATGTGCCATGAGAAATAATTCAACAGGTGACACTTTTCTTCTTTTTTTCTTTCCTGTGAAGTGGTGATCAAACAGTGAAGTTGGTTATCTTGTGGAATTCCATAACCACTTGACGAGCGCCCTTTGAAGAGATGTTCCTACACAGATGTAGTGCTGCAGAAAGGAACCTGAACTGTGGAAGTGAAACTCTTCCACTCCTTTGCTATACTCCTTTCCTCATTCAGAGGGCAGTGAGGCCCTGGCACTGCTGCCCAGAGAAGCTGTGGGTACACCATCGCTGGAGGCACTCAGGGCCAGGTTGGATGTGTCCCTGGGCAGCCTGAGCTGCTGGGTGGCAGCCCTGCCCATGGCAGGGGGTTGAGGCTGGGTGATCTTTGAGGTCCCTTCCAACCCAAGCCATTCTATGACTCTATGATACAGGCCAACACCACATGCACTGTCCTGTCACGCTCCTTTGAAAGGTCACCATAACAGAGGATTACACCACAAGTGCAGATGACATATTGTGCATTACTGCAAACTAAAGTCAGTGAGGAAGGCACGTAAAGAGTTTTCTGCATAGTCAGAGTGTGGTTGCTTAAATGATTTTTGTCTCTTGAGGAGCTGAAGGAAGATTAACTCTGTTTTGAAAAGATGTCCTTAGAATACTTTTTTCTGTAAAACTCAAATGTGTATGCCCATGAGCACGCGTGCATGCATGTGTAAGGAAGCTGGGTACCCAAATGGCATTGTCTCTGATTTGAGTTCATATCCAGGTGAACCTTGAAGCTCAGTCCCTTACTCCTTAAGACAGACAGGGAACAAAAAGTCCTGCATTTCCTCAGCCTGCTCCTAACCCTGGGGCTCTGCACAGACAATGAAGATGATCAAATCAGGGCTTTGGTTGGCTTGTTGCGGGAACCTATTTATTTATTTATTTTTTCTTTTGTTGCTGAAAGTCCTGAAACTTTTTCCTTTTTTTTTCCTCTTCTTTCTTTGAAATTCCAGGCAGACAATACAGCTGAGCAGAGATCCACCAGAGAGCTACATCATCCAGAAAATTCACTCTCTGATGTTTGCCCACACAGCCTTACCGATGCTGTAACAAAACTATTTGCAGCGTTTGTTTTCGGGACAAAATTTTCTCCGGGTTAAACTGAATGGGAATTCAGCAACTTTTCTCTTTCCTTTCTATTATCAGTGTAAACTTCCCCATTAAACACTGCTTTGAACATGCAAAATCTAGTAATTCCATCTATTACAGGCACAAATTCAAATTACAAGGCTAGCTAAACACATAACAAAGCCTACAAGAGGAAATCAAGCTACCTAACCTCATGATGTAATGGCCTCAGTCTCCACAATCCTGCAAAATAACTCATGGAGATGATCAATGGCTTCACCTCAAAATGCCAAAGCTTTACTTTTCTAACTAACTCTTCTCCTTTGGAAATCTGACATTTGCTGACCATGACCACCAAGTTCTGAGCTACTGGAATCATGACTAATAACAACAGGGCTCCAAACTACTGAATTTTGGTTTACAACTATGAACAAAATGGACTGTCAACCCCACAATATTATTAATGCCTAAACTGTCCAATTGATATAATTTCTAGGCCTGAACTGGGAGCTATAGGAGGAACAAGTAAAGCAAACAGAGTTTGCGTCTGCCATTAAATTCTCATGATTACTCAACCAGACACTAGAAAAGTTCTCAACTGTGTAAAATATGTCAAAACAGTATCTCCTAAAGAAAAGAATATGTGAAGAAATTAATCAAAAAGTATTGTTTAGGTTTTGGAGAAAGCTGCTATACAAGTTATCAGCAGTTCCTAGGCACTTCTATTAAGCTTCACCTTCATGAGTCCAAATGAACACTTTCTCCATCAAGAATGGCAGAGTTCAGGCTATCAGCCATTAGTCATTTTTAGATGCTAGCTCTTCAGATTTACATTATATGATAGATAAATGACAGATTTTTTACTACCTATAAACATTTTCTTCTTTGAATTCTTTACCACACCATTTCAATTTCACATGCATAAATGCAGTAAAACATTTTTTTCTACAGCCCTATTCCTGAAGGTGATGTATGCTTAGAATACGTTTGTAGGATCTAAGCCTTGGGAAACCAGTAACGACATTATTTGAGTTTATTTCAAGAAGACTAATGGGCAGAATGGAAGCTGAAAGGATAAGGGTTGTTACTGTTACAACGATTAGAAACCCCTACCAAGAGACTGTGAATTTAAAAAGTGCAAGATATTCTTCATCAAATATTCTCTCTCAATGACTCCTGCAACAACTATTTCCATCAGCTCTACCTGCAAATACTTGGATTCTGATCTGTTTACATAAACACTGCTTTAAAGGAAAGCAGAAATTTGTAGAGGTGCAAGATAGTTTTTACCAGCTGCAAGCACCACTTCAAACTAAGACTTCTAGGCTTGCCAGCACCACCCTATCGGGATTACATATGTGCCAAGCTTTAGTTTTTTAACTAAAAATGTTGAACGGTGATGTAAAACAGAAAAAAAATAAGTCAATTTTGGAGCCTTCTTCCATTTGAATCCATGTTCTGTTTTCTTAAAAGAATTGTTTGTCTTTAATACAGATTTCTAAATGAACAAATAAATAAATTCTGAAATTCCTTTCCAACTTAGGACTGAACTTCATGTCATTATGGTACTATAATTACCTTCTTAGAATGGCAGTAAGCTATTTAAAAGATCAGAAATAACAGCATAAAATAACTGTGTACACACATGGAATATTTTTAAAAACTGTAGAAAAAAGCGACTCAGTAAACAGTTAAGTTAGAAAGAAAAATTGAGCGAGCATCAGGCAAAAATCTGTCGGGATGGATACAAAAAGCTTATGGTCAAGTGTACTAACCTGCTGGGCACATCCTCCTCTGCTCCTTTGTCCAACACATTGCTCAGGTTATGCTCTGCCAGTGTCTCTTCAGGGACCTCTTCCAGTTCCTCTTCCCGTTGCAGTGACAGTCGGTAATTCTCCAGCTCAATTCGCTCAGGTGTGCCACGCAAACGCTTAGCAAGGCTGGGCTCTTCCAGCCCATTTACATTAGGACCTAAAGAATAAGTCAGTGAATGAACAATAAATGCAACAGTCAGAACTGTAAGTTTTGAGGAAATTGAGCAATTGGGAGAAATAGGGCACGAGGCACAGGGGGATAAATAAAGCAAGGTAATACCTTAAGTCATTATCCCATTCGCCACTACTGGCAGAACCTGCTGGGGAGCCAGACTGCACAAGGGAATCTCAGTGCTTTGGGCTAATAGATGCTAAAAAGAACTTAAAATGTCCTAGCTGGGAGATGTTTCAGCTGCAAAAACCTAGAGCTGCAATGGAGTCTGCACAGTCTGGCCACAGGCTGGATATGTTCTCTGAGATGAAGCATGAATGCCATGGGGGCAAGCCTGCTGCACAATGTTAAAACTGCTACCTGTCAAGCCAGGTAGAGCTAGACAGCAAGAAAATATGACAAATACTTGAAGGAAGGGAGAAGGAGGGAATGGAAAGGCCCATCTGGAGTGGCTTTTTAAACTTTTTTTTTAGACTTGAATCCATTTATTTTTCAATCAGAGCCTGTGATGAAGTGAATCACAGTGAAAAATCTAGGTGAGATGTTTGCAACCCCAGCATCGTGAAAACCAGAGAATTGTAAACGCACATGAACCAGGCAGCTGGAGAAAAGTACACAGAAGCTTCGTTCACCGTGATGCTCAATTAATTAAACTGTAACCTACACTCATCCATCTCTTTTTTAAATCTTAGTATTGTAACAGGGAGCCACTGTTTACCTTCACTGAGCTTACCATTTACAGAGCCTAATCTTTTCTAGCTTCTGTTTTGCTATGCTAAACAAACCAAGCATTCCTCTTGTGAGATAAGCTCTTCAGTGCACTGATCACCCCCCAGGTCTCTGCACCTGTCCTTGTTTGGATTAATCTTTCCAAAACCTGCGTGATTCGAATTGTGCACAGCTTTCCAGATGAGGTCTTATCAGTGCAACATACAGTCCTGCCAGAAATCTCTCATCTGGTACACCCTGAGAACACGTTTGCCTATTTCTATGCCACATAATACTGGGAGCTTTATGTATTGACTGATACACAGATCTTTCTCCTTCTCTGCTTTCAACTGATAAGCACCTTGCTGGTAGCCAAAATTATCAACGCTTTCTTGGTGCATGACCTGGTACTTTCTACTATTGCATGTCTATTTTTAATATTATAGTCCGCATCATTCTGTGGTTCTCAGTGTATGACATGCCTTTCCTCCCCTGCACTGATGAGGGCTGGAAATGTTCCCTCAGCAGTGAGCTTCATTAGCAGATCTCTCCTTTTTGGTCAGTATTCTTAGCAAAAGCATTGCAAAGATCAGTCCCCAGATCCACAGTCTGTAGGTGCTACCCAGCTCCACTACTTCCATTTTGAATAAAATTGCTCAACTTTCATTTGAGACAGCTCCTTGACTATTTGACACTTCATATATTACTCCTCATTTTATCCAGCTTAAATAATTATTTCCACATGGAAGCTTTCAGGTACTTTACTGACGTCCAAACTTTGGACGTGCTGCATTTTCTCCTGGATGTTAGGTTACTTCATCAGTAAGAGCAGTCATGGTAGTTGAGCATGGTGTTTGGTGAATCCACGTTGCATTTTATACCACTTACCTTCACGAGCTCAAAGGACTTCATTGTAGAATTAGAAGTCTTTATTTACTCACTCAAAGAAGTTTTATCTACTGTTTACATTAACTGATGTGTACTTGCTCAGATCTCCTTCTTGCCACTTTTATTCAGTTGCTCTCCTGACTGTACCTAAGACTGCATTCAATGTCAAACACTGTGTCTGTGGACCCTCTTCGGCCCTCTTCTGCTTTCCCATATGGTTAGATTAGAGAATGCTTGCTTTTCTTACCTTTGCACAGCCTAACCCAGCTCAAGCTTTGTCAACATTTAATTTATCCTCTCTCTTTTTTGACCTCCAAGAGAGCTTTTGTTTTTTCCTCTTCATTCTTTGCAGTTTCTTAGCTTATTCCTGTTACAGTTCCTTTTCAGGGCACTCACTCACCCAGGAACATGTTAGCCTCTTACACAAAAGACTGCACAGGCTTTGGCATAACTGGAGGCATCGATTTCCAATCCCTCTCCAGAAAGATAAAATCTCATGAAGACAACTGCCAGGACAACCTTGCTCTCTTGCTTCATGTTACTGAACCCCTCAGTGATGTGGGCAAGTGGCTGCTGTGCCCCTGGGCTGGAACTACTGAGCTTCCTTACGGTGCAAACTGCAGCTGCTTGCTGAGGTGGAAGGTGGGAGCATCACCATCCATTCCCAGGGAGAGTGCAATCTCCATCATTTCCTGCTGCTAAGCCTTATGTTGTATTAGTGCTTTCAAAGTTTAGTGGAACTGATCTGTCTTCTCAGCTGGGATTCATGCTTCATTTCATTCTCTCTAGATGGTGATACCACCTCAGCCAAATCTATTTTTATAATCTGTGTTACATTCCCCAGCCCTGAGTTCATAGTAACGGGAGAAATGACCTGGAATACTGCTTCGCCAGTTCTGGCTGACAGGGGAAAACCAAGGACTCTGGGTAATGGAAGAGCATCGAGGTGAGAGAAAACAACTGAAGAATTCACAAAATCAGCAAAAAATGAGAGTTCTTCTACTTGGAACTCTTTATACACAACAGAGCACTCAACTAGGCTCAGCTGTTTCCATAGGAATATCCTTTCACAAGCTGCCTTTAACTTGTTCTCTTCCAATGCATACCCCAACACAGCTGCAACATGCACCAGTGTAAAAAATGATAACAACAAAAAAAAAGAGAACTTCTTTGCCATCTGACATCCTCTCATTCCTTCTAACAGTCTGAAGCTTCTTTTCTTGTCAGCCTTTTCAAAGTTGGAAAAAAAGAAAAAAATATTTTAAATATCATTTCCACATAATTAATGGAAATGAACGGAATATATATATATACATATATATATAAAAGAGATGCTTGTTTCATTGCTACAGTATCTGGGTTGGGGGGAAAGATTGGCAGTAATAACACTGAGGTAAAAGAGGACTGAAAATCAAGCTGATATCTCTTTATGTGCATTGCACTGGAGTATTTAATCTTCTGGGTATGTTATTCGATAAAAGCAAAGGATCACCAACTTTCTAATCATGAAGTCCCAATACAGTGTACAAAGAGCATCAAACCAGTTATCTCACAGTACAGAGAGTAAGGATGAGCAAATCAATCAATAAAACTATGTTAGAAAAAAATGGAAAGATGGAAAAAAAAAGAAAAATTTACCTATACTTAAAAGCAAAAGAATGTACCCAAAGCAGGATGACCTCTAAGCTTGAGCTTTCTGTCTCAAAATCTCAAAGAAGTAAAAAGAAATCTCCCAGCAATTTCCAAATTCATATATATAACCACTCAGTTCAGGTGCAGGATTGATAACATTCACTTTACTTTCTAAGTGAAATAGCTCTATGCTGGACAACATGATCCAGAAACTCAACTGATTACTAACTTCAGCAAGGATTTCGAAAAGTTTGGTCTAAACTTTGTATGCAAGCCTTAGTGGTGTTTCTAAAGGGTGCCAATAAAGGGTTATCTGACTAGCTGCAAAGCCACTGTCATTGTTACCCGAGGTGAACAGGAGAAATGCTGACAGCCACCTGTCTTCACCATCAAGCCATCAGCTACCAAAAGGAAAAGCATTACAGTTTACAAACCTACCTAAGGGTTGAAGGCAGTGAGAGATACAGGTATGTTTAACACAGCAAGAAGATGAACAATTTCTCCACATTATCATATACAGTTCATATAAATTAATTTGAAGCTTCAAAAGAAAATTTAATTGGCACAAGGAAATCTGAAGCTGCCCTACCCTCACTTCTTCCAATCATATACAGTGCTATATGCATGGAAAAAGTCTGTTCCTTAGTGTGGGGTCAGCAGTCAAGACTTGTGAGAACAGTCAAAAGTATGGCTCACTCCTAAGCCATTGCACCTCAGTGTTGGACCTGTCCAAGCTGAGCACAACTGATTTTTGCATCCAACAAAGCAATGATAGGACAAGAGGGAATGACCTCAAGTTGCACCAGGTGAGGTTCGGGCTGGATATTGTGAAGAATTTATCCTCAAAAAGAGTGGTAGGGTATTGGAGTCGGTGGCTAATGGAGGTGGTGGAGTCACCATTCCTGGATGTATATAAAAGATACATGTTGTACCAAGGGACACAATTTAGTGGACAACATCTTAGAGGTCTTTTCCAACCTTAACGATTCTGTGGTTTTATGATTCTAAGGCTTGCACCAGAGGAGAAAAACTTCTCACAAATGTCATGCTGTATTCCCAGACTAGTTTGTAGCCTGTCAGTGGGAAATAGCTGCAGAATACATTCATCATTCGTTATCTGACATTCCACCTTGTCAGTGCATATGGGCCCAGAGCCAAATGCCTGAAACTGGCCACAAGTGAGAAAAAGGGGGGTTGATGAAGCTACATGTGCCAGAAAAATGCTGCGTTGCTGGCCAGGGAGGGGAGATACCTGAAAGCCAAGAGCAGCTTCTGATGCAACCAACAGATTAGCTGAAAATTCACAAACAACATCCAAAATAGGACACATTTTAAAATCCAGATCTTTATTTTGGAAGAGCAGTGGGCCATGAACGTTACATAGATCATCCAAAGGGAACTGTTTTTCCTAACAGCACAGGCTGCTTAGCTGTTGCTGTTGCGTGAAAGCTGCCAGAGTCCTTTATTTATCTCAGCCCTAACACAGCCTGCCTCCTGCACAAAAATCAGAGAGAACATTCCTACACCAAACTGCTCCTGGAGTGCCCAAATGCGTCCTTTTCTCTGACCTGATTTCAGCAGCTTCGGAGACTAATGGAAGGTTTAAGAATCTCCTGTTGGGAAGAGGATCCCATCTCTGTTCTAACTCAGTAGTTCTCTGTCCTATAAAAGCTATAGAGGAATTTGTGAAGCAGATGAAATCTTGCCAGGGTTACTCCCTGACATAGGACAAACACTTCGGACAAAACTGGGGATTTGAGAACAACGGCTTGCTCCCAGAGGGAAACTACCTGCCTTTACCCAATTCATTTCTCTGTGTTATTTTCCTCCAATTTATTGTTCCTGAATCATGGAGTACCTCTGCACTTCCTTTTCTTTGTCAAATCTGGCCAAACTGCAAGCTCTCTCCAGTAAATGTCAAGTGTGGAGCCAGCATTTTGCACATGCTCAGATGGAGCTTTAGGGAGGAGCAGCAACTCAAAAGGATCTACTGAGAAAGACATATAACAGAGGGAATGAATTAATACAATCCTCAGAAAAATCTTCACTCTGGACTTGACACATCTTGTGCTTTTATAGTCTGAAGTGCTATCTGTTTGTATTCAGACCTCTTTTCCAAACTCTTCAATTACCTCTATCTCCACAGAGTTGTTGGAGAACACAGCTATGTCAGATAAAACAAGTGCTATGGATACAACCACATATCACATACAACAAAACACAGAGATGGAAGATGGGAACTCTTCAGTGGCAGTTTGAAGAAATGCAGTGAACACCGAGTCACACTGAGTCAGAAATGCTGAATGTTCTCGGATTCCATTGCCATTAATTTGTAAGGAATATCTTAGAGGGTAAGGTTTCTGAAGTTCGCTTGCAGTCCAACAAACACTAACAATGAGGCATACAGAAGAATGCAAATGAGCTCTAATAGCATTTTTGGCAGCTCATTTTTCATGAGTTTTAATGTCAGATTGAGTTTCATTTTTTTTTTCCCAGAAGTTTCACCCCAGCCCTCTTCTGTTCCTATAACTGCCTCTTTGTACTTCAGCTCCATTTCTCATCTCAGGGCCTCAGAATGTGTTACAAGCCTTAGCGTATTAAAACAAACCTATTTTGGAAGTAGGTAAGTACCGTATAGGCATCGCACAAGTCCAGACACAGAGATTAAATACCAGCAAGTCAGTCTCACAACAGATTAGTGGCAGTGCCAGAAACAAGATCCAGAATGCCCAACTCCAACCCTTTCCTCTCCGCTTCACTTTAAGTCACGACAGAAGACTTTGAAATAAGAAAGGGGTTAAAACATGCCAGCTATCAAGCGTCATGATTATGTGGTTTATGTGAGCAGGCTGAGCAAAGACACCTCCTATGAGATGCTCACAGTGCTCAGCACAGTGTGCTCTAAAACAGAATGCTTAGCACTGAGGCATGCTGCTGGATGCTGCACATACAGAAATGGTAAGTCAATTAAGACATCCCATTTAATTAAGTGCAACTGATTTCTTTTAAAAGACGTAGCCAGAAATCCTTTCTTTAATCCTCTGCAAAATTAGTATCTAGCCATTGTTAAGAATTTTGGTACTGCACAGTATGAGATACACTACATGTGCCACTGGTAACTCTAAGCTGACCTGCAGGAGCATGTTAAACGATGAGAGTTTGAACTCTTTAAAATTTAATTTCTAAGAAAAGTCTCTAGAAAACCAGTGGCAAGAGTCCAGCAGGCCTGGGGAATTCCTGTCACTGCTTGTTCACACAGCCTCACTTTGCACACTGCAGATCCGCACATTGCCTGGTAGCATCCCCTGAAATTTGATAAGCACATCCTCAGAGATGGAAAGGGTGATAAAACACCTAAGCAAATAGAGACAAGAATATATTTGTTTGAACATAAATACATAACAGTCATCGACTCTCAATGCTTTTTTGATAAAATGCCTCATCTTTCTCTCTCAGCCTCTAAGGGTTCTCCCAAGCCCTCAGGGAGCCTGAAATATCCAGCTGTATCAGGAAGTCTTGAATTTTCTGATGTATTTCTGTAATTTACAAGCAAGATATCCAGTGGTCACCCCCAAGATTCAAAAGGAGATCAAACTTGAAGATGACCCCACTGAAATTTGTCTGTAATGCACGTGCATCAATCTTAATGATAAGTAACTAAACTTTCTAAAAAACTGTGCCTGAGACCTCTACCTCCACTTCAAATCTCAGTCCCCAAACTTCCACTAAAGCAATTCCTCCTAGCAAATTGGGGAACTAAACAGAGAAACAGGGAGATCAAGCTGCACAGAAAACAAGTTGTTTCATTGAAATATTCTCTAATGCAGAAGTACCCAACACAGAGTTATTAAAGAACCAGCACCCCGGAACCACTATCATATACAGGAATAACTGTTAGATAAAATATTCAAGGAATTCTGAAAGATACTCTAGAAACAAACGTGAGGACATAAGCCCTCCTCCACACATTCCACAACTTCCAATGATAATTAAATTCTTCCTCTCTCAGATACTGTTAGAAAACATGCGAGTCCATTCTCTTCATAATCATAAAAGTGGACTGGTCTGACTACAGAATGAAATCTATCTCATTGAGGCTGCAGGATTTTCCCCCTGCTCCCACATGGCATGATTAAAATAGGCTTTTAGAGCTGTCAAAACAAGCTGACAAAACATTGCTTCCCACAACAGTGGCAGAGCAGGAGCAAAGCAGCTGTGGATTTGATCAATGTTTCTCTTCTTCATTTCCAGTAAGAGGGAATATAATCAGTCACTTTTATTTTGATGTCATCTTTCCTTCCCACTTGTGTCTCCAAAGCAAGTCAAAATTCATCTGCAACTTTAACACCACCAAGTTATGCCTGAGAAATACATGGTGTTTTTCATATGCGGATACATGAAGCTGTGTTATTATGTAACAAAAGTTGAAACTCAGGAGATAGTTCAATACAAAAAAGCCATCTTCACTACAGGAGGAATATAGAACAATCCAGGAATGTATTTCTGGACTCCTGGAAAGAGTCCAATGTTGCAGACAGTGGGTGGAGAAAAGAAATAGGGAAAAGGAGGTTATTAGGTCACCTAATCCCAGACCCAGTGAACGCTGCTAAGCTTCCTTCTTAACACATCTCCTCTGGCACAGAATCCTATCATTTGCACAATTTAATTTTTTACTTCTGCTCAAGTAAGTTACCAGTTTATATATAATTAGTTTATAAACTAAGTTTATCAGTATATATATAATTAGTTTATTACCAGTGTGTCCATTACCCAGTAATACTATCAAATCAGAGTAAAATTATGTATCATTTTCCATTTTGCTAGTAACATCTAGGCTGTCAGAGCTCTCTCCAAGTGTTTTGATCAGCTCCATCATTTGTTGCCCGGTCTTGTTTCTATTTCCTGAAAGAAGATGAGTGTGGGAAGGCTGAAGAGCCCTAAAGGATAATCTGGCTAAAGATAACATCACTTTGCAGGTGTAAATTTTGTCCTGGAAGCTATTAAAGGCATGTTACCTCAAAGGGCCTCCTGGAATGAGGCACACCCAGGAACTGGCCAGAAGAAAAAGCAAAGGAGAGAAAGGCCACACTCCATGCTAAAATCACCTTGACTTTGGTTCTGACTTTTCCCCCTTTTTAATGTGAAATATGTTCTTTGTACCGTAAAGTTCTTTAGAAATTAATGTTTAAAAGTTGATCATCCAAAAATAAGCCAAACAGCAACCACTTTCATGTTAAGAAAGACAGCTACCTTCTCTACTGCATAACACTTCAGACAGTTTATTCATCGTGGCATCCACCTCTCACCACTCATTCCTAGCAGCACTCTGGAATCCCTCATCTCAGTGAGAGGCATCAGATACAGTGGCTCCCAAAGTGCATGTAACACAACACTGAACCAAGCACACTTCCATCTAACAGCACTTGAGGAATCTATCAATACAAATCATGCTTACTTTGCCTTTTTATTTTTACTTTAAATCTGCTCTTCCAGTCCCAGCTTGGATCCTGGAAAATGCTGTCATCATTAAAGAACAAATAACCAGGAACTAAAGATTTTATTATAAATAATAATAACACCTGGAATACCAACTGTTGGCAGCTTCCCGTTCAAACTGTGATCAGTATCAAAAGATAGCTTCCAAATGGATATCTTCTTCCAGCTACAGAGCTAATCACTCCCTCTTCTGTAGCAATTTATTGCAGATTTTCATAATTGCCAGATCTCAGGATATATTTAAGTAATAATCACTTTTAATTATTTATTTTTTCCAAGAAGATGAAGTGCTGCAAATGGAACAGACTCAAATCTGAAGCTTGTGGTTATAGGAAAATATACTGGGGAATACTTGTCCTAAGTAGTTCTATACTCTCCAGAAAACATCAGCGTCTGTTCTCTCCTTTCTTAGTGTCTGCATTTATCCCACATACCCTTGCTTAACTTGCTCCAAGCAATCCAGAGCTTCATACCTTACTGGGATTGGTTTTTTTGAACCTAAGGAAATTCTGTTATATAGGTATATCTAGTTGTATTCAAAACCTAGTACAGATTCCAAAAGACACAAATCTGATTAAAGATAACTTACACATCAATTATGATGTTTTAAATCATCGAGTTACCAAAGTCTGAAAGCATCTGAAGCATCTCTTGGGTAGAAAAAAGTCCTATTTTTGAACACTACTACCCCCAGGGCAATTAGATAAACTTGTGTAACAGCATAAAGGACAGTTATGAAATTTTCCAAAGAAAGAAAACACAGACTTCTGGGATGACAGCAAACATGAGAAATGTCAGACTAAACATACATTTTTGAGAGAAGATGTAAGTAACTAAACAAAGCACCGAAGTGCCGTCTCATCCTTAAAGAGTATATCTGCCCTGTTTTCTTTGGAAAGCCTAAGCTAAGTTCAACATCACCACGATCAGCTCAGTAACTGCTTCTGCACCTTCTTCCATAAATATACTTCCCAAAAACAGGAGAACAGATTCACTGCTGACTCTGTGGTAACCATTTCTTCTCTTCAAATATTTTCCACTTGTTTTTTGTTGTTGTTTTGGGTTGTTTGTTTTTTGCTTGTTTGCATTTATAATTTTTTTCTCCTCCCCTCATTTTCCTTTTGTATTTGAAGATACAGTACAAACTGTGTATCTTAGTATTCCATGCTGCTGTCCACAAGCAGAAAGTTAAATCATTACTGGATTGTTTAATCTGGTGTAGAGATGCACGCATATTAACTCATATTATTTTCAAAGTACCTCATACGTTCTCATTGCTGTTACAGAAAACTAGAGGAAAAGATCTACATTACTTTCTACTTTATGAGATGAAGAAATACAAAAACGTGTACACAATAGGCTTTCCACACTAACTTACTAGTGGGCGTTGCAAAGGAAATGGTCTATGCCAGTTCTTCTCCTGAC
The DNA here is from genome assembly GCA_013399175.1 of Odontophorus gujanensis. NCBI lineage: Eukaryota > Metazoa > Chordata > Aves > Galliformes > Odontophoridae > Odontophorus > Odontophorus gujanensis. The sequence continues at coordinate 128,840 of VXAB01010803.1, read as the reverse complement.
AAAACTGCTACCAAAATGATGGAGCAAACTGGTTTTTGATGTATGGTGGAAAATAACATTAATATTCCTTAAAGCTTAACTCTTCCAATGAAGTTTCCAAACTCCAGCATGGGCTAATTAGTTCACCCGCAATTGAACTAATCTGTTTCTCAAGGAAATGAAACATCCACGTTTCCCACAAACTTCTATACATTTGTTAATGGGGCAGCACTTCAATGTTTTAAAGTCATTTACACACTTAGTTACAATACATTGTTTTAAAACTTGTTCTTAATACAGAACCAGTTACATAGTGAAGTTGAGTCCTATGTTCTCTGCTTAAATAATGCTAAAGACTCTCAAAAGTGATGGATGCAAGTTGGGGACAAATCTGTGTGAGTCACAACCCTGGAATAGCATATTCTAAAAAATCAACATTTCCTCTTTACAGGACTACAAGCAAAGAAGCATTTACATTCAGCAAGAGAATGTTTCAGCCCAAACCTACTTTCTCATTTTCAAGCCATTTCATTTGCACAATGGAGGTTAAAAGTAATCAGACAGTGTGTGTTACTTGGGGCTTTACTTATAGGACAGTTTCCTCTAGAGTAAATAATTTTCAGGTAAATCTTAGATTGGAAGGGGAGGGAGGAGAAAGCGTGGTGGTGAAGAGAAAAACACCTGAAAAAGGTTTAATTTTGTTTCACAAACGAAACTAGGGTGTCTTTAACACAAAGTAGCTTTTGAGTGGTAGGGCCATGGAAGGAGTTCCCTGGCAGCGCTTCTGTGCTGAGGCAGGATCCAGAGCTTAATTCTTCTCTTAGGCATTAGTAAGAGAACACAAGAAGTCATCAGATTAGAGGAGAACCACAGGGATAGAAAAAGAAAGCGTGAGAGAGCTGTGGAGACTTCACAGAGCCATGAATTGAGAATGACTGGGAGCACTCCATTACACAAACACTTGGTTTCTTCAGTTTTTAGTTTAAAATCATGTATCCTGTGCTGGTACAGCAAAGAAGTCTGATCCGCCACAGACTGAGATGAACATAACAAAACAGTCTATCAGTGGTCTTGAAGAATGGAGGTCATCTCCTCATGCCACTGTTCTGAGAGGAGAGAGCCATCCAGATGGAATTAAGACACTGGATTTGGCTACAAGGTTCCTCGTTTCCTCATTTTACGCCTTTCCATCGCTTCTAACATCCCATAATCACAGCTGTTGCTGTGCAAACAAGAGGAAACAAATCCTGCCAAAAAGCTTACCTGTCACACCAGATGCAAAGCCTATTGCTCCCTGCTCCTCAGTGTTGGCTTAACACTCACTCATGCTCTTCCTCTCCCTCCTCTCCCCTCACAGATGTGTTTCACTGCCATCCTTACAGAGGACTCTGGCCTGTAGCAAGCCACATTGAACAAGCTCCCAAATCAGCAAAAATCTGTGAGGCCACAACACTGACAGCATATCTACAGCAAAACAGTAGAACATCTAGTATGGGGGTCCTTAACAGTTTTTTTACAGAAACATGTAATGCTGTCTGGGCAGTGTATGCCCTGCATGTTGAGCAAACTACAACGTGGCAGCAAAAGAAAAATAAAAATAAATTTAATAACGATAATAATAATTTAGCCTGTGCCTGCCAGAGCAGAACTGCCCTTGAAAGTCTCTGTAGTACTTTGCAGTTACACATGCCATGGAGCTCTCCAAACTGTCTTTGGAACAGTATTCAAGCTTCCTAGGTCTTTTCATTTCACTCTCCCCCGAACTGTTATCCCCCTCAGTATTCCTAACCTGGAATTAGTGGAAGGAGAAGGGGGATGACAAAGAAAAACTCAGAAACCTGAAGGTTGTTTGGAATTTATTCCCTTGAACATTTCACACAATTGAACAAATAATGTCTTGATTTCACAGCAACAAGAAAACCAAGTATTACATAATTTAAGGAGACACACACCCCAAACAAAAACAGGTTAAAAACAACTGCATAAATAAAAATCTTCAACCAAGCTATACAACGGAGACATGAAGCCCTTCTGAGCACTAATTATCTCACTTGAGTATCAGCTGTCACGAAGCTTACTTTATACAAACACCCTCCATTTCTCTGAGGGAAAGTTAATCTCCTCAAAGTGATTATTTCTTAGATTCTACTTTTCAGAACAACAACAACAAACCACAGATGTTTTAATTCTGCAATTAAACAAAAACCAACACCTTAACACAATGTTCTTTTTCTAAGACACATAAACATTTAATGAAGCTCTTAAAAGTGCCCAGAAAAATTCATATCACCTTTCAGAACTTACACATACAAACAATAAACAAATATTTCAGTGGAACAAATCTACAGGTCTGAAAGCGAGAGAGAAAGATGGAAGTGGGAGGTTTTCTACTCCCAAGAAAAAGTGTTCTTAGCAGGATCCAGCCATGAGCACAAACCAACCACATCGCTATTCTGTAAAGCCCTTCTCAGTCTCCTAATCATTTACTTGGGTTTTTCAGTGAAGCTCTATTAGGTCAGCTGCATCTCACCCTTTAGAACAATTAAACTAGCAACCACATCTTTTGCCTTTCTGGATTTTCTGGGCTTCAAATTCTCTTTTCATTTACACCCCAGCCAATCCAAATCCTGATAAGAACACCAACAAGGAACATGATGGACTGGGAACAGTCAAGCACATCCCCTAAGAGAGTTTCCTGGCTTGCTATTGAGCAATGATTCACTGGGCACTGAACCTTGGTCCTAATCATGCAACCCACACGCTCTCCTCAGCTTCCAAAAATACAGGGTCTGGTTGTTAAGTTTACATATCAAATCTTCCAGCTCAGAGAAATAAACCTTGTGTTAGATCTCTGTGGAGCTGTATGAGGCCCTGTGAAAGGGTTCATTACCATGAGCCCTGTCCTGAAGAACACAATACCACCGTGCCTCCAAACAGAAAGGAAAACTTCAAGGCATGGAAGAAGAGGAACTATCTTTCCTCTCAGTTTGGTGGTGCATCTTGAAACATACTTTTTTATTATTATTTATTTATTTTATTGTTTTCTGGACCAGAGGAGGAGGGGAAGGTGTATAGACGTGTTCATAAACACAATTTGGAGGTTTAAAATGATGGCATCACAAACAGAACAGTGTGCCACAGAATTAGCTTACTGTATCATCTGTAATGCAGTGTTTATGACACAACAAATTAAAACAAGTATGGAAAACGAATGTGAATAATAACGAAAAGGAGTGACCAAGTGGAAGCCTTCATGAAGATATGTTTATATGCACAAGAAAACCGTACTGCTTTGAGCTGAAATATTTTCACAAGGCACGTTCATTGTATGTAGAACTATACAGGGACAACGTGAATGGACAAGAAGACAGTTTCTATACAGAAATGTACATAACGTGCATTTCTACTTCCTTAGACATATAAGTACATGCAAACAATACTGTATGCATTCATAAAAATTTGTGTAAACTGTATGGACAGTTATGACCCTTTTGAAAACGGGACTCGGATTATTTAAGGGCATAGTATTCAGAGGAAGCAGCCACACTCTTTTAGATCACCATCACCAAAAGAGCTTCCTCACGTAGAGTCAACCTTTGTCATTAAATCCAACACTTTACATGTTTAAGAGTCTACCATAAATGGTTTGCTCCTAACATTCTCCCTGAAAATGTTTAAGGCACATCCACAGGAGGCTTTTTCATATTGCACCTGTCTCATATATACAGTATACTTTTGCAATTGTAAAGCAGGAGACCTAAAGCCTCTACTTCTCATTGAAATCTTCTGGTTTGCATACTACAGCTTATAATTGGTTCTTAAGTGTTTTGTAGGTCAAGTAACTGCTGCAAATGACTTGTATTTTATTGCTGAGTATTTTGAGTTTCCCTAGCAGGTCCTTCCTTTATGACTGATTGTCTTTCCTACTGCTGATAGGGACAGAAATGTATTGCTGTGAGAACACAAGCCTGGAATAGGAAACACAAGAAAACATCACCACCTAAAGTTGCCCCAAAGAGCATTATCATAAAGCTGAAATGAGTAAAGACTGTTCCAAGTCCATCTGTCAAGAAAGAGCTGAAAGTTTGAAAATGTGTTTTTACAGACCTTTAGAACAAACAGAAAAAAAAAACGTTTACATTAAAGGCACATTAAAATCATATAAAGTACTGTAAATAATATTAAAAAAAAATCCAAGACACAGTGGTTACAGATTATGAAAGGGAGAGACAGTTGAGAAGTGTTTTTTTTCCCTTGGCAATAGCAGCAATTTTGGCACAAAGGCAAACGCAGAAGATAGAAAGAGGCGGACAGAGTACAGAGAAGGATTACAGAATCTACGACAAGCATGCCACAGTTCAGCAGAATCAAAAGCACAGTACCAGCTTTCCCCAACTTCCCAGGAGAGAATGGCATCAACCACTCAAAAGCTTCTTGCCACTTCCCCATCCAAAGGGGTGATCAGTACTGCAGAAGCCAGTTTGCACATAACTCCCTGAAAATATCCCTAGTGACACTACATCAGACGTCACGCGGGCTCTCTGTCAAACCAGGGAAACCCTCATAAAATGATGTTTCTAGAAGACTGCTTAAAAAAAGTCAACTTGCTTCTAGCAAGTTGTACCCTATAACTGTAGTCACGGCAATACAAGGGACAGGCAACCAGTAGGGACTGGCATCTTTAGCAAAGTTAATGCATGCCTGTCAGGTTAGTACCACATCACAAGAAAGTGCTTGCTGTGACCAACTGTACCTAAGCTGATCAGAGCTGCTGAATCTCATTTTGTGTTCGAGTAGATTTTAATTATTAATCTGAATACAAAAAGAAGAGGACAGATTTGGTGGCAGAGTAAAGGCGGTACTGAGTGTAGGGAGAAAACCTAAAACATTTACATTTGTTTGAGATTCTGTGGCAACTGAAAAACAGGCCTGGCACAAGTCATCATAATGGTCACTGAACAAGTTAATCTGGGACTGAATTTAACTTAGAGGGTATAAAATTTAAGACCAGGGGGCTTCTATCTTGTTTACTGCTTAATTGATTTCTGCTGTACACCTTCCTTTTGCATTCTATGCTATCTTTAGAACTCCATCAAAAATTAAACCTATGCATTTTACACTCTTCTTTTACTTAATCATTTCAGAGGCAAATTACACTCCACATCAACGTCTGCCTCACTAGTAAGATTGGCTCAGACATCAAGGTATGAAATTATTACTGCAAAACTTGAGTTGGTGGCACTTAAAGGAGGCCAAACAGTTTTCAGATATACACAACCTGTTCATAGTGAGTCCACCAAATGGCTAAAGTGGAGTGTGGGAAACTATCTGCAGTTTAGAGAGCTTTTTGCTTAAGGTATTCTTCTGTACTCCAGTGAAAGCATAATGCCTACAGTTTCTCACACAGATAAGTCAATAAATTAGAAGAAAGCATATACACACATAGTTCAAAGTCAGTAGTTAAATAAAGATGTAATCTTAGAGACTCCCTTTGATTATTCAGAAATAGTATCTTATTCTTCCACTGTATCATGAAGCTTTGTAATTCAAAAGCTGAGGTTTTGTTTGAGTATTTTTTGTTTGTTTGCGTTTTCAAGCCATAAAGAACTGTAAACACATTACAGGTTTCCTGATGTACTGTGCAAGAACTGGAGCTAAAGTAAGGTACCTACAGCACATGACCGTTAAACCGAATAATGGAGAACTGGCCTGCCTTAATGACACTGCAGCTTGCTTTTAAAATATACTGCATTTAGCCTCCCCTCCTGCTTCTTAACCCTTGTTAACCCAGTAGTGTTAAGATATACTTAGAACTTACTTCATAAAGAAAATGAGATCTCAGCTATAAATTATATTTTCTAGCAGAAAGAGGGAGATAACAGAAGCAGAAGATAACTCTTCAAACATTAAAGGTGCTTCAGTCATGCACACACAACAGTGCAACATATTACACTGCCTTGAAGATGAACTAGCTTCATCCAGTTGATTATGCCCTAATGATGTACTCTGCACAGTACAAAAGCCAAAGCTTTAAAGCTCCAAAAGGTTTAAAAACAATGCTACAATTAGGCACAGCAAACAGGAGACCTAGATTTCAAGTACTGTTGTTTGATAAAATGGTGTCTGTTCTACTTTTCTCCTCTAGAAATACTATAGCTCTTGTAACTGTGCCACTGCAGGTGCCAACTATGCCACCACTACACAAGGAGAGATGGAAATATTTGGCCTAACATATGTCCTACTTAGTGAACACTTAGATGCTGTTCACTGAAGGCTCACCTAGAAATGCAAATAATTAGATCTGATCTGTTGTAAGGACTGAATCAAGGAAAGGAGATCGACAGCAGTTGTACTGGAAAAATAACTGATATACACAGCTAAACTCTCTTTTTTCCACTTCTCACCACCAGTAGCTTCAACCCATAAGCCACTTTTCCTGTTACACAGTCTATGAAGAAATACCTTTTTCATAAATCTGAAAGAATATGCTTTATGTTCAAATATAAATAAATCATAAAACCCAAACCTCTTCACCTTTAGAGAGAGCAATTTTAAGCCTATCCAACAGGACAATAAATGCTGATATTATCCCACCTGTCAATGGCATTCTGGACATATCATTTTTCATTACATTTTTTCTTTCCTCCATTTTGCCATATAGAAATTCCACGCCATTAACAGACCAAGCAGTGAGTGTAACTGCACTTCAAGAGTCAACTACACACAGTAAGAATTACTTTCTGTCTCACTGTGTTCAGTTACTGACTTAGAAATGCTTGTAAGAATAATATGTAAAGTCAAATATAAGCATGATTTTTATCTGTATGTATATTTTTAATGTTTCTTCTCAATTAGCACGGTGAAGATTCATTTCTTATTTTTTTCCACTACATTCTCCCTCTAAAAGCACCTTATTTCTTTTTTCCAGTGTTCTAGAACCAATACTAGAATGAAATCTCTTTCCGACATCACTAAGTGAGTGTGTAGGGGTTGGGCAAACGAGCATTTGTAGCAGAGTCACTTCTCCCATGTTAGAAGGAATTAGAATTTTAATTTCATAGGCAAAAATACTTCACAGTAAGACACACATCCACTACCTCGTTCCCAAAGCCATGGCCAGGAGCAGCACAGAATCTGGCAGTAAGGGAGAAGCACCATGACCTGTCAGCACCATGAAATTCAAGAAGTTTAAGGAATCCCAACCCATTAGCCATCACAGACACCCAGAATTCCAAAGGAGACACAATCCAGAGATAATGGGATCTTCCCATTCAAGTACCAGATTAATGAACAGAAATTTGGGAGAATGAGAAACCACTCCCAGATTTCAGGCAAACACAGAAATCCAGTTTGAGAATTATTCCAGTGTATCAGGAGAACTTGTAACTTGAGTCAACAGTGAGGTACATACATTACAGACAAAGCCTCTTTATCTGGGCCCACTCAGAGGAGACCCTTAACTGAGAATCTGTGTTTTCCTGGAACTATTTCAGACAGCGTCCTTGAAAGAAATGAGAATATCTAGGCCCCAAAGCCACAATGCAAAATAACATATTGAGAACTTCACATAACACACGAAATTCACAGGGCACCCCAATTCACACGAGTTATACAGCTGATAAAAGTTGGGTCACGTTAATTCTTAATGGTCAGCAGACTGCCCACAGAACTCGCCTAAGATCTGCACGAGAACTTCTGATTGGACATAGAGAAAGGGAACCCCAAAAGCCATCAGCTGACACATGAAAAAGGAGTCCAAAGGGTTCTGGGCTACCTGGTGCCCAATCCAGGAAACTGTGCTTTGCAGTCGCTGGCTTGCCACCCTAACTCTGTCAAAGAAGCCGAGAGAGTACTGCACCACCCTGCTAAAGAAGGAAGCGGAGCTACCTGGGGCCCTCTCTGCTGAGGCGGAGATGGAATTTGCCCGTCCACTTCCATCACTTGCCATCATGTCCTGCAGAGGTCCTTTGGTGTCCTGTAAGAGTGAGGAAGTGAATTACATCCATATTAAAACTGGGAGCACCTAGAAGATACTCTTCTCATACGAGGTCGTATATACTGAATGCAATGAACTAGGAAGACTCCCTCTTGCAATTCAGATACCCGTTAATCATCGCATAAGGGCAAGGTCTGAATCAAACATGTTCCTTCTCAACTTAAGGTTTAAAACCCTGAAAAACAAGTTGGATATCCAAGGAAGGCAAAGCAGAAGGATCCCTGAAGTCTGCTTGTCTGGGATACATAACATTTCACTTTTGGTCCTTCTTTTTGGCCAGAAGTACGGCACAAATTTTGGGATCCCCTAATTCTTCCAAAAAGAAAGTGTACAGTTTTACCTTGTGCTAACAAAACTTGACAAACAGGCAGAAAGAACATCACCACCACCACAAAGGGAAATATCATCTAAGGGGGAAGGTCAGTTTTCAGCGTTCAATCTTAACAGACCTCGAATGCAAAGTAACTACCATAGAGCTTGCTCACATAGAGAATGCAGAAATACTGAAAAGTGGGTTGAGGAGACAAATTACGTCTAACATGCACTGGATTATAAAGAGAAAAGTAGGGACACCTTTCTGTGTTACACAGTAGGTCTTGGTCCTATGTTTAAAACACAAATGCTTCCTCTACAATAATACAGGAAAAAGGATACCCTCTCTTCCATACAAGTACACACTAACAGACAGCAAGCATTCAGAAAAGACAGTACATCTTCTTTATAGCCTCTGTATGTGAGTTACAACTTCAAGTTTCAGAAGAAATGCAAATAAGTTGTTGAATCTTAAGGAAAAGCAAAACCAGCAACAGAAGTTATTCAGTCTCTACATGGACTGAGTAAGCATTTCAGTGTAACAAGCATGCAAATCAAAATACTGCTGTGAGTGGAACAGTACATTATTTTATAGTAAGAACCAGGAAAAGAGAAGTGATAACTGCAAGCTTTTAAAGAAAATTTATACAACTGTAGGACATCATGATATAACAAAGCCATTTGATGCATTCTGAATTTTTCTACCTTCAGAAAAAGAAAAGCATATTCACTCTTTCAGTGTTAAGAATCAACACCTATTAACTTGACATGCTAGATGAAAAGAATGAGTTACCTTTCCTGACACTGCTGGCCTCTTCCTTTGAGCATAACCGGAGAGTCGGTAACAGTAGTGGGGCTTACAGTAGAATTTACCTGCAGACAGAACATGAATGATGGTCGACAATGAGAACACAGCACCTTGACACAAGGTAGACGTCCATCTCACTGCAACTTATTTCCTGCTGTCCTTCCTTCATCTATTTTAATCAGTATGCACTGAGACAAGCACTATCTGAAGTTTTAACTCCAGCTCTCCTCTCTCCCCCGCCTAGCTAGCTTCCCTTCCATTGGGTGCCTGACAACCATTGAGCGTAATATCCTATCAAACACCAAAGCAAAGCTGTGAGGCTTGTGTGGTATCACATGCTAACAATGCGGCAGTGTGTGAGGAACAAAGAAATCATCACATGAAAAGCTGGCAGAAGCACTTTTGGAAAAAGCAAGAATGAATACAACCAGCAGAGGAAAGAGGGAGAGGAGGGCAGTAACTCCCAGAGAACCGTCCCTGAAAACACACAGTGGTTACTTGCGGAAAGGGCAATCGAGCAATGATTCATTTTCACAAGTAAGACCTGTTGTGACACCAATGTCTTAGTAACACCCCAGAAGTCTAGATGGGTTTTCACCAGTATCTGAACACTATCAGAAAGACAAAGCAGCACTAGAGATGCCCCAGTGCAAATAACAATAATAGGAGCAAACTGACTGCACAGTTATCTTCCCATGTATCTTTGTTAGCAAATCCTGCTACGTGTATGCAGTCACAGCATCCCCTTCTGCTATCCTATTCCTACAACTTTGCTAACACATTTCAAATCTATACTCTGACCTTTGCTGCTTCCCCCAGTTTCTCTGAACTGGTATTAGCACAGCACTTTCTAATGATTTGTTTTATGATAAAAGGGTGGCAAATGCTCTCTTTTCACAAGTGTCTGCTTAAAAAAAACTTGTTAATGCTGACTATTTCAAATTGTTTCAGGGGGAAATGTCTGAAAAGGGAAACAGCAAAGCTTTACATTCTCAGACTTTGAACCAGACCCTGACTGTAGAATACTACAAAGCACACTCCCAGTTGGAAGAGTTAGATGAATTGCAACTATGTGCATATGTTTTTTCTTTCAAAACAAATCCAGAATGAAACATAAGCTGCATTTTCACAGTGGTTAGTGTAGACAGAATAACACATTTCTATTTGGCCATATTTGGTATGTATACATATGAAACTGTTAACCATGTAACAATCACTTCAGAATCAATGCTATAGATGCACTGAGACTCCAAGCTTTGTGTTTGTTTCATTGGGAGCTATATGGCCATAGCTGTGTGCATAAGCTTGCTGGCAGAGGGAATCACTAAGTCTGGTGGCAAAAACTGTTTCAGCACATGCAACAGGCAGGAGAGCTCAGTTTGTTACTGCTAAGTGTTTAATCAGATATTCCATTACTTCTGAATGCACAAAATAACAGCAGTGCTCAAAATTTGCTTTGTTCCAGCTTTGATAATTGATCAAGCTGTTGATTTTACACATTGACTTCAAAATTATCACTGGCCCCTTTAAACTTACAAGTCAAGTCCGCTGTCATTCCGGACAGTAATAATGGGTTTTCTATTCTTTACTGGGTGCCTGGTTTGACAATTCCAAGATTCCTCAATTCTTTATGAGCCAGCAAGTCCATTACTAAAGGTCACGATATAATTCATCTTCATTAGAAATATGATGTTGGTTCTTTCTGCCCCATAAGCCTAGCTGATGTATCCATGGCCATTATCAGTATCTTCAAGAAGATTCAACCCGGCAACACACAGATATCTATCAATTTTAGAACCTTTCAGCCTGCAGAAAGTATTCTGGAGTTTCATCCTGTAGCATACAGCTTACAATTGTTACCTCATCTTTGACTTCAGTGAATGCAGAAAAGTATCGTTTCTGGCACTTTTTCCTGTTATTTTTATTTCTGCATCATCATTTCAGCTGTAGTATCTTTTCCATCTAATATCTCACTAATTTTACATCATTTTGTATGTATTTTCTTATTGAGATCACAGTAAAGATAAATGACAACTGTGGAAGAGGGTGAAAGGTTTACTTCTTCATACACATAAAGCTTTATCTAAGACGCCTCACTTCTTCAGAAAATGTGAATTGTCTGCTAACAAGCAACAAATACAACACACTGCCACTCTTTGAAGGCTGGTACTCTTCAGAAGTGATGTGCAATTTGAAATTATAATTTTCAACATGCTCATTTTCTGGGTGGTAAAATGAGTTTCATCTGCTGCCATATTCTCTGGTTTCTCAGATTTGTTATGTATATCTGAAGCTTCCCTTAATCCTCTGCATGTTGGACTCTGTTAACTGAGTGATCAATACATTTTTACATCTTGTAATCATATTCCTTGCTCCTCAGTGTAGAGGATACAGAAAGAAACAGTCATTATCGAACCTTCAGTAATCAATTCAACACTTTTTCCATATATTTAGCATTCATATACCCCTATTCAACTTCCATGTTCCATTTTTTCCCACCAAAATAGAACTTAGTCTGTAATTAGCTATTATCATAGCCTGTGGTCATAAACTTCCTCTTTTGTTATATCTAAAGTGTAGAGTTCTACTGCTATGTTCTCTTAAAAAAGTAAAAGCTGATTATGTCTGCCTCCAACATGTTATGCTTTACTAAGTAAAAAACAAACTAAATTTAAAACTAAATTCATTTAAAACTAAAATGTTTCCTCATGTAAATGGTACTGAGGAAGAGTAAAGGATCTAGCTTTAAAAGCCAGCTACCAAAGTATTTTAAAGCTTACAATTATTATTTATTTAATATTTCCATGCCAGCATGTTCTTACATTAACATTCACAGCTCTCAGCATTACCCGTCCACAGGAAATCCAAAGAGCTTCAACAGTCCAAGAGAATATCTCTGGAACTGAAGTTACTCCATCTCTTAACTCAGGAAATAATTCGTAAGCAAAGAGCGAGCCATGAAATCACTAGACAAACTTCTAGGACAGTTAAGAGAATTCTAACAAAAAGGCAATTTCTCTTACCATCTTCAATATCATAGGCGTAAGATGACAACCGCAGAGTGGTGGCACAGTATTCACACTTGAAGCAACTGCGGTGGAAGAACTTGCCTTCAGCACTCAGCCTTTCCATCACATAGACTCGCTTGCGGCAGAAGTAACAGACATCGCTGCCTCCCAGGTTTTGGGGAAACTCCTTTTTGAGTGAGCCCTAGACAGAAACAGGCATGACTAAATTTGTGTGCGTCCGTTCTCACCAAGACCGCATGGTCGTGTTTTCCCTTCATCTTTGCAGACACAGGAGCATCTGGATGCCGCTGTTCTTTGACACACGGATGCTGCAGCGCTGTGACACAATTCACAGTTTTAGCCAGGAAACCAGAAACTAACCTTGAAGTCCAGAGAAGAAGGTCCTAGGATGTCATGCCTGTGTATGTGAGGAGTAAATTAGGCTCTGGATGGAAAAGTGGACACAAGTACTATTAACAATGACCTTGAAATAAATGACTGAGGGAAGCATATGATGAAAGGTAAAACCATTAGAGACCTTTCAAACTGCAATTCCTGACCAAAAACAGTAGCTCCTCCAGTAAACAATAATGTTGAAATAGCCCAGTGGATCAAATACATCTTCACAAATACGACCCGCAGTTTGTCAACTGGTAGCTAATCCTTGGGTGCCGAGATTAGATTCAGTGGTTTTGCAAGGAAAGAGAGGCCAAGAGCAAGGGATGTTAAGTCTTTCACAAAGCTACTATGGATTTTACCAGCTGTACTAACAAGTCGACACTCACAATACTTCAGATCTACAGTACATCTAATCACAAACACACATCATCTTCTGCACATCGTCTTACCAGTTCCTTCTTGTCTAGAAGGGTTTTGGGTTGCTCTTTCCTTTGAAGCTGATTGGCTATCTGTTCAGCCAATGAGCTCACTCCGCCTGTGTACATCTTTATATACTTCTACCAGATGGATGGAGTAAAACAGAAGGGAAGTGAGAAAAGAAAAAGAAATAAAATTATAAAAATGACTAAAATGATAACAGGTTAGGTGGTGAAAAGGTGCAGAGAGGTGAATCCATGCCAAGACAGTGGATGATATGGAGTGACAAGTAATAACAGCAAAGCTAGTGTCATCAGTAATCACTGGAACAGTCCAATATCAACCGCAACTATGAAAAAAAAGGTTTGCATTTTGCATTCTCTAAGTGCTGTAGAAATACTATGATGATGATGAAAGCCAAGCTTGCTCTTGCTTATGGAGTACTTTGCATCTGGAAACCTGAACACTTTCCCTTCTCAAAGGTGAAACCAAAGACAGGCTAAGATTTTAGGTTCCAGGTAAAACTGGCATCAGAATCAAAGATATTTTAGAAGATGTCATAGAGTCTAATGTAACGTATTGATTACAACAGCTTATTTATATGCTTAGACCTGAAAAGAATTCATTTAAAGAGCATTCACAGAGCAGGAAGAAATCCTTAACTCAGGAACTCACAGTCATTCAAAACTATTTTTTCCAAAGCTAAAAATAGACAGAAGTTTATATGGAAAATGATGGCAAGAATCTTATCCAACACTTTAAAGCCATACCTGCAAACATCTGGAACATATACTTGTTCATCAGTGAACATGGTTTTATGACTAGGCTTTTCTCCATCATGGGTATTGACTGAGGCAATAACCGCGGATAGCTAAAAACCTTCCAGTGTTCTGAGAAACTTAGGCATGTTGGCAGTTACACTAGATGGTCTAAAATGAGTGTTTGCAAGCCATGTTCAGTCACTGAAGGAGCAGAGGAAGTGATTTTCACGGGAAATTATTTCAGCCATCATCAATAATTACATGGTTAAGAAAATGATGTGGTTACATCCGTGTTAGCTTAATCACACTGCAAACACCACGAATTTGACTCAGCAGAGCAGCAAAGAGCACGCCAAGCAATTTTCCTTTTCCAAACTACAAAGTATTATGAACGTTTCTAGCTGGATTCTTCTCAGGAAATGAAGGAGCAAAGAGAGACTGCCTTCTGGCAAGTGCAAAATCACTAAGATAACAGTATCTTGAAGGGAAAGACTGAACTCTTATCTCAAAATTCCCATTACCGTACTAGAACTAGTTATTTCCCATAACAACACAGAGTAGGTTTCATGAGTGTGGTTATTAGCCTTTTAGAATTGTTTAAGACCTTCACATACTTAGACATGAGAAAAGCAGGAAGCATCACAAAAACCTGAAATTCGTTACAGAATGAGATTTCAGGGGAAAATGGCATGCTCAGCCATCACAGATTATAACTGCTACCACTGAAGTCCTAATTCCTTACATGCTATGTCACTACAATGAAGTTTATTTCTGCCCACAAAGAACTTGTACCCACTCCTCTCACAGGCTTGTCTGCTAAATGCAGCCCAAAATGTTGAGCACTTGCAGTACTTATATATGCAAGAAATGACACAGTTTGTCTTTTGCTTCCAACAGAAACTATCTTTTAGCTGAAACTGCATTTCCACTGAACGAGTTCTGATTTGAAACCTTCATCCAACCTTCACTGCAGGTGCTTCAGAACTTTAAATTTCTATCAGCACATATAAAGTTCCATGCCTGAAAAGTGATTATGCTCATCTTAACTCACAACATCTGGGACTGTTTGGTGTGGGAAATGTAACTGCTGAAATTTTGATTTTAGGTTCTGTGTTTCTGATTTCTTTAGCTATAAGTGACAATTGGTCTGACATTGGATTTTTAATGAAGCACTTAAACTTTTCTTGGGCAAATGTCTTCAAGATATACAAAATTTTCTACAGCGAGCAAAGAATTGCTTCAGCTTATATCAAATCAAATTTGTTTTTCTGCATGACAACTGCAACTAGTTGAAATCCCCAGAGATTTTTCAGAAGGCCAAAGTACTCTGTATTTCATACTATCCAATAAGCATATACACACAAGCACATTCTGTAGTTTGGCCCAGAATCTCATCAAAAGCAGCAAGCAAAACAAGAAGCTTTACTCCAAAGCTAGACTATTAGTGCTCAACAAAAAAACCAAACTGAGAGTGAGATGTACCAGAAGCTTTTACATTTGCACTAAACGTTACATATCCTTAGTTTCAAACTGCTTTATGGTTGACAACCAAGCTATGCCACAGGCTGCCTCTGATTTCTCAGTTGTGCATGACTATGCACAGACATTGCATTTTGCAGGTGAAGCGTTGCAAGCCTAGCCATCTCTTGTGGTATGTCCTTGGCTGGTGGGCCCAGGGTGGGTAAGTGACACAGCCGAGTGCACCTAGCAATGCTCAGGCCAATGCTACCTGTCGAAGAGAGTCAGATGAAGGTGAAGAAGGGCGATTAGAAGAACGGAGGCTAAGGGAGAGTTCCCACTGGTCAACAAAGAATCGTCGAGACGGTTCAGTCTCAGGCTAAAAAATAAAATAAGAATCACAACAATCATACACAGATATGAAGGAAAACCAAGTGGAAATGAAAACAAAAATTCAGGCCCTTCTGCCCACCACAGAAAAATAATCATTCTTAATGACATTTCTAGAACAACTTGGAAAAAAATGTCCAGGGCATCTTCAGTTTCTCCCTAGTGAGGCACAGTACGTTATTCTTAATTTGTCCTTTACTATGTTTTAAGTCATTGAGGGCCATTTGGAAGCAGTTACCTACTTCCACAGATGTCCAGCCTCCTGTAACCCAACCAACTAAGCCACTGGCTCAGATCCCAGATCAATTTCCTCTGTTCCTCCTGCATCTCCTGTTGTTCCATATTACTGGCTCAAGACACTAGGATTGTATTTCCAGCCACATGAGACCTCTTCTACATTTTTAACTATAAATACAAAAAAAAACCAACAAAATCCCACTCTCCTTTGAGGTGGGAGAAATTAACTTGTAACCATTGCCAAGCAGCATCAGATTTCCAGTGTAAAATTTAATGTAAGTAGACTTGAAACATCACAGTAAAAATAATTAAACAACATAATGCAATCTGCCATTTCTGTTTATCAAGTGGCAAACAGCAAATCCCAAATTGAGAATGTGCATCCTTCTGAAACCGGCCCTTCACAAGAGGACAGAAGATTTGGGCTCCCAGCATACTCTTCTCATTACTCTTATGGCTAATTAATGCTGCCCCCCTCTTCCAATATACCTAATGTAAATAGGAAAAAAAGACAATAACAACAACAAAATGGTAGCTAGACATATCAGACAGTACTGATAGGAACTGTGCATTCCTTACAATTACTATCTAGAAGGAAAAAAAAGTAAATTTCAAACGTCTGACTTTCTTTTAAAAGAAAACTACGTTTTGCCTTACAAAAAGGACAAAAATGAATGTCATGAAGCTACTTGATCTAACAAAAATAGTAATTTATAGTCACTTAGACAAAGCTATGATGTGGAATATCAATAATACAACAAAAATCATAAAACCGTAACAGCTAGCTTTGAGATTAAACCTACTGAGCACAATACAAAATAGCTGGATTTTCAGAAATATAATCATAGATTAGACACTCAGTTTCTGTACTTAAGATAATCAATATTTAATCAAACTGCTTTTCTGAAAATTTCTTACTTTCCTAAGCTTTCTCTTAGTACTCTACTTTTTCTAGTTCTTTCCCTAAATCCCACACTGTAATCTGTCATTGTCTGCAGTGTTCCAACAGCTGTTTCCTTCTTTATCTCTGACTTATCCTCTTTCATCCTTTCCTCTACTTTGTGTTCTCCATCTTCAATATATTTTCTCTCCTCCTTAATTCTACGCTGTAGAGAATTAAGATTTTTTTCTCTGCAATGCAATACTGTTAATCTTTTCCACCCTCAAAAGGAGCCTGAAAGTGCTAGAGAGCAAGAAGAAGGTAGGAAATAGAAGTCTGGGTCCAGATGTTACCTTCTGTATCATTATTTCTACAGAGTAATGAAACACATATGAGAATGTTGTTCTCAGATCACTCCTTAGATCTTCAGTTGTATCACCCATTAACAAATAGATGCAGGTACGTTTAAAGGAGTCTCCTTACCCACACGTACATGGTTTCTTCTATGTCAGCAACATCCTATCTCAAATTCAGCCAAAGGTTCATTCTTGCTTCCTGGAGAACAGCTTCACTGATTTTAATCATCAAATCAGCAAAGACTGCATCCCCAAAGAACAGCAGTTAAAAGTGACCTATTTGTTACACACTTCTTTTTGAGATGGCTTGGAAAAGTTATGTCCACCAGCAAAAATTATAGGACTGTTTATACCCCTGCTCAAGAAGACAGTTTAATTTTGGATAGTTAAATCAAAACCATAAATTCTGCAAAAAATCACTTAAGTTGACAGTGTTTTATAAAAGTACTCTCCAGTTTGCCAAAGGCAGCTGAAGATAACCAAAAGCAGAAACGGGGCAAAGAACGAGTAACAAAAGAAGCCACAGTCCAAACTGGTACACTCCCATATGCCAGGATAGACAAACAGGAGAGAAAATGAAGCACAAAAACAATCCAAAATAAAAGTGTACAACTGAATCAAAGAAAGCTGGCACAAGCCTCTAACTCCGTTGTTGGAAATAATAATACAGGAAGTATGGGCACAAAAGTCATATTTCAGAGCCAGGAGTTATGTTTGGAAAATGCACGTGTTTTTGCTTCCAGCAGCAAGTAAAACTGGGGAGAAACTGACTGGTAAACGAGCACTGCGAGATGATTTGAGCTGGAGTCCAGCTGTTTTTCAGCATGCACTCTGAAGCTTGGAGGCTGCTTTTTACCTTATTGATTACACTGCTTTGTGAAACAGAAGCATTCATCAAGACGCTGATTAAAGGAGCTTTTGATTTTTCATCAGAAGCTGTCAAGTCTGATAAAAACACAAAATAAACTTGCTCTTTCCTTCTTATCCACAGGACTGTGCGTAGCAACGGTCCCTGCACATGGTGAGCTATTCTACCTGTGTGAGCTCAGATGCCAGGAGTACCCAGACTGACCCACTGCTGCAGGACACAGACAGCAAGGCTGTATGTAGTCACCTGATGCCTCGCTGCAGGCCTGGGCTCCAGGAGGGCAGCCAGCTGACATGCCCTTTGTTCAACATTCTCAGGCACTTGGTCATCAGAAAATAAACGAGGAGATCTCTGTGAGATAAGGAAGGAAGTAAATAAACCAGAGGAAAACAAAAAAGCCCCCAAAGGAAACAAAACGCCAGACAAAAGGTATGAAATTCACATGCAGAGCAGTGAAAGAAGCTCCCTTCGAAGTCTGTTTTCATTTCTATTGTGTACTGGATTACTATTCTGATGAAGTGCTAAATGTTGGCCCTCCAGGCCAGGAGAAAAAAACAGCTGAATTAGACATTATTCATTGCTCTCCCACTGCTGCAACAAGCGCAGAGCCTCCATCTGGCATTACCATCCAAAGAACCCCCACCACTCTACATCAAGATGTGGCTTTATCATGCACAAAGGAACTTATTCACCAACTCGTTCTATTACCGTTCTTTTTTTGTCAAGGATTTCCCTTACACAGATAAATCTGCATATATTTATCATTTCTCAGATCTTCTGCACAGAAACACATTTTTAGGGTAATGGATTTCAATTTTCATGAAGAACGAACTAGTCTCCTTAAAGATGCTGGTGGTATATAAAAACAGAATGCTGTACTTACCAACAGATGGGATGGTTAACAAGACTGGCTGGCTGTTGCAAAGCATAGCAAAATCAAACTACCACAGAAGTTTCAATTTTACTTCTGAACTTGTATGCACTGCCATGTCAACACGCCTCAGGCGCAACATTTCACACCTTGCTATTCTGGCCCTTCATATCACTCTTGCTAACATGGAAAAAAGACCTGGCTGTGGGCCTGCTATACAGGGCAGGAGTATCACTTGCAACACCACACAGCCTTCAGCTAATATGTTTGTAGCATTCAAAAGTAAACGGAGCAGGAACTACAAACGTGTGAAGAAACCTCAGGCTTCATCCACTACATGCTGTCAACTATTGGGTTCACAGCCCATCAACATGAAACACTTCTCCCATTCAAACCCATTAATAATACTCTCTTATTTTCAGCTGCTTTCCGTTCCACCTACTCCTCTCTACTAGATCATTTTCACTAAAACTAGGGCCTGTTATAAAGTTGTGGGTTCTGTATCACTGCAGACACATGCTCATTCATTTCCCACTGCCTGTCAGAAAACATTCGGCCCACAAGTGCCTTTTGTGTTGAACACATTTTTGAAGTTGTAACAGTTTTATAGCTGGCTATCATTTATGACTTCATTCATTAAAAGCCTTTACTGGAATGTCAATTAATTTGCCAATATGAATTCAAATCAACTCATTCTTTTGAGTGTCTATCTCTCCTTTTCCCATGCTTCTGTATTATACTAAACCATTCAGACAGCCTGCTGAATATTCCATTAATAAGAAAGCTTCAAAGTCTGCATACAACATAATGCCTCGTCTTTGGCCTGCAGGAGGCAGGATGGAATGCCAGTTGTTTAACCATCCAGAAAGCAAGCAGTGAACACAATGCAACCATGTTCACATGAATTAGCACAAAACATAACTCTTCTTGTTCTGCTACAGCCATAGCATACTTCAATAAAGAGGTGTAAGAGAAAAAGAAAGAGGAATGGGAAGAGTTTAAATGCCAAATCCATGGCAAAATAAAAGCATATAGCAAACTGCTGATGAAGGTTTGTTATGCATTTGTGTGGGCATCACACAGAAATAGTCACTCCTAATTGCAGTTGCAGCGTGTTAACAGCAGCATTAGGTAAGTGTGTTTCACTACACGGTACATTTGCTTCCTGAATTGCACACATCCAACACAGCATTGTGTCATCAGCATCCATGCCATTTGTTCATGCCGTTTACCCTTTCCTGTCTGGGACTCTGCTCCCCAGGATATCCAGCACCAGGTTCCCTGTATCTCTGCAGGCAACAAATTATGAGCTTAATAACAATCACAGACGGACTTCCTAGTCAAACAGACTTTGTCATATTTTGTTGACAATGCAAGCAGAAAAGAAGTCATAATGAAAGACAAGCATTTTATTGAGAAGAACATTCTAACACTGACAATAATAAGTTGGTTCCTGTAGGGAAGATTTAAGAAGATCAGTCTATATATATTCATAAAGACAGTTAACCACAATTAGTGCAATAAAGATTGTAAGACACTCAATACAACTCATACGGTGATGTTAGATCAAAGAAAGTAAATAGGAGGTTAAAAGAAGAGGCAGAAAGACTCCATTAGAAGTGCAGAGAATTTTTAAAACACAGCAGTGTAACAAGGACTTAGATCCACCTGACTTGCCATGAGGACTTGGGCCAAGACAACTTCAGAAAAATAACGAGGGAAAAACATCTCACCAAAGGCAGACCCCTCAATTGGCTCTAAAGGTTTAGCTCTGTAGCACAGGATGCAAATACTGCTCAGAATTTAAAGGATGAAGCTGCCTTTTTTTTTTTTCTTTTAAGCAAAGAGACATACGAAAAGGTTTCCTACAGTACACAACACAGAAAATAGAGAAAGCATATTTGGGCCCAGCAGCAGCAAAATCTCATGACTGAACTAGGCAAGTGAACAACAGGACAAACAAAATGCTTGGAGAAGAGAGGGAGGGGAGACAGAAAGCTAAAGGATCCTGTTACTGAAAGACCTTTTTTCATATGGAAAATGATTGCCTTATCACAGGTTGAAAAGTAAACTGACTTTGCTTCTCTATCTGCAAACTTGGGGGAAAACCGTTGTTTTCTCATAAAACTTATCTGTTAAAATCTGCGAAAAACTTAGAGGACAAGAGGAAGGCTGCTAGCTATTACAATATCTAACAGTACAATTCCCCATTGCAGTCAGTTTTTGTCAGCTGTGGGTTCTGCCCATTCTACCCAGATGTTCATCCCTGAATCCTTCCTCACACCATGCTATCCACAGCGTGCCAGAAAACTAAATACTCTTTTGTCAGGACAGTTTTAAATCAGATCAATAAACAGCCCTGATTTGTCTTGTGGGTGCACAGTCTGACACAGGAGAGGCAGCAGAGAATGTATGGGTCAGAAAGGAATGACCTCTCTCTCCTCTCCTTAAAGGTAACGTGTTTATGGAGTTGATTAGCAAACAGGTGCTCAGAAAAGAAACATTATCCATCTTTGGGGATATTTACTTGTGTAATTCCTATTGAATGTATGGGATGTCTCTGGAACCGCAGCTGCCTTTTTATCACCTAAAAATTAGTACAAGGTTGATGAAGGAGTGGAATTTATTACTGCAGTAGGAAAATGAAACAAAAATAGATACAACTCTGTAGAAGCAGGATGACTTGTGTACAACAAACAAACAGGCATTTAAATATTTCAGGCAGTGTTTAACTAAAAAGACAACAAATACACGTGTACACACATCTGGATGCACATGTATATGCTGTGTGCAGAGCAAGGCTTACTCCAAATCCGAAGACACACAGAATGCAAAGTTCTTTTGAGACAAAGGACTGGGTGCGGGGGAAACAGAAGGAGCAAATCAGACACATGCCGGGCACAACAACAGTTCAAAAAAGCACTTCATACAAGTAAACTTGAAAGAGTTTCATGGATAAAAGAGGAAATTCTCAGTCACACTTGTATAAACAAAAAGCAGAGATGGAGAAAATCTGCAGTTTCCATCTCTGAACTACTCCAGAAAGATTAACTTCCACGTAGAAAAAAATGAGTTTTTGGATGGTGAACAACCTGTATGTAATACAGGATCAAGTTCTAATGCTTAGATAGAGGCAACTCATTGAATTTCTAAGCAGCATATATACACTTCAAGGGTAGACTTGGCCCTTCATTTCTACTTTGCTTCAGCTCAAAACTGAAGAAGGCTACAGTGATTACCAGTTACTCTGCAGTGAAATCTCAGAATCTCCAGTGCATCAGATAATCACCATAACAGTATTTTTTGTGAGATAACGCTATACTGTGTGTCTGATCTAAGAGTTCGATGAAGCCTTATCTACATGTGAAAAAAAGAAATGGGAAATGTATTTGTAAAAGGGATATCTCGTAATTGATTTAGTCACTTGTACAAGCAGTAATGAAGAGAGACAGAAGAATGAGGAGGGACAGAGCATGCAGAGGGAATCACCTGCAGCCTGGGATACGGTGGAGAGGAAGGTGGAGTGGAAGAAGAGAGCATAATCACTTTTTTGGGGCAGGTCCGAGAACGTTCCTTACTCCTCATCTTTTTTTAAAACAGAAAAAGAAATAAGAAATTGTAATAATGGTAGGAAAGCTAAGATAATATTTCCGTTCATTGACTTTGGGAGGACAGGCCAGGATGCATAAGCTGACAAACTGCAATCCTCTGCTCACACCTCTTACTAATGATCTAAAGCCACATTTTACTGAAGCTGAAAGAGGTAAACTTTTCTCCTGTACTCACATTACCACGTCTGTTCAACAGAATCTTCTACAGACAGACAATAAATATTTAGTTATGGCAATAACCAACTAAGCCAACTGTTTCTGACTCAAGCACTTACACTCAAAGAAATGTACAACTTGGAACTCACAACAGTGGAAGTGGACTGCTCATTTTGCTTCACAAAAAGCTTACTGCTGTGTTCTGCAACATTTAAGAATATCCATTGAGTTGACCTAATTACTCTTGCTTGCAGTTCATTAGCAAAACAATTCAAGTCATGGTGCTCTGTTCTCAGTTTCAAATCCATCTTTGCCTTACAGATATTAAGCCATCTCAGGCAAATTAAACTGCACTTTCCCATTCTACTAGAACAGGAATGCAGCTGCCTTAAAGACAGTATGTAGACATCAGGTAATCTGAAGATTGCACAATGCAAATGTGTCCTCATTTTTATACACCAAAAGAACATGCCTTCTAGTTCTTTATGTAATTGTTACAGACAGTCTTTTAATGTATCTTCAGCTTATTCTTTCCTTTCCATCAGACCATATCTGGTAACTGTTGCACCAAGAAACAAAAAAGTTAGGGTACCTGGAACCATTGTCAGATAGTCTTTAAAGAAACAGCATACTGTTTAAAGACATATAGATGTTCACTATGGTCCTGACAGCTGAGCTGGCACTAGCATCTTTTCGGTGTTCTCTTCCCCTTCAGCAAAAAAGAGTCAATTTGAATTCCAACAGATACTACAAGCAGCTTAAACTAAGCCACATGACTTTGCACTGAAGTGAATGAGGAACATTCATACACTCAAGTCTTGAAGGCACTAATCTCAAGCAGAAAGCCTGGTAACATTTTCAAGCACTGCAGCTGTTTATGGACTGTCATCTAACAACAGCCTAGTTTGCATCTCAGATATCAGTATATTCACAAGGTTGGGTAATTTTCCAAAGCAGATCATAACATACAGAATTGTATAGGATGTAAGATCCATTTCTAAGCATGCAAAGACAAAGATGGCTACAGGAATGAGGAAAGAAAAGCATATCAACATATTCAAATGAGAAATTAATTAGGAAAAACAGTATTGGTAATGTAAGCCGTCTTCTGCTGAGATTTCAGCTCCAACTGACTGTAGCCATTTCATTCACTACACATCTTCAAAAATCACAATTAGAACAGAGCTATTGAGAAGCGTTTTTACTGTTGCACTTATATCTCATTTCAGGGAACCACCTCAAAAAAAACAAGCATCAAACCTCCAGAAGTAGAAGAGATCTGCATTACACAGCATGTGAGTTTTGTCTTACAAGCATCTTTGCAC
The DNA here is from genome assembly GCA_013399175.1 of Odontophorus gujanensis. NCBI lineage: Eukaryota > Metazoa > Chordata > Aves > Galliformes > Odontophoridae > Odontophorus > Odontophorus gujanensis. Next base: position 105,008 of record VXAB01010803.1, on the reverse strand, counting down.
ACATCAGTGATTTCAACTTGTGCATTACACACTTCTCGTTGTGAGGACACCTCTGAAACTGTGGCAGAAAACTGCTGAAAAACGTAAGCTGAGAGTCTGGAAAGCTAGGACAAAATTAGTTTAAAGGGCTAATCTCCCATACCATATCCAAACAGTCATATATTCTTCTGGATAGACTACATGGCTTCATAATCCCAGATGACATGCTCAAAGAGCATGACATGCTCAAAGAGCATGACTGCCCAAAAAAGTAGCGAAAACAGAAAACAATAGTACACGTCATGGAAGATGTTTTTGCACAGCTAGAAGTTAATTTGAGATGAATCACCATACCATAAAATGCAATCCAGACTTTTTAAGGGATATTATGATCACATAAAAACTTCCACATACTTCTACTGTGCAGGTACACAAGCATCTTAATGCATTACTAGGTACTGCTGAGGTGCTCCTAAAGGCATGAACCGGCTTTGACAATACAGATGAACATTCTCAATGTGTAGTTCAACAAAGAAAATACTCCAGACCAATTCATGGGGAAAATGCAGGCCACGTTGAATGCACAGAAGCAGATTGAAGAGGTTTCTGATGTTTCAAGGTTATGCCTTTGGAAGAGAGATAGCAAGAAAGTCTTGTGATGAAGGTAAAAACTGCTTCAGAATAGATTCCACCAGGACTTTTTCTTGGAATTTTGTTGTATCAAGCCATCCCTACCCTACCTCTACAACACACGTAGAGACACTGCATTATGATCTGATAGCACTGCTTATCTGATAACTCTTAACTCTAGAGTAAAGCAAGATAAGCAAGGACAGCTAAGGAAATTCACTTGCCAGACACTGGCAGACTATAGCCCAAGGCAGACGCAAACTCTCCATCAAAACTGGTGACCCAACCCAGATCACCTCCTTCTTTGCAACTGTCCCATTTTCCCCCTATAATCACTCTTGCTGCTTTTGCAACAGTTTCCTCTTCCATGCAGACTCCAAGAAACAGGACCAAACCTACCAATCACACCATAGGAAACTGCTCTTCAACCAAGAACCCCTAATAACCTCAGCTTTGTCATGCCTGTGAGCAAGAATATTAAGCAACTAGCTGTTTCTCTCAAAAGCAGGCGACCACTTTGTCCCCTTAGGAACTGCTTTGCTCTTCTTCAAAAGACTCCTCATTAGAAGGCTTCCACTATGTGATATTCCTTATGTGGAGTCACTGAAGGAAGATTTTGCTTCTGAACTCTTGATACCTGTGCCAAACAAGAGAACCCCTTCCCATACCTTCATGAGCAGCTCTTCCTAAATCAGCTCTTTACAGCAAACACAAATGTTCCCTGAAGAACTTGTCAGGAGCCATACCACTCCTTTTCGCCATCTCCACAACACGTACAGGCATACAGAACCAATTCCACTGCTGGTGATCTGTGGCCCAGGGAATAGCTTTGTAGCTAGTGACTAATGTCACTGTAGAAAGCTGTTTTAGTACTGTAGTAATGCAGTCTCACAGCTATCAGATTCCACATGCCTAAGCAACTAGAATTAGCAATCTCAGCAGTCAGCTGAAGCACTGCTTCAACAACAACTTCCTGCAGGATGGATTTCTGTCTCAGCTTGGCATAGCTGGCTACTTGGTTCACTGTATGGCTTCTAGCCTCTCCTGATCTCCCATCAGTCCAGAATAAATAGTTCTATATGCTTACAAAGGTTTTTGGATGGAGACAGGTGATGTTCTTCATTTCCCTGTAAGTCCTAAGGAACCTTTGGAATAGGGACATTATGAACTGTTCCTTTGATCCTAATTCTGCAGACTGAGCACCTGGGAGATCTACTTTTACTCTTCTCCATTTCATTGTCAGATGAAAACCACTGCAAAATCTAGCATGAAATCTGCACCCAAGAACCAACCATCTTCTGTTGACATAGTAAAGCTCATCAAGGTAAGATTAAATAAATACTTCAGGAGCAATCATGAGTGGAAAAGTACCCAAAGATAACTGTTAATGTCATGTTAAAAAAAGTAAGTCCTTTGAAAGTATAATTATTAAATAACGCTTTTTCAAAGATCTGCCCTACATTGCCACATTCATGGAGATGGTTATCAATGTTGAGTGAGACCAGAGGACTTTTTTCTCTCCTTTTCAATAAATTGTGTAGTTCCAAAGAAGAACAAAAACAAGTATAAACTGCTTTTGAGAAGAAAACCCTCACCGTAAAAATGGGAAACAAAAGTTTGTCATTTTGTGATCAATTACAAAAGGAAGACAATAAGAACTTCTGTGTTTCACTGTAAAGACAGGATTACAAGGCCTTCATAAACTTTCAACAGTAGGCTCAAATATAACTCTCAAGGTTGCAGGGATGGGATCTTCTCCAAGAACAAAATCACAAATTTTAATTCATCTGAACTGAGAAAGACAACCAATGCAATTCAGTTTTCCTTCTATTGTAAGACAGAGGGCACAACAAACAGTGCTCATCAACTGCACAGGTATTGTACAGATGTCTACAATTCTTCTACATCATTTCTCCCATATATGGAAAAGTACTCTTAAAATCTGAAATTAGTGTTAATCATGGATGATAAGTATCCACTTGAAAGTCCTAATTAGCTTATAAAGAAAATTTTGAAGAGAAGGTAGAAGAAGAAACAAGTCAGGAAAAGTAAACATAATGTCGACATTAAAATTGACAGTCCTAATGACAACAGTTCCCCCGCTTTGTGTCTTCTTTGGAAACACATCATTCTTCTAGATGATGGCACTGGTCATGACATGAAGCTCTACTTGTGTTGAATACCTTAAGCATAAAGTACAGCATGAGTCCAAAAACATGCAGAGAATGCCAAAGTAGTGTCATTTTCTTCCTCTTAACTCCAAAGTACGCACTGATAAAACTGCAACCAGAAACAGATGTTTCTCTAAATTATGACTGCCAGAAAAATTTATCTCAGCACTCTCAGAAACAAGAGAGTGTGATTTACACTGGGAAAGAGTGGATGCAGTGGAAGCAATAAGATAAGTATCCCATTTGCCTGGAAAGACTGACTGTCACAAGCCTTGCTTTTGAAAGTGCACTGCTGAAAAAAAAAGAAACACAAGTAATGACAATGAATCAAAACACAATGGAGAGAAAATAAATAGGATACCTACTGAATTTTCTTCTGTTCATCCCTGTTCTGTCATTCTGTGTGGCAGAAAATCTAAAATATACTTAATCTACAGTACTACAGGAATCTGCAACGCAATGAAGCTGATAAAGTGGCAAGGAAAGTTGGGTCACAAAGAAAGCGAAACACTAGTAACTGAAAAGTCTCTTCTAGCTGCAGAACACGTAAGATTTCACGTGAACAGAAAAACAGATAACCAATATTACTTTTTATACTAATGAAGAGATTCAATATTCCAGATTCCACAACATTTTTAACCTTGTTGGTTGCAGTAATTTCCTACGTACTCTCCATTCTTTTCCACAAAAATAATGTAGAAATACTTCAGATAATACAACATTGCATATGCAGGCAAATTTTCTGATGAAACAAACACTGAAGCCCTAGAAAGCTGAAACTAGCATAAGAGGCAGGCTTTGATTAAATTAAACTGTTAAAAATCATAGACTCGCATTAGAAAGATTGTTTTTTGCTGGAAAAGGATTGGTTTAAAAAAAAGACAGTGAGAGCAGGTGTTGGGTGCAGGCAACAGATCATATTCATAATCAATTTCTTTACCTGTTTCCACTGAGGTATAGGAGCTAGACGGCCCTGCTCTCGTCTGCTGGATGGTTGATTGTGAACACGTTCTTGATAAGGCAGGACAGGCTGCTGCATGCAGGTTGCAGGGTAAGTGGATTGGGAGCAAGGAGGAATGATATAATAGCAAAAGAAATTTGAAGAAAGCCAAAATGGGAGACACAATCAGACAAACATTTAAGAAAAAAAAAAGAGGGTAGGGGAGAATTCATTTAGGAAGTCATATATGATAAGGGAAAAGACATTAAAAACACAAAAATAAAAATAAAAATAAAAATAAATAAAATAAATAAAAAGGGAAAATGCACATTTTTTGGACCTTCCCTTTGTTTTCACTGTTTCTTCAATTCAGCCTGGTAAATGTCACCATTTCAAGATTATGCTATGCTACTAACACTGGTGTGCACTGTAGCACATGTATACCTAAATTCAACTTAAAGTAGCTAGATAAGGTTCCATTCACAATCTGGCCACAGCAGCTCAGAGTTTGATGCAAGCTGTTAAGATAGAGTAAGCATTAGAGCAAGAACTTAGGCACTTAAACCATATTGAGCCTTATGGTGCTGACAGCGCTGCTAGCAGTATCTTGAAGTGACTCAACATAACTTCAGATATGACTACCATGCAGTTGCAGTAGTTCAGATGCTGAGTTGAACAACCAGCCTCATTTGATATAGACATTCTGATTGTAAAGAACCTCCCAAGTATTTACTTGCTATGCTTATGCAGATAGAAAACTCAATCACAGTTTACAAGAATAAACATATAACCTGATAAAGAAAATCTTCAAATTAGAAACTAAATTATAATTCTTTAAGGTTAGAAATGGGAGTATCCTGAAAAGATTTTCCAACAGCCATAGTAGTTATAATATAAGCCTAATCACTGGTAAGATGCTTTTGAAAGAGGTTATATAACATAATACTGGCAGTAATAGGAAAGTGGACTTTCATTAGGAAGTTCACCATCTCATACTCCTGAACTTATTTTTTTTCTCTTTTGAGTAACTTTCACTCTTCACTCTAGGAGAGCTTTTGAAGTAGAAGAGCACCACTAGCATCCAGTCTTGAGGAATGCATGTTATTACTCACAATTTTCTGTCACGATTCCAAAATACTAGGATTTATTGACCATCTCCTACCTGTCTTCGTAATGTTGAGGACTGTACTGGTGCATTCTCCTCAAACTTGGCCAGTAGCTGGGTTGCCATGGACTTGACTTTGTTCTGATTCCCTATGGCAGCATCAATTCTCCTCTCTGTCAGGGCACTCACCAATGTAGGTCTGTCCTCTCTGTAGCTTCGAGGAATTTCCTCCTGTCAATCAGTGAGACCAGCATTTAACAAATACCTCTGAACCACCTTTCTCTTTCTTCCTCTTTGCTGTATTACATTTCTATGCTGTAGAAAACAAACCAACTACTCTACATTTAAAGCTCACATTTCAGTTTTCTTTGGTATGCCAACAAAAGCTCTGATAAACTTTCCTAATTTTTCCAGCCTTACTTGATATACTTACCTACCAAAGAGACCTCATAAATTTGCTGACGTAAAGCAAATGGATATCTTCACAGCTTCACTGACAATTTCAAGTATTAAATTTTAGCTCACTTGTACTTATTTGGCTATAAACACTTCAACTGAAGGACTACCTTGTGAAGCACACTGGATATGTATGCATTTTGCACTGAGATCATAGATCAAATATGAATAAAACTTCCAACTACTGAATGATTTTACTAAATGACGTCTTATTCTTGGTGCACTCATCAAATCAAAGTAAATTGTATCAAAAATAGAATGTGAAGGAAATGTGGTATTTCATTTCTAGTGTACTCTTCTCTCATAAGCATCGATAAAGTATTTTCTCTACAAACACAACAAAGCATAAGTTTTGAAGAAGAATTTTTATACATAAATTCTCAAATAAGACCTGTGTAGATATTGAAAATAAAAGGATTGAAGTGAGAACGAAGAATGTACCATACGTATTTTTCTCCTTTACATCTTACTCACTGTAATACTTACATCCTCAGATTGGCTGGTTTTCCTTCTCTTTCCTGCACCATCCAATTCCTTTTCTTTTTTGTCCTGAAAACAGAGGGAGGAGGAACGAAAGCAAATATAAAGACTCTCGTACATTTCTAGACTGAGATAAATGTCATCAGTGAACTTAAGCTTTGCAAAACAAGTAATTAATTCTATAAGGTCATTCTCCATCTGATTAAGGAAAGGGTTTGTTGTTGTTGATGCTGTTTCATTTTGTTTGTTTGTTTTTCCCTTTATTCTCCTTCAGGATTTCTAGCATTCATACTGGAAAGTCTACCTGACTCAAGTATTTCCCTATACTACTCCAAAAAGCCAGGATTTTAAGACTGAAGTACATCACAAACTGAGAATGCATATTACCAACGTGATTCCGCAGTTATAAAGTTGATATACTGTCAAGAGCTGATGAACATCTGGTTTTCAGTAGATACACAGCCGACAGACATATCCATTTCTAGTACCACCTACTTGGACAGCAGCCTAGCAAACCCAAGTGTTATCAGGTCTGTGGCATGGTTACCTTTGGAGTGCGTTTCCGAGATATACTTTGTCCCAGTTTACTAAGAAAAGAGATAGGAGATTTGGTACTGGCAATTAGGGCGGCCTTTTCTTCTGCATTCAGGTCCACGCTATCTGTAAGTAGAAACAGATAGGACAAGGAATGCCAAGCAATTATTTCTGAAGTGCTGTTATTAAATACAAACATAATGCTTTCTTCCTTTTGCCAAAATCAATTCTCCCTCTAGGTTTTATAACAACGTAAATACCGTGTTGTTCAGTATCTAAATACCTGAAGAGTATCATCATCGTCATCAGTATTAATAAAAAGAGTTCAGAGTTTTGGAAATAATACCTAATTGATAACACACTAGATTTTTTAAAGGCTATTAAACACATATTTTTTTTCCACCAGAATTATAGTCTTGAATATCTTAGGACATTAATAAAAGATCATCAGTAACAAAGAAAATATTACTGCATTATTATGACTTAAGAGACGGGCAATCTTAGCTTCTGTTAGGCAATTACATCCTTGAGTTCTAATCTGTCTTACATTCCTGCCTCTCATTGGCCTGAAGTTAATCTCACCATTCATGGATGGTAAATAACAGTTATAAACTTTGGCCAGAGTTTTGACATTACCTACTAAACAATTATTAACAAGGCATCTCGCATTAGTGAAGACTGATGAACACCTAATAACACCAAGAGAGTAGAGTTGTCTAGTAGCGCTGAAGTGATTTTAAACTTTTGAGGACATTAGTCTGAATTAATTATTAACTCCTCTTTTTGCTCCTGATACTGATAATACTGTTAGCAGCAAGAACAACATCAACAATAATAAGAAGGTAACTTCTTGTACTGTAAAGTCAGTGAGTAACTAGTTATAAGATCATGTGGAAAAAACATAAAAATAACACATTCATTCTGCAGGTGTCTTTAAAAATCACAGGCCTGCACCAAACTCCTTACCACTAGAAGGGATGGTGTCTTTGAACATCTCATAGAACTGCGTGAGGTACATCACCATTGACAGTTTATCTGGTTCTCCAACAGAAGCCATTTCCTTTCCAGTCATAATGGGAGATATTCCAAACTCTTTTTCAGCAATGTCAAAGGCTAGTTGGTTATTCTTCTCCACATTGTGTTCATCCAAAGAATCAAAGTCTCTGCAACAGGCAGGAAGAGGGCACACAACGAATCAAGTGGAAAGCAGTCTTCTGAAAGGATTCAGGTGTTTGGCTTTGTTTAAATCTCTCAAATTTATTTGCCAACAAATTTTTTTGTATTGCAGAGGTGATGAACTTCGGCTCAAACTTCTTTTTTTATGTGCTACCCCTTCAATAAACCTATTATTTTTTTCCTTTTAAGAACCTACTGGTACCTCTGCCAGCCAGTGTTTTCCCATTCTAGAATCGTGTAGCTGTTTTACCCACTACAAAGTTTACAGGCAGCAACCTCTCTATTCAGACAGTGAGTCACTACCTCTATAAGGGGCAGCCTCATCTTTAGAAAGAATTACTGTCAAAAAGATTATAAAGGCCTGTGTACAGACTTGTTCACTAGAAATTTAACTGAAGCCATCAACTGTTCTTGACTAATTCCACAGAGAGAAGAGTTTTCTGACAATACTGCTTTCTAGTCCGTACCAATTTGAACTTTAATTCTGTCAAATCATCCATAAAGGAAAATGACAACATGTTTACCTTCATGTTCATTAAGCTATTACAACCTTCCACTCTGCTGGTGAATCACTGCACATTAGCTTCCATCAAGCTTAATTGAATTCATTTCAATCCATTTCTTCATTAGTCACAAATGCATTGCCTCAGACTCACTAGTACTAGTTTGAACTAAAACTACTGTTCTGCCCTTCTCAGATCTTCAAAAGAGCAAATTACTTACATTAAGTCTGGACGGTATCTGTGGATAATGGCACACAAAGCTAAGCCACTTTTCCATGACATCGTGAGATCTGTCACATTTACACCAGCATACCCATCTGTCTGCCTCTGGCACCAGCTGAGCAATTTACTAGAGCGAGCTACAGACTCTGTAAGAAATCATGTTGTTAAGTAGAAATACACAAAATCTCCTTTCGGAATTCTAACTACATCATAAAAAATACAAATCAACAAATAAAACCTTCATGTGAAGGATAAGCTCCTTCTACAATGGGTAGCATGGGACAAAACTAATGTTACTATCACATCTAATCTAGATGAAAGAAAGGATTTTTCATTCGCTAAAAAGTATTTACCTAAGTTATAACTTGACATAAAATTCACCCCAAAAGAGCCTCAAGAACTATAAAGAAATCACAAAGGTTTGTTTCGAATATGACCTAAAGGTTATAGAGTAGTACAATATTCTCTGAAGCCCAAATACTGTATTTCTAATGCAAGAACTGCAAATGTGCTTTTGCAACTTTTCTATTGAATGTTTTCCATTAGAAGTGCTGACCTGTTTTGACCTTGCCTTACTGCAAGATCTGACAAGATTACAGCCTAAAGGGACATGGTTGCACATCCAAAGACTACGTGGATTTTGAGCAGTGAAAGGAAGCTCAGCAGCAAAGTACTACTGTGGGAGTCCCCAAACACTATCTGCACATCCAAAGGCAAGGCGTGCAAATGGAAAAGATCAACATACCCCTCAGGGTACAGGACAAGTAGACAGATACTGAAATGCTTATCACAAGGCATCCAGCTTTCAGAATAATGCAAGTAAAGTGATGTTTCATTTAATGAAGATAGGAGATGAGATTAAGTAAAGAAAATTATGACCATGAAAGACTGTAATAGACATACTTTCTGTTATTTTTATTAGAATTTTGGGATTTTGATTAGGTGAATTCATAACAGCCTTCTGCATTTTAACTAAGAATATTGTTATAGGATAAAAGATATGAAGAAAAATGCTTGTATAAGGAAATATGCTCTAAAATTTTAACAGCATCATAGAGGAAGGAAATTAGGCAAATACAAGCATATTTGCATGTTAACTGAAACTTGAATGGTTAGAAACAAAAAGATTGCTGACAAAATAATTGCTTTTTCAAAGAAGCTAGCTAAAGAATACACCAGAGCCCTGTTGCTCTACGTGCTCTGCGCTGATGCAGCATCAGAATATCAAGAGGAATGGAGCAGTAACCAGGCCTACCATTACGAGTCAGTTTTGGTGTCCTGGAGTTCACAAAATTCTCTATTTCCAGGTGTATGTCTTTCAAATCTCCTGTATTATACAAGTGGCGTACCTAAAACGATATGAAAAACTAAATGTGACCAACACACTGTGTACCCAATGGATACAGAAAGGAGGACAAGCAGCAGCTATCCCAAGGCAAAAGAACAAGTATTCTTATTCAGCAGAAATCTCTAGCCCAAGAAGTCCAGAACAAGGAACAACTTATCAGTATTGAACACTCTAGCTGATTGATGCTGTTCAGTGGATACCAGATCACAGTTATAAAATGATACTAGGAAATGCATGAAAAATCAAAAATACAACTGAATTAAAAGCACATTTTTAAGACTTCAAACCTCTAAACAAAATAGGAATTTGGTAAAGAGGTCAACTCCTGACTGATACATCTGCATTTCACTGCTTCCAAGTTATAGTAACATATTCAGTCACTATCCCTAAAATATTAACATAGATTCACCTAAGAAAAGACAATGCAGATTACAAACATTCAGAAGCATCACTTATCTCTGGTTACCTGCTGTGGTCGCAAGAAGTTGACATTGATGTTGGGATACCGGGTGGCTGGATCAATGCTATAATGGCTGAAGTTTTTACTCACATTCTCAGGGGTGGTCTGAGGCAGTAGTCTATAAATGCTTTCCCTTGAAAAAAAAAAAAGAAAAAAGAAAAAAATATATATATATATAAAGATGCAACTATTAATACTGCTAAGCCAGTTCTGGAGAGAAAAAAGCTGAACAGCTAAGAATCCTTATAAGTGTATTTAAATCTGCAATTTAATACAATTCCAGAAATCGAAAGGAAGGGAGAAAACAATACACTGATGACAACCAGAAGGGTTCCCCAGTACAGGAAAACAATGACACTCTTAAATGACTCAGGTAGGAGGCTACCAAGGGGACTGGAGTATTCAACCTGTCGGGAGCGGCCAAGGAAACTGGATTTGGCCAGCCTGAAGAAAAGAAGGTTGAGGGGGGATCCTACTGTTCTCTGCAAATGTCTAATGACATTTGACAAGAACTGCAACATGATTAACCTCACCATTTTTCAAAATTCAGAAAAGTAGAATATTAAATATTAAACATACGTAGGATTTAAAAAATTATACTACAGTTCCTAATAGAAGTAACAGTTGTTTAATACAGGCTCTTACACACTGATTTTACTTACTCCATTTCTTAACGACTCAGGTTCTGATTCTAAGCAATGACCTTAAGTCACCAAAATAAGTCTCAACAAAAAGATGATAAAAACACCAAGAGCAAGATACTCCAAAGAAAGAAAGAAAGACAAGACCTTCTTTGGCTCACATGAAATGAAGTGACCAATTATCTGACATAAAAAACAGGTCATAGCTTCTTTGAGAGAAAATTGTAAAAGATATTTACAAGATAATAAGGGACAGCAAAAATGTTTCTCTCTCTTTTTAAAGACAACTACCATCTTCATCTGGCTTGCTATTGCAATGCTGGTGACAGAAGCAAGGCTCACTTTCTCTGTGTAATACCAATAAGCACCAAGAAGAGACTCTCCACCAAATCAGTTTTGTAAAACTAGAACCAAGAACAGCTGCAACATCTCTCATTCTTCTATTAATATACTTCAGTTTATCATCTCCTTGGAAAATTTTTCTTTAACTTGGTTATAGCTACAAGCACCCTCTAAAAACAGCAGGAATCTGTATCTCGTATTCTGTCTACATATTTGTACTAGAAGGGACTGGAATGAATGACAAGATATTGGAAGATTAGATTAGAACTCAAAACGTAAGCATTTTTTCTACTACCTCTCTGCAAGAACTTCCAAAGGACTTGCTCCGAGTGACCAACTTCGTACCATCCAAGCAGAGTCCATAGCAGCCAAAAATCCTCTCGCTATTCCAGTTCCCATTGGCCAAAATGGCTGATATTATAGTCCACAAAAGGAAGATGAGAAAGGAAAAGCATCAGTTAGGGAAAACTTTAAATTAATATCAAGAATATAGACAGGGAATAATCTGCTGGGAAATTTTAGCTCAGTAATTAGCTTAAAGCTCTACTCCCACTGGGCTAGAGGAAACCAGATGCATCATGAATTGAACATGAGGTCCAATAGTCAAATGCTCCTCTATTTCCAACAACAGTTCATAGAGTGCCTTAAAAACTACTCTTCAATACTGTATTTTTAGCCAAATATAAAATGCTAATTATTAACAGGCCTAGAATAGGTTCCCATACAGACTGTAACTGCCTCAGTAAAAAGCACACGGAACAGATATAATTTCAGAGAAACTTCTGCAGATATTTTCTTAAGCAAGCTCGTTTCCATACTAAATGTTGTTTTCCCAAGACGCTTACCCTTCCTTCAAATCTCCTACTTTGTAATACAATAAACAGCAGCACTCCTTATCATAACTATCTTACAGGCAGTGCGTATTTCAGTGATGGGTGCAATGCTTTGTACTTATGCTTTGATAAGTCTAAAAGACAAACCTCTAAGAGACTGTCCCCAACCAGTGCCACAAGTAACTGGTGGCCATTCTGCTCTCGCACCAGTGCTGCATTCTCTGATGCATACATGCACGTGAAGTCAAACATTGCCACATCTGGCTGCCCATAGTGATTGATGGCAAAGTCCAGTGATGGCAGCTGCTGATTAGTGGAGAAGTCAGCTGCTTCCCTGGCATAGTTTAGCAAAGCTTCCTGGTCCACGTTCTCCCGTGAGAGTAATAATTCCGTATCAGCATAATCCTAACAAAGAGAAACAAGTAAAAGTGAGACAGCCAAATCCACAAGGTTATTTTAAGACTGTCATGTATAAATTTTGGCATTAAATTTTATACAAAGCCACTGATAAAGCTCTGCCCTGCAATTCTTACATTCCTAGCAATGTTTATAATTTGGAGGAAAAATCCGCAAATATTACTGGCATTTCTGAGTGTGAAAGGGCTAAGAAACATCTGAGCATTTCACTTCACACAGAAGGAGCAAGACCTCCATCTTTTTGCATTCACTTGTAGACAAATTACTTTTACACTTGCTTCCCTCAGAATTAGACCCAGGTAAATTTCTAAGACATTCTTTACTCATTCTTTTTTCATTTTCATAAATGAAAAGCCCAGAAAAAACAATCAAGTTTCTTTCTGTGTATACTTCCTTATAATCCACAAAATCCCCACACTGACAAGTTTAGATGGGGTAACATGCTTATATCACTTCTAATGGCTGAAAATGTTTCAGAAGGGCATTTAGCACAAATGTCTACGTTCTAAAAATATATCTGTATAATAACATTATGTGGTGCAAGAAAAGTATTCTTTCAGTGTACTAAAAGCAGAATTTCCCAAATAATACATAGTGAATATATAAAGGTTAAAACTCACATGCCGTATTACACCTTTATCCAGCAAGCTCTGTTTTTTGGCTGTCATGACAAAGTAGTGTGTATCATCTTTATAGTAGACTATGTTCTCTAAGTCAATACCTTGTGACAGAACAAAAGATAATGAAGGAACAAGCAACAAATGAGCTCTGTTGAAAGAAAGTACACTGCAACTACACGGTTATAAAAACTTAGAGAGACTGTCAGGCAGACTCCTTCCATGCTTTCAATGAGTTTATTATCTGTATCTTCAACAAAACCAGAAAAAGACTATTTCAGCTGTATATAGCTACCTCTTTTGAAAAACGTATTTATCTTCACACTAAGTTTTGTATTCAGATGTGGAATGCAGGAAGCAAAACTCAGGATTCAGGCTTCTCATATGAATGGCTCAGATTTCCTGAAAATCCTCAGGGAAATAAGTTCTGAACAAAAATGACACATGTCTGAATGATACACATCTGCTTTGTACAGACGTATAGAACAGCTGTAAAAATGAGGGAAGTTAGATTTCAAAGAGAGACAGAAATGACTGGCTTCCTTCCACATGACTTTTGTTTACCGACTAAATATTGCGATTCCTGAGTTATAGAAGATGTAATAATAAAGACAAATAGTTTCCACTGGAAATTTGACAATTGCTGACATACCAGTGGCTTCTCGTAGATCCTGGAAGAACTTCTGGTTGAATATAAAAGCCACACCACTGATCTCTTCTACTTTGGCTTCAGCTGTGGTGTTACGATTGATGAAGTTTGCTGTGATAGCAATTGCTAGTTTACCACGGAACTCTTTTCGGCGAAACCCTACAGGGAAGATAAAGGAGTGACACTGAAAAACAGAGCATAGCTTCAGAGGAGGCTCAGCACGCGACAGACCGGTGCCCTCAAAAATAAAGGAGAGATTGGATCTGATGTATTACAAAGTACTCCACTGAAAAAGCAAAAATTGCTTCATCGGAAAAATAAATGTTCTTGTTTAGGGAAAAGGCTCCCCACTCTTTCTTATCTCTTTCCCTAAAACTGCAACATGCATTAAAACTATTAAGTTCTAATAATTCTCTACTACACAGAAGAATATTCAATGCTTTCAACTCCTAATCCCAAAATTAAGAGTTGCAACACTACCCAACTAAAGAAAAATCATGGAAAAGATTATGCAGGTCAAAATACCTGAGTTTTGTGCCAGTGGACAGGAAGAGGAAAAAGACAACCCAAGTGTCTGTTAAGCACAGATTTCTACATGGACTTTTTATTTCATTTAAAACTTGTCTAATGTCTTGATTGTGATTGAGATTTTGAAGGCCACTTTTGTTTATATCTACTCCAACTAATTTAAGAATTAGCTGTATTTTAAAGTGAATTATGGACACATCATTACCTTCTAAAGTGTTCCTTCTGCCATCCCCTCCAATGATTACTTCAAATTCATACTCTGATACTGGATGGGTTTTTGGATGGACCAATGCACGCCAACCTATTCCTGCCAATAAACTCTAGTTTAATGACAACATAAACAGTGCACATAGTAGAACAAATGTTTAAGAACACTTTTTGCTATCCATAAATCCTTTATTAAAGTTGGTAAAGATATAAGCAGGATACTTATATTATTGACAGAGCTATTAGTGACTTGAATAACTACTCCATGCATATCAGAGAATGTGCAATAGTGGACAAAGGCAGCCCCAGTAAACCCCCCTTGATTGTCTTCAAGGAGTACTAAAACCTTTATAGGTTCTCTACTATATATTCAATTTACAGGATGCCAAAAGACAAGTAAGCCACCACTTTCCACAGCAATCAGACAGCAGGTTTCATTAAGATGCAAAGGGTGTAAAAAAGACAATTCACTGGTGTAAATACCCTCAGTAAAAACAAAGAAAGGGGTTAATTCAGAAAGGTATTTTGTAAGTGTAATAAATTGACATAAATATGTTAGGAGAAATCAGGAACTACTGTGTCTTGGATTATTTTTGCTTAGTACTTCAGGTGACTTTGTTATACTAGAAAGAAGAAAGCCTAATAAGAACTCATGCAAAAGTGCACTGAAGATTACTGTCATTAATAGGACACGAGGAAAAGAGTCACATGCAACATTAAGGAGCAAGAGTTTATGTACCCAACCATAACTTCCCCTTTCTCCACAACCCATTCAACACTACTTGCTTTCATTTTCCTGATCCTCTGGAGGGTAAACAAGCCCTTGAAATTCCACATTGACATGGATCTCAATTCCCAAGATCAAGGCAACCTTCAAAAGGATAAGCTGGAGTTGACGGATACCTGAAAAAAGCAATGATTAAAAAAAAAATAACAGAAAAAGGAAAGAGTACAAGTGCACACATCTCCATCTTATATTACTGTTTAACTGATTTAAAGGTTAGCTGTTGCTTTCCTCTTCCCACTGTGTCCTCAGCACTTCATCCAGGCAGCACTGGTGGGTGATAACACAGTATGCCAAGAAACTTCCATATAGCAGAAACTCCAGCCCTTCTCAAAGAAGGTAAATACTTACTTAATGTTTCAGTCCTAGAAATCAGCAACAAGGGAAACAACTAGAACACGCACTGCAGGAGAGGCAGGGAAGAGAGCACAAGCAGGACTGCCCCTTTATCACAGATAGTAAACAGTCATTTGATCAACTTGGCTGTAATACTGAGATGCACCTTAATGCTAACGTGATTGGGTTAGTGAGGGAATATTAAGTTTCTCATCACCACTTTCCACTTAAGTTAGTGTAGGTAACAGGTATGAAAGCGACTGTGCACAAATTTGAAGTGAGAATAGCAATTTTAAGGAGGAAACCTCACTGTCATTATTTCAGATACTGGAATGAAGAAATGCTACACTTAAAAAAATAAATTTCACCTGTGCTGAGACACAAAAGAAGACAACATAATGTGCTGGAAGAACAAAAATAATGAGAAATCAGAAATGAAAAGGCTGTAAGACTGAATTTATAAAGATCTTTCCATTTTTACTATTCACTTTCCCTCAAAAAGGAACAGTTTTTGCACTGAACAAGAAGCTAAATCTTATCTACTAGGATTGTGGGAATTTGTATTTTCATTTATGCCGTGAGGTGAAAACAGATCAATGGGCACTACCCTGTTTGGTAAGTTTTTGGAAAAAAAAGAAAAAATTTTTTTCAAAAATAGCAATTTCTGCCCTATCAAAACAAAAGCTTTCAGAAGAGACTGATTACTCAGAATATGAGAATTATCGTAATTATTCTCAGTGTTAAGATATGAAACTCTATTTAATCAAAATCTGTTCAAAATCTGGCAGCGTTTCTGAAAACATCCCCACCACTCTTCCAAAATTTAACAGTACTAAAATTGTTCCTCTGTTTTCCAGATCAATATCCAGAAGGACATTCAAAAGCACTCCATTCATTCAGGTTTTCCATGTCAAGCAACAGCTGTACTTACTGATATGGTCTATGGATCCTGCACAGAATTTGCCATAAAACTTCTTGGCGCCAAGACCCCTCAGGTCGTGTATGGTGAATGGCCACAAATGCAGAACGTTATTGCGGGAAAAGGCATCCCTCTTTTCTATGACCACCACCTTGGCTCCCAGGAATGACAGGTCTATGGCTGTACGAAGGCCACAGGGTCCAGCCCCAATTATCAGACACTGCAAAACAACCAACTGTAGAGTAACTTTACTGTTCAAAGAAGAAAAAGGTATTTTCAACTCTTCTTTTAAGGGATTAAGAGCATAGCATGCTCTCCAAGCTACATGAGCACCTACAGAGCTGCAGTATTTCTGACATTCTCTCTCTCTGATTCCAACCACGTGTTTTCTGTTTTTAAGAAAAGGTGAAGTAGCCTTTTCTTCTCATCTCCCAAAGCCCAATTTAGCCTTTCTCAGAAAATCTTCAGGAACACTAAAAATTCCTCAACTTTGAGCAGCACGGCAATGGTTCAGGCAGATATGTTTTCACAAACATGATCAGAGAATCACAGAATCGTAGGGGTTGGAAGGGACCTCTAGAGATCAGCGAGTACAACCCCCCTGCCAAAGCAGCTCCCTAGACCAGGTTATGATCATTCAAAATAGCACAGACAGCACTCTTGACTTATACTCATGCTGATGCTTCTAGTATTGCAGCAAAGGAACTTCCAAGGTAAGTAAATACAATGTAAAAGTGAACTTTGCATAATTAAACCATTTTTATCAAAATATATTTTCTTCATTGTAACCTGTCACACCAAAGGTCTTTCATCTTCTCCCATCTTTTTCCACTCTATTCGCAAACACTTTTAGAGGCTAATAAACGACTTGAGAAATACTGGCATGTCCAGTGCAGGAAGTACTTATGAAGAAACAAAGGAACACAGCAAGGTATTTTATTTCAAGATAAAAAATCCACGATACTCAACTGCCCATAGAAATTGAAGTTCACAGAGAAAGCTGGCATTGTGTGTGTATTTGCATTATGATGCATAGACCATTTTGTCATACCAATTTTATACTGTTTTTCTATTGATTATGAACCAGACACACTAGATAAAGACCCGCCAACGTGGTGACTGTTTCTGCCATGTGAATATTTTCCAGATCCCTAAGTACCCCTACAGTGGAAAACAAAGCTCTCTAAGAAATTCGTAAGCATGCTAAAACTTCATCAGCACCTACCCTTCTGATTATACAGTCTATCCCCAAACAAAGCTCTTTGTACTTTGATAGTCCCCATAAGCCAGTTTGTACAGTTCCCCAGCAGTTTAAACTTGCTGTTCATTGGCATATATAGTCTTCAAATGCTGTAAAAATGCAAATATAAAGCCTGAATGATAAATGAAAGAGTACAAGTTGCAGGAGTAAAGAGTTAAAAACAAACATGCAAATTCTAGACAAGGTTACTGTATAAGATAACAACCCATATAAATCTGAGGGCAGAAATTCAAGTCTAGAGAAAAGGAAAGGGAAGGATAATAGCAGTTTATTAGTAGCTTTGGGAGCCTGAAGGCATAAATAAAAAAATGCCAGCCCAACCACTAAGGTATTAGCAGTGCAATTCCATAACGGACTTACATACTGAACAGGTGTCCAACTGGTAATTTGTAAAAGAGATAATCAATTAGAATCTACCATATACTTCCAATTCAATATTGTTTTCATTGTGGTTAAGTGTAACTCTCAAACACCACTTAGTCTTTCAATTTTTAACGTTATAAGAGAATTAACTGTATGTGTCATAGTTAAATAGGTAATTTAACTAAGACTTTAGATGTCCTGGATATAAAATACATGATACACAGCGAAGCAATTCATGGCACAGGTTGCCACCATTTTTTACCTCTACAAAAATATTAAATGGTGTTGTTACAAAACGCAGTAAGCTCTAAGCACAATTCAAATCATCAGAAAAGTCTCTGTTCCCTTTTGCACCTCTACTGACTCTCCCGGTTTCAGAACTCTTGAAGAAACCTAAGTACTGACATTTGCATGGGCAGCAGTAAGCATGAAACATTAATGACAGCCAAGTAACTGTCGTCCCTTCTTCCTCTGCTCCACAATGACTCCAAGCAACCACCGCAGCTCTACGCACTGAAGCAATCTCACTCCTCACAATCAATTCTTGCTCAAGATCTTTCAGATAAGTTATGTTCAGTTTCCAGTAACAACACCATGGTAATGTAACATTAAATGCAAACAAATCCTTAATTCTCCAGTTCTCAAATGGAGAATTACCTCTCTTTTCTCTTTTGAGGTACTCAAGCTAAATAAATAAAGGGACTAATGTAAATTTTTGGTAACTATTTACATCTGGACAAATCATCACATCCAAGTCTTCCTTTCATGAACTATACCCCCAGCCATCTGAATTCCAGTTAACCTAGACTCTGGCCATGTGATGCACCAAGCACTGGTTCTGGCCAGGGCACTTCACCCCTGCATGATTTTAAATAGATGAGCAGGAATTAAGCTCCAGAGAATGAGATCTTCATATGATCACGTACGCAGAAGCTGAGCTTACTAAATAAATAACCGACAACAGTTTTAATAACATGGGTAAAATTTTGATCTTTTTAAAATCTACTGTTTCCACTCACCCACCTGAATTTGTTCGTTTTTTTTTTAATTAGTGTTTGCAAATTACATTAAAAATTAGGATTATAAAACTAAGTGAGATAGGAAACATCAAACCAGAGATGATTCAGTTATCAAAAGGCCTCCATTTTGAATATCTGTGATTACCTCCTACGAATTACACATTAACATTTAATGGCACAAGCAAGTAATTAAAAGAGATATATGAAAAATATGAAAAGGCACATTTGAATATTGTTTATTTACATAAAAATCAAGAAGTCTATATTTAATGGCACAGAAAAATCATTTATCATAACAAGCATGTATTCTTTAAGATGTATAAACAAAAGTTAATTTTTGAGTAATTTTCCTTACCTCTCAGCCACATGATTTCACTGCTCAATATGACTTGAATCTCAAATGCACAGTCCTGCATGTTTCTGGGCTGGGATATGTAGGTGTGGACTTTGTTTAATTTATCCACTCCTTTTAGCTGCATTTTTACAATGCATCTCACTAGCAGCTTCACAGTAACACTGGCAAATAAGACTTCCCTCCTCTTCCTCTTTTCCTTCACTCTCCCTCCTTGCCAAGCACACAAGAGAGCTGGTATGCAATATGCCCGTCCCTTCCCTTGGTATGACCCAGTTCAGTGTGGACTGAATTGACCAAGGCTGCCTATCTGCGTTACTGTTTTTGTAGCTGATCTGCATGCACCCGCTAGCTATAACCCGATGTAACAACTATGAACATTTTGGGAAAGCATTATTTTCACAAGACACAGGATAACTGCACCTTGATCTACTAGTAATTACTGCATGACTGTAGCAATTAATAAATGTCAACATCTATACTGGGAAGTGAAGCAATCAAGGAATAATATAACTTTCTAATATCTAGCTGGAAATTAAACCTGAGCCCACATACCTGAAATGACCAGTTATGTCCCAAACAAGATATATCTCCCTTTCAGTTCTCTTCTACAGGAATTAGTATTTAATTCTTCATATTACTTCTTTCTCCAGAAAAGTTAATGTACAAGAGAAAGAGAAGCATCTATTGTCATAAATGAAGGACAGAATCCTGAATTTTATCATAGTCCACACTATTTTTATTTTTTTAAAGGAAAAGTGTATGATTACTTGAGAAAATAACTTATTCCATGAATATATTTTGCTTAATTATATAAATGTATTTAAGTAACAAAATAAAAAAAATAAAGCTCATACTGTAAGAGTCCAACAAGGACATACACAGCACATAACCCAGGTAAAATAAATTGGAGAAGGTGAGTGAAAGCAGGAATTCCTTACAGTAAATACCATACTTATCAACCTTTCTAAATGAATTGGCTGACTTTTTTTTCCTTAAGTACAAGCAATTGTACTAAATAATGCCGAACTGAGTATTTACCAATTTGGCACACTTTCCTTGAGAGCAATAAGAAATTTCCAAATGTACATATTGGGGATCTAGAGCTGAACAACACATTTCAAATCCTAGCCATTATCTTGTGTTTCATCAAATCAAATAAAATCAAATCTCAATCTCACCTATGGTACTGATGTCACAACACAGAACAGAAATCTGCAGATTGATTTTCCTGAATAAACTGCAAATATTCTGGATTTCCACTTAGCTTTCCCTTCCCCTGTTCAGGGGAACAATCAGATTTGGTACTTGCAAACAGAATTTTTATTCGAAGTCACATGAAAACAAATTATGACTGTATTGTTAATCACAGGGATGAGAACATTTCTGAATTCTCCCCGGGCTTATCCTGGTATCACACATTGATTTGTTCTTCTTGTGTATTCCAGATACAAACTGGGTAGCAGTTGTTTTGACTCCCACAAATCGGTCTCTTACGAGGGAACACTTTCCTTACCTTCGTGTTGGCGCATGCTTTCCCCTTCTTATAATCCTTATGGCTGCCCCTTTTATCCAATTTGGCCCACAAGGCTTTGGCTTTCCAGTAATTTAGCTTGGACTTGAGTTTGTGATAGAAAGAGCGGTAGTCCTTGGGCTTTAGTTCTAGGTAGTCACAGAGCTCCTGGAAAGCCTTGAGAGTCCCCTTGCATGTTGAAGCCTGGACAAATCTGTCAAAGAGAACGTGAGCTTGGTTCACCTTCTCGTTCTTACTCTCCTCCATGCTTCACGCTTGGCAGCTGCCCTGAAGGGCAGCTGTTCTCTTCCAGTCTGCCAGATTTCCCAGTGTTGCTCTGCTGAGCCACTTTCACCTCTGGCTTACAACCATCATTAACCTAAAAAAATAAAAAGAAGAAAATGTAACTGAGCTTGCTCTTATTTTTTTTTTTATTTTCCCAAATTATCTCTGTGTCTGAGCTGAGGTCCAGATTCGCAGTAACAAATAAAGAAAGCACCAGTCCCAAATAAGTCAACCAAGAAATACCCTAGGGAGTCCTGTTAAGGTAACTGCAGCACAGCCTTCCAAAGTTCACCAAGCCTCTCTTCAGACACTGGAACACCTCCTCCCTATCACAGCACAAAATATTTTATCTGAGCCATACAATCTGTGAGTATGAAGGCCTGCCTTTGTACAGTGCCACAACAAAAGCAACGATGGTACTGCAGTCCTAGAAAGAGGTTAAACCTAAGAGCAATCAAATGCTTAAGATGTCAAGAGTAAGAAAGAATGCCAGCCTGTGCTGCATCAAGCAGGATAAATATTTTCTTCACCAAAAGCCTATGGGGACATTTCCTGTCTCAATAAGCAAGTAGCCCAAGAGAGAAACAGGGCTGCAGTACTAGCCATGTGGGGTTCTCAGGCTGTTTCCTCTGTTCTGTGGTTTCCAAAGTTGTTTGATATGCAGATCCCCACATTTTAGGTGGTAGCTGGGATCCTTGGCATATGAAATACGCTAATGGGAGGTCTGCTATTCTTAGTTGCTTTTCTAGGATCCCGCAGAAGTACAGAGTTGTTTAGATCACAAACAACAATTTTCTTTAAAGAAAAGCGATTCCCCTTTACACATAATAAATCTCTTTCTTCCTTTTATATATATGCACCCATAAACACCCATAAACACATAAATAAGAAATAAACAATTAACTCTAAGGAAGAATATTTCTGTTTATGTTCAGATAGGACGGTAGCATGGGAACATATAGCTGGAACTGTGGAAAGGAAAACAATTTTGAGGTACATTTTCCTTTGTTTTTTGCAAAGGGCATTAAGGTAAAAAAGGAAGTATGTGGACTCGGATAAAACCTTTTTGATTCTCACCAGCTCTTTTCCTGCTTCCAGCAGACAGGAAGCCAAGGCAAACATTACAGCTCATGTCTCTCTTCCCCTCCATCAGGACAGCTCTGCAGCAGTTTATGTGGGCACTCCTGCTTCCCAGCCGAGCATGGTATTTATTGCTTACATTTACAAAAAGCAAAGGAGACCCAGTAGCCTTTACATACGTCCCTAAACTGTCCCTAAAACATCCCTAAAATAAAAGTTTCTGCCAAAGCCACTGAATAACAACAGGTTACACCACACAGAGTATTTCTGACTTTATTAGGACAGATGCCTTAGAGGACTCAGCACAAATGAAGCTGTTTTTATAAACAGCTGATGGACACTGATATCATCCACAGCAACATCGCTCAGTACGCAGTACAGAACTAACTTCTTTCTCTGCTTTTAATCTTAACTTCACTATTAAGTATGCTCCAGATGTCCATCTGAGGGGGACCACCACACTCTGTGCTTTAAGTTTGCATCTCCTGCTCCCAAGAAGGCTATAAAGAGCCCCAAAAAGTCTCCTTTTACATTGAAGGAGCAATTTCAGTGCATCTGGTAACAGAAATGAAATAGAATACCTGAAGCCATATGCCTCATTTATCTGCACAACACCTCAAGTTGGATACTATTTTGCTCGTTTCCCACATCCCTTGCACTCTACCACCCACTCACTCACTTTACAGCAGCAATTCAGGTGACTGACATAGCGCTTCCTAAGAAAAAACAATAGAAATTATACAGCCCAAATGCACTGGCGTGGCAATTTAAGCTGGCTGGCCCACAGACCACTACCGATATGCTCAGATGCAAGGACAGCCTGAGTCTCAATTCCTGCTCTTCCTTCTGTTGTGTTGTATTGAATCCTGTTGTAATTTCACCAAAGGGGCAAAGTGACACTTCTGCGCTGCACAGAGATCTGCAAATTAAAACCCAGCCTTCTACCACCACAGGAACTCAGTGCTTTGTGTTCAAGGCTGGCCAAGTCAGGAGGCAGACCTGCAAAAACAGGTCACTTTGTGAAGCACAACCAGAGTGGCACATTAATTTTGCTGTTCTGTTCTACATCCCATCTCACACTGGCTGTTAAGTTAGTTATGCCCACAGGTCAAATACAGAGGCTTCAGCCACTGTAATTAGTCGCTCCTCAAAACTCTACATTCTTGATGTATACACCCAAAGCCCTCAGAACCTGTGAGCAACATGTCGGAGAGCACGGAAATTACAGGAGGCAAAACAAGGGCAGGCAGGAATTATTTGCCAGGTTTCCAGGGTATCTGTGTGCCTTGCTGGCCCTGTTGCAAGTCTGAAGCATGCTGCATGTTTTGTCCTGAGGCAGCTGATTGCTGACTCAGAAGCTCTGCAAATCCCTTGGCTGAAGCACTGGGAAAGAAAGACAAAGTCTGTGAAAAAATGCATGCAAGAGCAGCCTTTGTGTTGCTATTTACAATAATAGCAAGGGGTTGTCACTGACTCATGGCTGAAAGTACGCTCAGGATCTCTGCTCCTGCGCAGGATAAAAGAACACAGTGAGAAACAGAAACAAAGGATGAATAATTCCAGGTGGTGCTTCCTTCCTCTTCCTGCAGTCACCACAGGCGCATTAATATGAATATTTTACCAAACACGTGTGTGATAAAGAAAGTCCAGTGCCTGCAAAACTCACCCCCAACTTATATCAAATGGAAGAAATAGGAAAGGATTTTGCGAGTGATACACGCCACCATTTTGGTTACACAAATTCAAATTCCTGCAGTGCTGCAAATCCTATATCCCGAATACATGCCTCCTTTACAGGAACCATCCTCCCACGTTTTCAATCCGCATTTAGTTAAAAGTGCTCACTCAACTAATGATTTGAGCCTGGAAAAGTAAAATATTTTAGTATGGGAATGTATTTTCCAGCATTCTTCTACATTTTTTCCAGCAGTAACTACTGACTTAATTCCATCTAAACTCACCCATCGTTCTTTCTGGCTCAAAACAGCATTTTGAGCAAATAAAACATTTGCCACTTCTGAGTGTGAGTTCCTCTGAGCAACAACTCAATACTTTCTTATATTCCAGTTATTTTACAGCTAGGCAGACACTGCAGATGCACCCTTGACAGACCAAACCTCTGAGGGGCCAGAGATCAATAAACTGCAGTATTGTATGAAATCTAAATGACTGATAGCTCCAACAGCTCCAATCTCCATTGATTTCATCCTTTCCATAGTATTTCCAACTATGGAACTGCCCAGCAACATCCCATGCCCATGTCTCCCCATCATGGCCCCTCACCTTCTGCCTAAGACTCAGTAACATGTTCTGGAAACTCTGAGATTAGTGTAGTACTGCAGCCAGCACACACTTGCATCTTGGCTAGCAAAAGCCTAAGAACAGATTACTGTTAAGCTATGCTGCAGACAGTGGGGACACCTATTTTTGTCTCTCTCCTCCACCCAGCCACCAGTTTTCTTGTAGGAAATGAATTACCTTCAAGACTTCAAGATTGTAAAATCTGGATGAAATGGTTCAGAAGTTATTAAGGATGAACTGAAAAGCAGATGGACAAATGACTGAATCCCATAAGCCTCCACCTCACTAACAAAAGTCTTTATTCCAGCAAATGAAGGAACTCTGCTTTCGTTTCCAGGACATGATTTATTTATACTTTTGGCTAAAACTGAAGTAATGGCCTTTGCTACAGTATGATGATCGCATTGTAAGTGATCCCAGATATCAAGAAGTGCAGGTTTAAGTTGGCTGTAAGGGCTGGGGAACAGATGGCAAAAAGAGGACGATTTTGACAAGAAAAGCTAAAAAGCACTGGCAGTTATTTTAGCTCCATATTGTACAGACAAGAAATGGGAAAGCAGGAGGACAAAAGGGTGGGGTTGCCATTGTGTGCAGTTTCCCTTTTATACCAGATGGAAAAAAGAAATGTCATTTCTGTACACAATCAAGTTTGAAGATGGTATTTAGATCTACTCTCATTCATAACATTAAACATTCAAGAAAATACACTGGACAACAAATGTTTGCACTTTATGCACTTATGAAAACCTGGTTTATGAAAACCTCTGCCCACCATATGGGAATGAATCATTTGTATCTTCATTCATTTTCTAACTCCAACAAGCTAGAGCAAAAGTGAGAGAAAGAGAGATCAGAAGTGAACTCGAAGCAAGCACAAGAACCTGTTCCTCATGAGAAGATCAAAGCATATATACAAACAGGTCACCAGTTGTCACACAGAGAAAGATCGATTCAGTAATAATTTGACAGGAAATGTAAATTATATCAAAGAACATGAAAACAAACACAGAGTTAACTACAGATATTTGGTTCCCAAATTCACATTGATGTACTGAATAAAAATATGTCGATTGTTCATTCCTAATCCTTTCTTAAGCACCATAGAACATTTACTGAAAGATTAGAACTACAAAATAACACCTTTTATCTACATAAATTCAACAAATGTACTACTCTGTTGCTTTGTCATACACCTCTCTTTGATCAAATCAGGGTCCCTATAGTGAGTGAACATCAACATCAAAAAAAAGAGGCCAGAAAATATATCAGACGTCTTCTTTTCTTCCTTTGATAAAAAAATAATGCCCCAAAATGCTCTACCTGGGATTTTCTTTCTGGTATTTGGGGAAAAGCTGCTTAACTTAAGCATTGGAAGTGTTATGTATTTGACCATTTCAAACAGTTTCTTTGAAGCAAAGACTCCATAGGCAATAAAAGAAGAAAAAGACATGATACCATGAAAGAGGAAGAGGTAACTGCCCTGTATTAGATGGTAAAGGAATAGTAGGCCATCTAGATGGTTGTCTTATTGTAAGACTGGCTTCAAGAATGTCTAGGAATCCCTAAATAAACCCATGACACAACCACGTACCAGGGAGACCTCTCATAGAACAAATCTTCACATGGGCCAACAGTAACTAATGCAGTGATTCCTTCTCACCTATAACCAACTCATTAACTACACGCTTGAGAAGCTGAGGACATTCAAGACTTATCCTGGAACTGGCACCATTCTGTAAGGAACCACATAGTTACTCATCGTTCACAGCAAAATAAAATTTACTTTCAAAAGAAGACTTAAGTACTTCTTAATAGAATCAAAACTGCGAGGACAAACTTTCTGGAGGGCATGTTATATGGGCAACTTTCCCTTTAAAAGCCTCCCAAAACCCTAAGACATACGAGAGCAAAGACCGCAATTGTTATCTGTATGGCGAAGTTTGTGCATATCCTACAAAATCTACTAAATTCTTCCAGGTACAGACATCACAATGATTGAGCTCTAAAGACATGCAACTTATCATCATCATCACTATTTCACAGATCATACGGCAATAAGGTGCTCAATGACAAGCCTCCTGCTCTGAGAGGAAGGCAGCACTCACTTCCAGGACATATTTCTTCACCAAAATTACTTCTTGGTGAACCTGCTACAACACAGCACCAGCTTCTGCTTCCAACTCCTCACAGATTTTACCACTGTATATACTGGAGGATGCTACTCCTACCAAAGGACTCACCCCATCTCACAGCTTGCCACATTCTCCTTGCCTCAGAAACCTTTGGAACTAATCCTGTCAGAACAACACTTGCCTTTACAAGTCTCCCAAATCCCCAGACACTTGACAGCAAAGGCTTCATTCGTTACCTGCATGGTGAAACTCATGCATCTCTCACAAACCACGGGAGAAAACAGGAACCCTCAAAACACAAATCCTCATGTTTCAGTACAGAGAGCCCTCAGCCTACAGACATGCCCATAAGACCATACCTCACACCTGTAGGAAGTCACACCATTGCTATTTTCTGATGAGCCATACATACGTAACTTGTAAGTCAAGTGTACAATCACTTTGCACTAGGTGAGGAGGACTTCAGTACTGGGCTGAAACACCTGGAGGCTTCTTACTCCACCTCTTACTAGGTAAGGAGGTTTAATGTCATTCCCTCATTTGAATTGCCTTGAAGCTGATCCTGATGTTACCTTTCAACACAGAAGATCATCCTAAAATTAGTTCTATCTAGTTCTGCAAGCTGGACTTCACTCCTGGAGTTCTTCAAATGCTACCTGAGGACAGCCCCAATATAAAATAAGGAGTGTATGGAATGACTGGAATGACACTTTCACAATACTTTATGATTTCAAATTGAGAAAAAAACAAATCAGTTGGCTTAGCACAGCCAGACATAAAAGCTTTTGACATCATACAGGGAATAGATTTTTGTCTTTCTAAGCCAACACAAGAAAAAGAGGTTTTCAGAAAAGCTGTACTTAATATTAGAGAGAGAA
Organism: Odontophorus gujanensis; assembly: GCA_013399175.1. Classification (NCBI taxonomy): domain Eukaryota; kingdom Metazoa; phylum Chordata; class Aves; order Galliformes; family Odontophoridae; genus Odontophorus; species Odontophorus gujanensis. The sequence goes on along the minus strand of VXAB01010803.1, from coordinate 77,547 downwards.
AAAAAAGCATTGTTCTGACCCAATTAGAAAGTTTGAGCAGAATGAAGACTGGAGGCTACAAACGCACTGTAGTGACCTCTGCAGTCCAGTGATATAACTTCTCTGAGGTTTTCAGGTTCTGCCAGCACTCTGATCACTCCAAGCTGTCCCATGGCATGGTGGTACAAACAGAGCCCAGATTTTAGAAAACATAAGAGATCTTATAAAAGAGCTTTTTTACTCAGAGGGTGGTGACGCACTGGAACAGATTGCCCAGAGAGGTTGTGGATGTCCCATCCATGAAAGCATTCATGGCAGGGCTGGATGTGGCTCTGGGCAGCCTGTTCTAGAGGTTGGTAACCCTGCCCCCAGCAGGGGGGTTGAAACTAGATGATCTTTGAGGTCATTTTCAACCCAGGCCATTCTATGATTCTATGATGATTCTAATAAATTAACAATCTAATAAAATTAGTATGAATGCTTTTTCTTTTTTTAATTACACAAATGAAGGTCAGATCTGTCTGAATATTCTACCAAAACAGGCTGCAACAATCACAGAACTTAACACAGGAAAGAACCAGCATGGACAAAAAGACAGATACATATGATCTGCAAGTAACAAGAGGAAAAACATCACTGCCCTTTAAAGAGCACATCAAATGTTTCACATGAAATCTAGAAAGAAAAGAAGTCTAACATCTAATGTAGTACGTGCTTGCACTACAGAAGCTTGTGCCTTCTACTACAGGCACTTGTCTCCAGCTATGTGCTTCAGATCTTCTTTCATCATCTAACTGCATACACAGGCAGGTAAAGGTTACTCATCACAGAGAAGCACGTGGTCCAGTCTCAGCTGAACTTAACAAAGTCACCTTCATTTGGGCCACCAAGGGAGACATCTTAACATTCAGAAGCAAAATCTAAAATTTGTCATATCTGTCAGCATTTATTCTAGTCAAAACAAGTGGTTGCCTGGACTTTTAAATCCAAGGCTCCCTCCCCAGGCGTATGGTAAATATCAGACACTCACAATCCAAAGAACAAATATTTCAGTTACAGATATTAAAAACGTACATGGAAAAACAAGTTTTACGTGTGCTGTTTCCAACTTTCAACTATTATGAATTTGGAAAAAAGGCAAGAAGTTTCTCAAAGGGGGAGAAAGGAGTTAGGAATCTTTTAATCCTATTTTCTAATTCCATCCAATACACATACTCAACTACCTCAAGCATCACAAATATATTGTACAGAGCAGTTCAAACAGATATTTAATAAACCTATCTTGTGTTTCTGCAGAGGAACATTGAATATAGAAAGCAGATTTACTGAAAATTTTTTGAATTATTTTTCTAATGCAGACACTGCAAGACTATTTTGGGAGCCAAGAAACCTATGTAAAGACATTTGAATAAAAAAGCCATACAAAAATCATCAACCCACAAACCACTTCATTTAGAGGCTGTTGAGCTGTACAAACAAAACAAACCCCAAAGCTTATTCTATGAAAAGCCCAGGAAGGGTTGGGACCATGCTATAACCTGTGGGTGCAACCTTAGCCTTTATAATTGCTAGGTAAAATATACACAGAGAGCTCAGAAAACACGTAAGGAATTGGACCTCAAACCCCAGACCTTGAGAACTGTTGCCTCTTTTCTACTGACTGGAATGATCCAAGAGCAACACCTCAAGGGCTCAGCTGCAGAACAGGACCAGACTTCACTCACTACTTGTAGCATGCCTTCACTTGTCACTTAGTGTTGGTCTATCCAGCACTCTATCCCAGCTATCATTCATCTCTATCTGCCACTGCCCCCGGCCCACGCACTGCCAGCAAACCCAAGCTCCATCAGCCAGGCCAACTCCCTCAAGTTCCGCTGCTGCCAAAGAAAATCATCCTGAGTGTTATCTGGGTACCCTACTTATATAGCCCAACTCAGGACACTCAGTTTTCCTTTCTTCTTAGAAGTTTTGTGTGAAAACGCACGCTGCCAGTCCCTCTAAATATCTAAATCAGAAAAGGCAGTGTCAAGGAACTTGATTCAGGGAAGGTGCAGCAGGTTGCTTCTTGATGCTCTACGGGCCACCACAAGCCTCTTCAGTCCTTGCATGTTAAGAAGATACTGAACATCTTAAACAGGCACATTGATAAATCCCAACTCATTAGACCACAGGAAGAAAAGAGAAACACACACACTAATCCCATAGCTTTTATTTTGTAAATGAGATCCTTCCACTGAGCTCACATTCACAAGTCTCACAATACTTTTCTATCATGTCTCCCTGGCAGAATTCCTGTAGATTGTACCCTTTCCTCAAAGCATTCCCTTACTGTACTTACATACTGGAGTTATTGATTTGACAGTACCTTAGACTGAGTTTAAGATACTTATTCTTGATAAGCCAGGCCATGCAAATATTTCTAAAGGTAAAAACGGTCAACCCTTTGCTTTCTGGTACACACCACCATTTCTAATGACAACAACAGTAAGTATTATTATTATTAATAAAATCGACACAAACTTCAACCCCTAGCAGCTAATAAACCTCACTGCGAGACTGTCAAGTAACAACTGATCAAATCAAATGCTCTGTTACACAATGCTGGGTCTAACCCATCATTCATTTTCCTCTCGGGCAACAGGAAAGCTTTTACCAGGAGACAGGAACAAGTTGTAAGCAAAAACTTAGTTGACATTTTGGCTGTGCTATCACAAACAGGCAGAACCAAGAAGTTACGTTTTCTCACGCTACAAAACATACCAAAACTTCCAAAGGTAATCCCTATTATAGGTGGAGTTCCAAGTATAGCAAAAACAAAACTCAGAGTGTTGAGCTTTCTACTCGTGACATAAGTTAGTACCATTTGTACATACTGTTACATAGCTTAAAAATAGTAACCACACAGTATGTTCCCCACTTGGCTGGACATTTGACTCTCAGTAAACGCTGAACCAGTTTCAATTGGCCAGATAGCGATTCCCCTCAAGCCCCCAAACACACAAGAGATGCCTCTCTCAGCAAACACAGTGCCAAGCTCAATGCCTAGAGCAAATGAAAATCTGTTAGGAAATCAGTTACAGAGGGAAGAGGTGGAGGCGGTTTTGTGATTTGCTCTCCTCTCCCTGAGGCTTTGGCAAGCACAATTTCTGAAATAAGATGGCACTCATCATTTCCAGAGGCAAACATTACCAGTCTGCTCAAATACAGCTGCACTGGTGGGGACATGAAAAGACTTGGTATGAATTAGTCAGAGATTTAATCCAATCTAAGTGTAAGGATGCCATTCAGCAGAATGTGTTCCTAGCAGTGAGCACACATAAAAGCTTCTCTCTTTGCCTTTCATCCACAAGGACTTCTCTATCTAGTCTTTTTAATTCCATCCTTCTTTGGATGAAGGCCATTCCTCTGCAAGGGTATCTGGGGGTCTGAGGCAGATATCCTTAGCTGAACTTCCCAGCTATCTTGCAGAGAAAGGAGAGGGCATGAGCACTCTTTTCACTTAATGCAGTTCTGAGAGATCCCATCAAGGGACCTACATTAACTTTTTGTGTAAGGCATCTACACACACCGCTTTACCAGCCCACCATTACAGGTCACAGAAGACTATCTACAGCAAAACAAACTCCCCTCTCCAGCATGCAATGACAGCCCCAAGGTCCTGTGTTTTGCCACTGTGTTCTTTGCAGGCTGGAATTTGTCTTCTGGGGGATTCCAGGATCTCCACTGACAGATGATTGAATTCTGGACCTTGGGCTCAAACTGAAGAATTTCCATAATTCCTCATTTCGTAATATCAACCTCCATCTGGTATTTGAGCACTGGTCAGACTGCTCTGTTTTCAAAATGCTTTTAAATGCAGCTAGAAAGGGCATGAGAGACTGAAGGTAACAATGATGACTCTCTCAGGGAGAAACACCAAGAAGTTGCTGCCAGCTTACGTAATAACTTCAGAATCAGAAAGCATATTTAAGGAAAAAAAAAAAAAGACTGAAATTAAGAAATGCTTCCTTCGGCTTGATTCAGCTGCTGCCTTCAGGCTTAGTCTGCTAGCACAGACTGATAGCACAGCACAGCTCTGCAAACCTGGGAAGACCAGCAGCTGTGGCAGAACATCAGTGTGAAGCGGCCGCTTTTCCTGAAAACCTGCTCAGTGCTCCTTTGCAACCTTCCACACAGTTACTAAAAGGTCTTTTCCAGACAGAGCAACCTGAAGCTTACAAAATCTGGAAACCACTCTCTCTACAGTTGCTCACTAGTATTAAATAATTCAGTATTCATACATCCACCAATAGCTTAACTGATGTATATGCTGCTATCAAGGGGCAGCTTTTTGTCCAACGTAAAGACTGAAGTAATGTAAAGAATTTATTCCCAATTGGGATTGGAATACATCATTGCAATTTATATGCTGTCTCCCCTGCCCCTCCCCATGAGTACAGCTGCTTGTGACACAGACAGAACCATACAGCCACTGGGTTTGGGGTGGGAGGGGTTAAGTTTTTGCTGTTCCTGACATTTCATTAATTTTAGTTGTATCCTAAATGTTCTAGATCTACAGAATATACATTTAAAAATGATGTTAGACCCAACAGAGGATCATCACATCCCCCTATCATTAAAAAACATGAACAGTGCCTACTCCCCCCATCCTAGTTCCTTCCTCTTCCATCTACAATTTGCTCCTTTTTGTTCCAGAGGCAGATGCTCTGACATGGTACAGTGCTCAGGCTCAGCATCACTCCTTTTCCCAGCTGAGTAGCATCAAGGATAAGCAGCCCTTTGCATATAGGGACTTTAATTTTATGTTATGTAAGTATGATGCATTCTGTAGAATACACGATACCCCATACAGGCTATTAATGTTCCACGGTGCATTTGTTAGCAATGAGAGTGGAATTGAATTCACTTCCGAGTAAGCATCTTGGGGGAAGCAAGAAGACACACATGGGAAATCAGCTCATTCCAAGTCTTAACTACAGGCACAAGTAGGAAGAAACACTTTTAGGGCCATCAAACACCCGTCTGGACAAAATGAAAAAGAAACAAGTATGGTGTTTGACTGCAGCGCACTCTCCATAGGAAATGTAATATTAACATCACTGGTTAGGAGATTGACTCAAAAGACTCAATTTGTTAACAGCATGCAGGTTTCTGAGACTGGAAAGAAACCCATCACAAACTAGTAATAGAATTTTATTGTACATACACAGACAGGACAGCATATGCACAATTAACATCCCATTATTAGATAATATATATAACTTATATGTATATATAATATAATTATAATAATTAATATGATTAATATATAATGAAATAAAATAAAATATGCTTTCAAGGCCTTCAGCATCATAATGACAACTTTCCTCCGTCAAAGTAGCTGATCTTGTAGCCATTTCTGTAACTGACTGTCCTCTTACTGACACATGTATTGTGTGGGCCATGAAGAAGTGGGAGGGCGGTGATCTTCAAATAATTGAAACTCCATTTCCTTGCCAGGATGGAAGAAGTATCACTTCTCCCCGAATTTAAAAAATAACAGCTTTGAAAGCTGAAGAACAGAATGGACTGACAGAATTCTGCTCATGTGTACGGCTGAAAATAACAATGTTGGTAACAAAATTATTGAGAAAGAAGAAAATGGATTCATTGTTTTTCTTTCTTTCTTCTTAAGAAAAATGTTTTTGGTCTTTCATCAGGGTGCAGAAGCAATATACTAAAAACTGTTGGTACAATTATTCTGCATGTTGACTTTGGAAAACAAACTTTTGAGTATTGTTTTCTGCCAGAGGCACAGGGACACTACGCAAAGAAATGCAACAGGCCATTTATGCCACATCTGTGTCAGTTCCCACAGTTAATAAAGGAACGTAAGATAACTACAAGCTAAACAAGTAAATGAATTCGCCACATTACATCAGGGAGTTTATGGTATAAGTACTGCTCCAGTGCTCCAAGCATGTACTACAGAGCCCAGGAATCAATAATCTCAAAAGAAAAGTTATTCAATGCGTGTTTGACTTGCTCTTAAATACACTTACAGTACACTAACAATATAGTTAATTCAGGACTGTTCCAACCTGGCTCTCAGCACGCACAGTTTTTCCTTTTCCATATATGCCACATAGCAGTGACTTCATTTCCATTAGACTCCTGGCTACCCCAGTGGATGTGACAAAAATGCAGCAAATTAAGCAGATCAGTAGGATCCTAAATTTACCAGAAATATCAGTGTTTACATGTCTTTATAATTTAGTCCAGAGGTGATGGCACTTTTATAAGCGTTTATATTTTACAGATTGAGACATGCTAATATCTCAGAGAAACAGAACAAAATAGCAGCAAGTTTACAGTACCCAGCTGTAAGAAATGTCAAACTATATCCTTGACAAACATAATACAGCAGTGTTCACTGAAGAGAAGAGGTGGCCCCTTTCAGCAGTTTGAGTCCCCACTTGTTAAAAGTGCTTCTAGGTGCCCTTTCTGTCTGTTATACCCACTGCCTTTGGAGAAAGCAGGCTGCTAGCACAAAGGATGGAGCTTGTCTTCGTAGAGATTATGCTGTATAATCCTATGGTTATTCAACATTTAGTATTTCAGTAACTCACAGGACACACTGTAGAGAATGCTAGTGGTATCCACACACGCCTCTATTGTATTTAACTCGGAATGCCCTGCTTGCATATGTCAGGATCCAGGCATTAGACACTCACATAGCTCCACTCCAAGGGACAGAGCAATTTGCTTGCAGGACAGAGCCATTTAATAGTTACTCCACATTTCATTAGTGTCATATCAAGTAAATTAAGAGCAGATCGAGTCCTAATCAAAATGGCCAAGACAGGTACCTTGCTATTAAATGCTGCTTTCCTAAGAAGAATTCAAAGCAGTGCCAGAACCTGTGAGATAAGCTGACTGTATTATGCAACAGCTACGTGCTGCAAGGTAGACATGGATGCAAAACATCTGCAAACAAACTCAATCCATTCTCTGAGGTGTTTTCTTTGTTTGTTTTCCTCATCCCACAAACCAACCTGCAGTCATAATCACTGCAGTCCTATCTCCAGTCATTCCAACAAATTCTACATGTAAATAAAACTCCCCTGACTCTACAAGCTCTGAGGATAGATGACAGCAAGAAGTGAACAAAATCCATCTATTCTTTCACTTAAGGAAAACAAACAAGCAAGCAAACAAACAAAACAGCTATCTGCTAAAGCATCCAAGCAGGATGGATTACTCTCAAAACTCTCCTACAGACAGCATTTAGCAAGCAAATTTCCAGCCTGCACTTTTGGCTTCTTCTGCTGAACGTAAGTTGAATTCTACTCATGGAAAAACAGCACACAAGCATGAAAATTCTTCTCTTCCAATTAGGCTACACTCAACAAGTCAGTACTAAGCTGACCCTGGCAGTATGTAACTGGAGACCTGCCACGCTGATACCTTCTCCAGACCAGCACATTTGGCTGCAGAAAAAATATGAATATTTTGGAGAGAGGGGAAGTATTCATGTTTCCTTTCTTTTCTACATTAAGTCCATTGATTTGGATCTTGACTAAGGCAGTGCACCAATCCGCCCTGTTTGAAACTCTTACTTAAGAAGTGGGTCACATTAAAAATTTGGGAGTCAAATAGCCACAGAATAGTGGAGGTTGGAAAGAACATGTGGAGACTGACTGGTGTGATCCCACTGCTCAAAGCAGTGTCAGCTGAAGCAGGTTATACCAGGCTGCACTCAGCCAGGTTTTGAATATGTCCGAGGACGGAGCCATGAGGAATGTTTTAAACCTAATGTAATACCCCTTACAGACAGATCTGCATATTTAACCTCCAGGCAGATTATTTTTTATGTAACAGGAGAGCAACTGTAGCAAAGAGATGCTCAAGCCTCATCAGATATCACCCTAAAAGGTAAAGCCAAGAGAGCAAAAAGCAGCAAGTCATTTTTTCCCCTATATTCATGAAACTCATAAACCCTTCAGATTTCCTTCTCTCCTCGAAACAAAATGTAATGTTCATTCCCAGGTTTCACTGAACATTAAACAAGAGAGCTTAACCCATGAAGATAACACAGGACTACTGATTAGCTTTTTGGGATTTGTAGCTGTGAATCTCATTTCACACACTTCTTTCTATACAAAGGTAAAACAGCCCATGGGTTCAACTAAGCTACCCTCTCCTCAAATAGAGTTATTGCTGGTCAAGTTTGGAGACATCTGAATTGGCAGCATATAAGCTCTGGTAAAATCAGAAAACTAACACTGTCAAGAACCTCTAGACTACTGAATATATCGAGTTGCTCCAGATGTTGACCCAGGATATGGAGCTTCTCAGGAGCTGCAGTATGAAAGGGACACCTCAAGATATCAGAAAGGATTATTTGCAACTACTGATTTAAAAATAAATACATTTCCAAGAGCAGAGAACAATTCCTGGCAGTGGGGCTATAGGGAATAGTTGTTCAATTGGCAACCAAACCACAAGGCTTTAAATAGTTCAAAGGGAGAGATTATTCCCTTATCCTGTGCTGTCAGTGTTACAAAGCTGTGAAGAAATGTAACACTGATATACAGTCAAGAAGCAAAAACATTTACCTTTAATGTTAAGTTGTTTTAACTTTGTCTTTACAAAGCCACGTTTTGGATTACTTGTAATGGTTTAAAACACAAGAGATATGTATAACCCAGTCAAAGACTTATCATTCAATTTTAGTGCAATCAGATTCTAGTATTCATTAAAATGAGGTTCACTTCTTGAGTGAGAAGTTGTTGAGAAGTTCTGGTGGCAGCTAGCTACTTACAAATACTTGGGACATCAAGCTACTTTGCTGGAGAAAAAAAAAAGAATCGATTGCAAAGGAAGGCAGGTTTTGAAACCAGATTTGTCTCCACAAACAGTTCGGTTTAGAAGAAAGCCTAATAGAGTGGAAATCTATTACATTCACACTGGACTGATGAAACTACCAGGTCAGTCCTCATATGTCCCTGGTCCTTCTCTTTCTTGTTCCCTTGTAGGAAGGTCTGCCAACAAGATTTCAGAAGATTACCAGGTCAAAGTTGGAAGTGCATTTCAGCCTGCAGTCTAAAAGTGAAGTTAATCACCTCAGTACCATTAAGGACTGAGACAGACTGCTTCCACTAAACTAGCCAGTAATTAATCACATGCCATGTAAACAGGACCTCTGAGTGCATGGGTGAACAAGTCCCAGGCAATTGCTATCTGAGGCAACAAACACTGGGTGATATAGAATCTACTTCTCTGCACTGTTCCACACAGAACTGTTTCAGCTTTCTGCTAGAGAAGAAAACTACAAACCCTGAGCAATAGAAAGCCTTCTTAACAGAAGAATCAGTCTCCCTTCTCATGGCATGTAGTCCAGGTAGCAGTGCTAGACTGTGGCCACCATCCAGACTGGTTCACAGACTTAGGAACTCATGTCAAAACTTAGAATAAAACATCCCAAGCAACGATTTTAGCCAACCCTTGTATTATGGAACAAGAATTCAAGCTGCTAGGCCAAAGAGGCCAGCTGCTGCAGTTGCTGCTTGTGCAAGTGTTCGCTGAGTTTCTCCAGTATGTGATTTATCTATCACCACCCTCCTTTTTGGATAAAAAGGGAAGCCAGTTTGATCACAGGGAAGTGATTTTTAAAAACAAGGCTCTTCTCATTAAAGAAACGTTCAGCAACATTGAACAGTTCATCTCTTTTGTTCAAGATTTGATCTGAGGCTTTTTTGTTGTTGTTTCTTTTTAAGTGACTTGTTTCCTCAACAAATAAATAAAAAAGATGTAATTGGGCTCTGGAAACTCAAGCACTTTCCTGCTCCTACAGGAAGTTCATCCCTGTACAACTCTTCAAACTCCATTTCAACTCCTAGCCTTTAAGACTGAAAAAGGAACAAAAGTTTTCAGTTTCCTTAACAATGGTAAGTTCAAACAAATCGAGACTTCAATATTGAGTTCTCAAGTTCTCTGTTTAATGAGACAAAAGCAGACTGACTGTAGGAGTACAGATTTGTTTATAGCCTTCATTAAAAACACTAGAAATCTCATCCCAAAAGTTAAATGCCTCATGGTACTAACAGTTAAGACATTACACTACACAGTTTACATAGTGTATATAAACATTTATATAGTTTAATGTATCATTGTGATACAATGCTCAGTTTTGAGATAAGGTAATCAACAGGGTTTTCACAGATTCGAGGCTTAAATCAACTCCCAACAGAATGGCAGGAAAAGCCATAGCTTTTCTTTTTCTTCTTTCTTCCTTCCTTTGCTTTTAGATTCTGCAGCAAAATAGAAACCCTTCTAGAAAGGAGAGAGATTCCTTTCGGTACCATCTCTCCAATTCACATTGCCAAGAACAGTAGAGAGAACAGTCTCTAGAATTGAAATTAAAAAAAAAAAAAAAAAGACTTCCAAAATCAGCTGCAAAATTCATGAGGTTAAGGACACCTGTTAGACTACTCCAGTCATCAGTAACCACACTAGGATGGCGCTAGAAATTCCAAAGATAAAAGCTCTGTTATCCATCACCAGCAAGTGAGCTGCTCCAAACTCTGTAAATGTATCTAAAAGGAATCAATTGTTATGCTTTTCCTGCACTTACTGTATACACATACATATAGCACACATATATAGACAAGAACAGAATAAAGAATACAGTCTACTAAGCATTCTTTAATGTCTTGATATGTTTTTCTGTATTTCATTCTGTATTCATTCTGTATTTCAAAACCCATTTGAAACACTGAAGTGCACATTTCTTAAAACCGGGCATTTGAAACACAACCTCAGTCAAATACGATAAAGAAAATCGAGTACCTTCACCCAAAACAGAAGTGCTAACAGATATTTCTGCCTTCAGAAAAGCCAAACATGCTTACTCACCAAAACCAGTTCCTCATTTTCTCAGCCTTCTCCTCTAGTCCTGTGGTTTCATTGGGTTTGTTCGTATCACTCAATAACATTAAGTACGTAATGATACTACAGAAAGGAACACCACCACTTCTGCGGTTGTAAATTTAGCCACATACCCTTCCTGTCAATGCACAATTCAAGGCAATAACTAACAGTACATGCACCCAGGATCTCCAGCTGCCAGAATTCGTGCTTAAGTTGATTTAGGACCACGCCAACACAGAAAGGCATTAATTTTACTTCCCTCATTTTGGCTCTAAGGACAAGTTTAAGTTGAAGACCACATCAGCACTACCAACCCCTAACCTAAGAAACAAGACAAGCCTGTTCAGTCAGATACAATCCAACTCCCCACAGGCTGTGCAATTATCATAACAGAAACAGGAGAGGAAAAGAAACACAGACTTTGTGACAACATGAGACCCACCCCTTAGGCAACAGGGTGATATTCAGCTGTTTTAGGCAAATCAAGAAAACACTGTAAGGATATTCCTACACTTAGGGACGAGGCTGCAAGAACAATAACCTCCCCCGTTTTGCAAAGTCACTGAAAATTGCTGGGTTTTAATCATTTTTTAATCAATGTCTTAACAGAGGATTTTTTTTAATATCAATAATTTTTAGAGAAAAACAAATCCTTGTAGCTCCTATTACCTCAATATTTTTTGTCTAGGAAAATAAAAATCATTTATTTGTTTGTTTTCATTGCAGTGCTACCAGGTTTAATTAGAAGCACTACAAGTAAAACCAGAAGCCCCTAGCCTGCTTATTAACAAAGAAAGAATACAAATCATTTGTCTGCATCTTCCCACTGAGTTCAGATACTCTGGGTGCTTTAAGGAAATCCTCTTTATAAACAGAGACACTTCTTCACATTTCACCTCTTTAAGAAAGGTTCCAATTGCTCTTTTACCACCGCCATGTTCTATTTCAGTTTCTAAAGCCTGCAGTTTTACCTTTTTTTTGTTGCGCATACGGCAGCTGCACACTAAGCAGAACTTCATTCCAGAACCCTCATTTGACTTTTAAGGGCTACAGCTAACTGGCTCCCAAAAAACCTGGAGGAACAGCAGTTCAGGCAATCCAAAGGGCTGCTGCTGGGAACTGTGACAAAGCAGTAAAGAAAAGCTCACACCCACACCAGAAGCGCTGCAGAACAAACTGAATGTTTGCTCTCCTATCGACCTGGCACACTCTCAAGGGAAGTTGTGGAAGTCTGTGGTTCAAAGCATTTAAAATTAAGATTATTTAAAGAAATAACAGCAGAAAGAAAGCATAGCTGTCTAGATTATATTTCCTATAGTTTTGAAAGAAAAACAGACAAACATCCACAGTTTTATTTTTGTGTAAGGGCAGAGAACTTGTGAGACGTAAAGCACCCCAGTGTGAGATATTTAAGGGCATACGCACAAAACGTTTGCATTTCAATGTTGTCTGCACTATCCATTAATATTTTCAGAGCTCAAGTAGGTTGGCTGCCCAGTAATAGAGAAGTTCAAAAGTCAGCACAAATACCTGAGACTTCCCTTACCTGAGCGCCCACAGTCATTCTCCCTTAAAGCCCTAAGACAGCTACAGAGCACAACAGGACAACCTTCACGCTCCTATGTCTTTGGGAATCTCTATTTAGGGAATACACAGTATCCGTACCAACCGAGGGGCATGTTTTCCACACAAGAAGAGAAGAGGTGGAGTTAAGTATGGGAGAAAAGAGCAAGTAAACAAAGGAGACTACCTCCACAGCCCATTTATGGAGGCATACATTATATTGTGTAAGGAGTTCCTGAAGGAAAAGAATGGCTTTATCCAGGGTAGAAGCAGTTACTCGTTTCCTGCCTATGTCACTTTATTGTGAGAGTCTGTGTCACCACTCTCTACGATAGAAAGAAGAATGTCTGCTAGCTACTAAAATAACAGCTTTCCAAACTTAAACAGAAACACAACCAAAAATGCACACTGTCAGACAAAGTAAATTAGAGGCATACAACTACCATGTATTCAAAAGCCAGAAGACATCCAAACCAAAGCTGTGTCATACCACCCATTATGATCCAGTGTAATTGCATTAGTACAACAAACAGTTCTACCTCTGCCAACATCGCCATCCCTCAAAACCGGGAACCACAACTCAGGATAACGTTGGCAACAAACAATTCTTGTTCTCATGCAGTTACCACAAGTTTACCAGTCATGGCTCTTCTATTTATTTAAAGGCTTCTTTGGGCAGCCAAAAGCATGCCAGAACTGGATGTGAAAACAGCTACCTTATCTATATCGGCAACTAAATCCCAGGAGCTGCTAAGCATTAACACATCTCACCTAAAACCTGAGACATGGTTGCAGACATTACTCAAACATAACTAATGACCTTCTGTACTTCTTTTTCCCTCCACGTCCCTGCCAGTTTTTCAACATTCATGCTTTTACTTCATGTGACACAGGTTCCAGAACAGTCCAGACCCACTTTGAAGTCTCTCAGGAGTTTCCCCAGTCACCAACCAGGCAAAACCCCACACATCCCTATTAGGAATGCATCTGCTCTCTGTGGATGACTGATTTGTCTGTAACAAACAAAACTAACTTGATTTAATGAGAATGGTATAAGCACAGGGTTACTGTAGCTGTTAAGGTTTTCAGAGTAATCATTTCTATTCAATATTAACGTGATATATTATTAATATTATTAATATCACATAGTATACAAGGAAAGAACAAAGTAGAGAGACTTCGCTGGTTAAGTCTAGAAGTCACGCCTGATTTTTTGGACAGAAAAGACTTTAGAAATTAAAAATAGCCAATGCTAAAAAGCCATTTGTACCCACAGATTGAAAGTACAACAAGAATCGCAGAACAGTTTTCAATAAAGCTTGTAGTTTTGTTTATTTTTTCCTTTAATGTACAGGTCTACTTAAATAGAATACAAAACAAGTTCCCTCATCAAGTATTTTTTCCTTTTCTTGTCCTTACAGTGACTTAGCACTAAGACTTTACACAATTTTTGAATTGAGAGTAAGCCTGAAGCATTTCTTCACCATTTATATCAACACTTAGAAAAACAGGTACAGGACCAGTATAGTGGAAGCATTTATAGCATCTTGCCATGGTGAACTTTGATCAATGCTCTATTCTAAATCTTAAGGCTCTGGCTCATGGCCCATTTTCAATATGAACAACTGATTCTCTGGTAATTCAAACCAGGGCTTCCTAGAATCACTGAATCCTTAGAGATGGAAGGGACATCTTAAGGCCAACTAGTCCAACTCTCCCGCAATGAACAGGGACACCACAGCTAGATCAGGTTGCCCAGGGTCTGATTCAGCTTCATCCTGAAAGTTTACACAGACATCAACCATACCACTAGGCAACCTGGGCCAGTGTCTCATCATCCTCACTGTAAAAGATTTTTTCTTTCTATCTAACCTAAATCTCCCCTCTTTGTGCTTGAAATCATTTCCCCTTGTTCTATCCTTACAGACACTGCTAAAGAGTCTGTCCTCCTCTTTTCTCTACCTCCCCTTTAGATACTGAAAGGCCACAATCAGGTCACACTGCAGCCTTCTGCTCTTCAGGCTAAAAAGCCCCAGCTCCCAGCCTGTCCTCGCAGGAGAAATGTTCCATCCCTGGGATCATTTTGTGGCCCTCCTCTTGATGCGCTCCAACAGGTCCACATCTCTCCTGTACCAAGGACTCCACATCTGGACACAGTATTCCAAGCGAGGCATCACCAGTGCAGGGCAGAGTGGCAGGATCATCTCCCTAGACCTGCTGACCACTCCTCTTTTGATGCAGCCCAGGATATGGTTGACTTTCTGAGCAGTGAGGGCACAATGCTGGCTCATGTCCAGCCTGTCATCCACCAGGTCTTTTTCAGCAGGGCTACGCTTAACCCATTCATCCTCCAGCTTGTGTTGGTAATGGGTGTTGTCTTGACCCAGGTGCAAGATCTGAAAGATCTCAGAAGCTTACATACTTTATTCACAGATAATTTCTCTCAACAGAAGAGGTTTTTTGAGCTGATATGGCCCTAAAAGGTGAAAAACCCTATTTCCATAGATAAATTGTATACACTTTTAAAATGCGCATGATGTACCACCTTCAGCCAGCAAGTTGCTCAAAGTGCAGAGCTACAGAGCATGCCTACTCTCCTGGAGTATGTTGTGCTCAGGAAAATGTAAACCATCTGTGTTATTCTGTTTTTCATGAGGTGAAGTTATACCACAAAACAGCTAAAGATAGCACAATGATTATATGTTTGCAAGGAAGTAGCAAATTAAGCCTTCCCTAAACAGACAGAAAACAACTACTGCTTGAACAACTACCATTTTCTACAACAGTCTTTCCTATTTATTTCCAAAGCCAAAATATATGATCCTTCCGGATCCTTTAAAGGGTTATGAGTCAGCTACAAATCCAGGTCAGACTTTTTGTTTTCCTTCAAATCAGCAGGGATTTTTACATGGCACGACTGAATCTAAGTAACACGGTTAACAAGCGCACCCAAGATCAAGAAATGAGAAGTTTTAGAGAAACAGGAAGACAAATTCAGCTGGAAACAAGCCTGCTGCCAAGAAAGCACATTCTGTCCTCACTATAAAAATCTATTTACTCATCTTCAAAGCAGCAAGATGAGGGCATACTCACAAGAAGTACTGGACCAGATAAAGCAACAAAGACAGTTAGTGTCATACAATTAGCATCCCGCCACGAATGTCTATGCCCAGTCCTAGTTTAAACCTTGCTTTTGCCAGCTTGCCACCATTTTAAAGTAGAGCTCCTGTAGCCTCCATGAAGTCTACATTATGAGGAGCCCTATTTAACTGCAACACAAAATACCTAGCACTTCAGCATCCTTATTAGATGATGCTGCTGTCACTTACATGGTACAATAAAGCAGACAGCTCCAGCATTTCTGCTCCCTTACTTCATTACTTCTCCAGACCGATAGCACATATCCTGCTGGCTACTCTCCCACCTTCCAGCCTTACGCTCCAGGGAAATCGATGCACTTGAATTATGCACACTTACATCACCACCTTCCAATCAAAACAGGACAGAGTGCACACATTAAGCCACACACCCTTTGGAAGATAACAAAAGAGGTGCAGGTGTAAAGCAGAAATCTATCGTGCCTGATTTTAAAGGGCAAGGGTAGATCAAGAGAAACAACATACAAGTGTAATACAAGTGAGCTACTGGACTCTTAGCTGAAGTTCTTGGAGCACACATACAGTTCAGCAAAATGTGAATGCTATCACTTATTTTTTTTCTCCCCATCTTACTCACGGGTGAGGTCAGGCAGAACCCTGCTGATGTGGCAGTTGTTCTCTCCCTAGAGCAGATACTTCATGCCAGGAGTGTATGTTTCAGTCTATACACTGATTTCAGTCAAAGAAAATATCCCAAACCATCACGAGCTTAAAATAAAAAACAACAACTAAAAAGGATTTCTAACCACAGTGTGGCAAGGCTGGGGTGGAGAGGGAGAGGAGGAAAAACAAAGTTGTTTTAAGAACTATTCCAAGTTCACATCTCCAGCCAGAACAGCTTTTAGCACCACGGTTCCCAGTAAGAAACTTCAGGGCCAGTTACTTTCATTTGTTTTTATCTCCAAGGAATAACTAGATTTGTATGAATGGAGCTGTCTAGCCAGGCTTAGAGCATGCACGTGAGGGTAAGTGGGAAAAGGATGAGTGGGGTGGAGAAGGCAGCCTACAAAAGGAAAAATCACAGTGCAAATACTGTTAGCACGGTGCAGCATTTGTAATCGCCTCAACTGCTCAAGCAAATTGTTGAATTAAATCTCAATCAATGGAAACAGGTGGAGAGAAGCACGGTACCATCACATATTTTACTTCACAGCAGGCAGAAGGGCAATGACACTCTATGAAAAGTTCACAGGAGGACAACAGAGAAGTAATTATTTCTTCCCAGGAGTTAATTACAGTGAAGGGAAGTCAGCCTCAGTTTCACCACAACAAAACAAGAACCCAATGGACAGTATACACAAAACCAATCTTAGAGAGACCCTGAAAAATCTGCTGGAACAGAAAAAAGTGGTCTGGAAGTCAAGTGAAATTCAAGGACTGCCCATCCTGACCATGAAAGCTCAGCTCTAATGGTGCCTTGCTTACCCAGCAGCGTTATTATTACGGGTTTCTATTTTTGTCTGGACAGTAAAGTGTAGATGAATATAGTTACAAGCTTTTCACTGCTTTACTGACTAGTTTTGAAGTTTGGGAAGGAATGCATAAACACCCCATTTATCAGCTGTACAAGCCTGACTGCTCAGTGCCTGTTACTCCCTGTGTGTCTACTTCATTTCTTTGGATTATCATTGACACCTGCTTAATTCCAAGATTATTTGCAAGTACCATTTATGGTAGTTTTGCAGAAACTCATGCCCAAAGAGCCTGACAGATTGCCAGCTCACTTCATTAAAAAACCTCCCGTGGTAACAGCTTTCTTCCACTGCTGACTAGGGCTGTGTTTGAACTGGTGACCCTAAGCTGAAGTGCTCCACATGTCAACAATCAGCCGTGCCAAGGCAGCCTGTAACCTGTGAAGTGGGGGAATTCTTAACACGGAGCCTTCTCTAACCATAGCAGCTGTTATTCCCCCAGAAAAACAGAAGAGCTAATAAATATGTTTTTACGGTAATCTGCAGACATCTAGAAGGTGCCAAACTTTGGTCTTAAAATAGCTTGTTAGGAGAAGGCACAGTAAGGGTGGGGTAGAGGGTGGAATAATCCCATGACAGGCAGACAGCACAATTCTATCTCTTTGGGTTCAGTAAATCCCAAAACAGACTATAAAACCTCTTCTAGTAGTCCTACTGCAGGTCACCTGCCAGACAATGAGAAAAAAAAGGACCAAAAAGATCACGAACAGACCACTTACCATTCTAGTTAGCCCATGAAATGCAAAGGAATTGACAACAGAACAGCAGACAGGCTCCACCCTTGTTACAGCAGTGCAGTCTGCCAACAAGTGATTTATCAAGGCTCCACAGCCTTGCAAACTGGAAAGCATTCTTCAGGCTCCTGCCAGCCGTCTCAGCTCAGGTTAATACTGTAACCCAGTTACAAAGCCTGTGACAAGCTTCATTGAAAACGTGATTAGAAGGTGCCACTCAAACACACCAGCTCAATACTTCTCTTAGATCTAAGGAGGCTGAGTATTAGACCACTGCCACTAACTACTTTCATTAGCTTTTATTTTTTCCTTCACAGAAGCACCTTTGTTACTTCTCTTTCACCATTCTCAAGCACAGGGATGCACAGCTGCCTCACCAACTTCTGAAGTTGGGGAGCGACACTAAGGACAATTCACAAAGACCCAGATCCAAAGAGTTCTGCCAGCACACCAAGAGCACCCAAGCATCAAGCAGTTTGTGTGCTCTACTGGTTCCTAGGCTGAGCTTTTTTCCTGGTCACATGCTGAGCTCTACAAATGCAGGTGGTAAAAGCAGTCCCAATCCCAAGTACTCTAAACACAATAGGCCCTGCATCCAGGATAGCATTCCCAGAGGTTACCACAACATATGAAAGCTTTCTCTTTTGTGTTAGTGAGCCTGAGAGATCAACAGAGGTCCTAAGCTCTGAGTAATACAAAAGCATTAGAGCTGCACTTAGCTTCCTCATTCTTCTGCATTACTGCTAGAAAAATGAATCATGGTGCACAAGCACCTGTTTGACTGCTCAGAGAGGCCTCTCCTAGCAGTGCTCACACATGCACTTCCTCTCTTTCCAAGCTGTGCTGCAAGCCTTGAATTAACACTCTCCAGAATTGATGTGTTACTAACCTTGACAGAACAAAACAAAATGTGGTAAATGAACAAGCCTTTCAAGTCTAATTTCAGAAGCTGTTCAGATGCTGAAAACCGAACTGTTTGATCAGTATACAGAACCAAGCAGAAAAATGGCTTAATCCTGACGAGATTTTACATAGAAAAGGAAACTACTTGCAGTATAAGGAGTTCTGGTTCACTACTGCTGCCCCAAGGGCCTAAAGATTACTAGGACAGGAGTATGTCTTAATTTGAAGCACCTTACCTGCCCTTTTGAGCTATACTTCACCCAGACGCAAGTAGGCCTACAGGGTTAGGGAAGAAACTATGAGTGTTTCTGCTTTGCAAAAAACAATCTTTGTGATGAAATATATAACAAATTTTAACAGAGGTCATATTTTCAAACGTTCAGTGTTCAGTCAAAGTTTATAAACAAGAAACTACTACATGAATCACAGTTAAAAAAGCCTCTCACTCTCCTGCAAAACACCGTCCTTGAAATCTCACATAAGCAGTAAGCATTTTTAGACTAAGTGAAGGAAATGAGAAGAGCAATGTCATTTGCAAATGAGTTCTCTGGAGCAGGAAATTTCTGAGTTTCAGTTCACTGCTGTTGAAAACATCTTACCTGGCACTTAATACAAAAGCTTTACACAATCTTTTTAGTCAAAGGTATATTTTACATATAAGAAGGTGGTGGATTCTAGAAACAAAATACATCTGCCACAGCTGAACAACAAACATAGGCAGTGAATAAGGCCCCAGCATAAAAAGAATGACAGAAGAAAAATCTTCCACCCCTAGTGGGTACATTTGGGGCATTCAGAGTAAATGAAACAAAGGATACACTGCAAGGAAGCAAGAGGAAATAGAAGGAAAGAGGGCAGCTTTTCAAGGATAGATATAACTACAGAATCACAGAACTGCAGGGGTTGGAAGGGACCTCTAGAGATCACTGAGTCCAACCCCCCCACCAGAGCAGCTCCCTAGCCCAGGTTGCACAGGTAGGCGTCCAGGCAGGTCTTGAACATCTCCAGAGAAGACTGTACCACCTCTCTGTGCAGCCTGTGCCAGTGCTCCGTCACTGCACTGCGAAGAAGTTCCCACTCACACTTGTGCGGAACTTCCTGTGCTTCAGTTTGTGGCCATTTCTCCTCATCCTATTGCCACACACTGCAGAGAATTTCAGCTCAGGCAGTGCAACCATACAGACCACCTGAGCTCATAGTGTGAGCATGAGCCTTGCTCATGCTTGCTTCATCCTCGCTCACACACCCCTTGCTCACCACAGACAAGTGTGGCAGGAGCACTGGGAATTTTGATGATTACAGCCCCGCTGCCTGTTCAGGACGCCAGCAGTCTTCCCACTGGTGTCAGTGCAGGTTCACAGCAGTCAGTATCCTGAATCATCAGCTCTTGATGCATAATTCAATAGGTAAAACTCAAAAGTAAGGATGACTACCAGCCCTGTTGTGTTACAAGCAATTGGGATTCAAAGAGTAAATATTCATCTCTAGCTTCCAAATTAAATTTCAGCAGGAGTCTAGCCTGCAGATCCCACATTGTTACACCAGCAAGGAAGAACAGGTCAGTACAGGAAATGTCCCATCAAGAACCTCCCTGTAAAGCTCCTATCTCTGGGCTTGTGCCCTCTGTCAAAAGCTATTCCATGGAAATATTTTCATCTCACTGAAACATTTCTGGGGGGATGGCTGAAGAAGCTACCAGTATCATGAATATTTGTTGAAAGGCAGGTTTCCCTTTACCCCATGCACACCCTTTTCTCAGATTACAAAGCACATAAACATTGGATACTTATTCAGAATCAGGTATCTTTTTCTTCAAAGTTCCAGATTTTAATTACTATCTTGAGCTTTAGTATGACTGTTCCTCAGACATACTCCTTACCCTGCTTGGAGAGCTCAATATTGAACACAGCAGCAGATCCAAGGCTCAATATTTTGCAAGATCACACTTAATGTTTTATCATAAACTACATCCCTCATACAGCTTTTATGCAAGTTAAAACAAAGTATGCTTTTAAATAATTGTTTATTTAAGAATAAAACAAAACATTTGATGCTATGCCTTGAGAAAGGAATAGTCCTGGCAAGACGTCTGCAGTCATTACTCATCCAAGATGAACCCAGCTTTTTCCAGAACGTAACCAGAACATGACACATTGCCATAGCTGCAGACTCAAAACTCAAGTTATTGCTAACAATTTTGTACATTTAGCAGAAAAGTTACTTCCTTCAGTCTAGCACACAGCTAACTGACATAGCCCAGAGTACATTAAGTGTACCTGCATCACTGGCATAGAATGAAATCGTGTTCCAGTCAAAGCATACAGTGAATCACTGTATACCAGTGGTGGCTATCAAGCTCCACAGAACCCGAAGAATACTGATAGATGTCTGTATGGGAACTGTTGAATCACAGCCTGAACCACTGATTGGTCACCTGAGGTGAGCACTGAGTCAGCTGCAGGAGCACAGGTGAAGGCAATGTACCTGTGTGACCAGAAGGGGTGGCGTCTGGCTCCACCTCTCCCAGCCCCCCTTTAAGGGCTGACCACCACTGGGGAAAGATCTCTTGATGGAGATCCCTTCCCTGTGGAGTTATTGGCAAGCCTCAACCATCTGCAAAAGGTAAGCGTCTCTTTATTTACCAGTTGTCTGTTTACCATCCAGATAAGCCTAGTAAAGCATACTATCTTCTGTGAATACTATTCATTTGGGTTATTCACCCTACAGTGTCACACTGCAAGAAAACAGCATTACTTTACTGCTTATTTTATGTGCTAAAATGTTGGCTTTTAAGCATTAATTTGAGCATACTGTTCCTTGGACGAAGAAATCCAGGGGCTAACAACAAAGTGAGGCCTCTGGAATAATTTTTAATATCATTGAAAAACGACTTAAGCTCAGCTCACAACCAGTACTGGCGTTAGTGAATGGCCTCCATAGCTTTTCCTGCACTAAAGCAGATTGCCCACAGACTAGCAGAATGTTGAGGGAGATGTCCTTGACTTAGTTTGGATAAATAAATACAAGGATTTTGCTTGCCTAATGGCACTGAATGCCAAACATACATCACCCTGAAATAAGAAGGGAAGGAAAAGCTAGATCTACACACTCATTCTGTAAGTTGTGCTGAGCCCAAATCAAACTGGGAAAGGCAAAGAGCCAGCGATCAGCTGACCTACACACATTCTTCTACAAGATGAGATTCACTAATACTGTGCATCTAACCTTTCTTTTTTGGCAATGCTCTCTCACAAAATTTCTCTGTGGAGTACAACAAACCTACACAGTTCTTCATGATCCAGAGTAGCTCCCAAACTTCTCTTAATCAGGAAGAACCACAAGCACTTGGAAACCTCTCAATAAATATACTGCAAACCTGCTCTCCCACAAAACATTCACACTGCACCCTGAACTTGGAAGAGATTTCTAGTAGCATTGCTCAATCTGGAAGGAAGTCTTTACAGGAAATACTAAGCAGTCCAACAGGTGTTTTTAGGGGTTACTTTGCCTCCTGAAGTGATAGAAAGAATGGTGATAATACCTTAATGGGAAGGACAAAGCCCTGGCTTACATTAACAGCTCCAATGGGAGGATGAAAAACACTTGTCTTTTCCCTACTCCTACTTGATCGAAGATGAGGGCAGGCAGGAGAGGCAGTGACTCAATCTCTTCCTGTATTTAAACACAAGCCATTAAAGACCCTCTTCCTTGAGGTTCAAGAAACAACCAATTGCAAAATCTAAAAAAGTGAATGAATCTTTACCTAACAGACAAGGAATGTGGGCAGAAGTTGCCTAAGCAATGAGTTGATGAGGTGTTTGCAAACTTGCTTCATCATGTATCAAGCTGCTTCGGTAGCTGGACATCAAGAACTTAAGAGAATTAACAACTAGTCATGATCTAGAGGAAACGCCAACTTCCTTCCTATAAATCTCCATCAAGGGTTTTATATAACCATGGATTAAGACTCTTACATAAGTAGATATTTCCTATTAATGTCTAGGGAATAGGACTCTACCAATATTTAAGATCCAGCAACAGCCTCTCCTACTCACCTTATAAAACTATTTGTGCAGTCTGAACTACTCAACAGAGACCATTCCCAAAACGGTTACTATGTTTACTGTGTAAGTAAGCAAACAGGCCTGACGAAATTGCAAAATCTTAAGTTTGTTAGCCTAACTCTTGCAAGGATTTGTCCTACAGAAAGAAACTCCACTGTGGAATCACCTGTGCCTATTCTAGAACATCTTTACTTTGATAACAATCCATTCTACCTATCAAAAAGGCTTATCAACAAGCTGCTTGCTTTCACATGAGGCCACAACAGATGAAGGTTTCTGAAGCAAAGCAAATCTTCTGAGCCTCCGAACTGTGAGAGAGTATTCTCCTAACATTCAAAGGGGGACTACTATATCCAGTGCTGGAAAAATTAAGGCATAAAAGGCATCAACACACAGACTCTCAAAGCTAGGAGTTAAAAGCAAGAGCTTAAAATTCTACCTTCTACCGAAAAGTAACCCTGGAAGCCCTGTGACTGGGACCTTTTCAAGTCAGTGTGCCAAGCAGGACTACAGACACCTCAGCTCAAACCTCAGTAAGCCTTTCCCATCTCTAAACTGTGGAGAGGATGAAACTCTGAGTTTACTGGCAGCAATTTGCTGGATACTATTCCAACCATCTCAACAAAGTAAATAGTGTAGAGACAATTACCGTAAAACAGATCATCCAACTCTGCAGAAATTTCCTCATATTTTTACAGAACCAGAACCCCACTAGGAAGTCTCTCTACCTAAATGGATAGACTTCTTTCTTTCTACTACAATGTAACTTCACTGAGTGTACCTTAGAAAGCAGTCTGCTCCCCCAGAATAGTGTGGAATACCAGTATGTGCTGTAACAGGGCAGAAAAAACAGTTCCTGCTCTTCTGCAGAAGACCAATGAATTAAGCTAGTGCCTTATAAGAAAGCTGCTCCTCAACAGCTCAGAGTAAGATATCTGAGGCACTGGTTGAAAACAAGTCAGGAGCAAGCCTACGTAGATTGCCTTTCCTTCAGTGTACATCCTAGCAAACTGGATAGCAAGTTTCACTTGGGCTCAGACAGAGACGCTCAGCTCTTCTTCCACGGCACTTCTCCCTCTATTTTCTCCCTCTATTACCTGAGATACTGCACCTTGCAAGACTTTTCATGTTAGACAAAACATACTTAATTCAGCCCCTACCTGAATCTGTTGAAGCAATTAGAGCCTTTAAAATCCAAATGAACTTAAAGTTGATTAAATTGTTGTAAAGACAGAAGTCTTTGAGAGGCCATCAAGCTCATCTGAGGTAAAGAGAAGGCTAAGAAAACACTCAGGAGACTAAGTATTCCAGGGCACATTTTTCTCCTAGAAATTGAGAAGTTTCTCAATTTAAAGCTACTTTCTAGTTCAACTAATTTGTCCAGAGTCCCAGGTTACCAAGGATGCAGGCCTACAAGGCTGCTATTTTATAAGAGTCTAAAATTTCCACATGCCTAAGTTCCAACATTTCTCACTGCAAATCGGGTCCTGACTCCTTAGGCCCTGAAGGAAGTCCTGCAGGAAGCATCCTGCTGTGATGGCACCTAATTCCAAAAGGCTACCTCTGCAATGCTGGAAATGCATCTAGAGGGAGTGTAGAATATCACATCCTCACTATTTACAATGACATCAATACACCTGATCTCCGTACAAACCAATTCCAGTGATTTTACTGTGAGTAAAGCTTCTGACAAAGTCATAATCAAGGTCATTTGTCAACAATTTAGAACTAGAGAACATGCACAGTAAGTTCTCCCTTTCTGCATACTGCTCCTCTGCCTCAGCCCATGCCATTGACCTTACTTTCTCTTTCCTACAGATGCCGGTCCAGACCTTCTCCCTAGCTGCATGAGTTTTCCTGACGAGGGGCCCCGCTTGACAGAGGAATACACACACAAACGCCACATTCTATACAAACTAAGCTCTCCCCAGCCAGCAGGTAGCACTTCAACATACCAGCAGAGCTCTGCCTTTTCAAGAGCCACTATCTGTTTTCTAACAAAGTCCAGGGCAAGCTGACAGCAGCTGGTGATAGAGCCAAGCCTACTCCCAAAAGCTTCAACCCTATAGTTATCTTCCTTGCACAGGGCGCTTGGTGCTCCTAAACATGGAGTTTTACCATGAGAAGAAAAGGCAAAGCAGCTGTTTTGGTTTATGGGCTGCAACCCAGTAAAGCAGACAGCCCTAGCATGTAAGATACCACTACAAACATTAGAGTACTCATCAGGAACAGGCTGGGAAAATGTCTGTTACCTGCAGAGTCAGCAAGATGCTTTGTTTCTGTACATTTCTGTACCTCACTAATGATAAAGGTACCCTGTCCATTTAGGGGAATAGTTAAAGGGAGTTATCCACAGTTTTTTTTTACAATTAACTTTGCTCCGTAATATTCAAGATGTTTCTAAATGTATGTAATGATACTTCATCTCATTTGTAACAAGGCTTGTGTTTATTCAGAAAGGTTTTAAATCACATTTTTGCCAGAAGTAATACTTGAGTCCAAATTATGTATTCATTTTGTAAAGAATAAAATAGGGCATCTATGTCAGAAATGGGCTACTGTCAACAGGTCTGACTTCACTTCCCAGGCTCAGTAACCTTATATAGTTCAAAAGAAACTGGTTTATGCCCCTGCTTTTACTTCATAGAAGTTGAACCAAACAGCACTACATGTCCCAAACCTGTTGCTGCTGCAGGGCAATCCCCAGCTGTAAAGTATGAACTCCACAAGCAGAAAGCTTTTTTTTCTGCAAACCAAACTGCAGCAGTAACGTATAGCACAAAGCTTCAGAGAAGCTCTTAGAGCTGGCATGCATGCTGTTGTACTTATTAAATTCAGTGTGTTCACCTGTTAACAGTGGTGTTTATGAATGTCTTTTCACTACAGAAGAAAACCAGCTACGCAAAAGAACACGACACATCATCAAGCTGACAAATCTCACAGATTTGCTCAGTTAGTACGGTATATGCTTTACTTGAGACCTGTAAGCAGCAGAACATTTTCAAAGAAGCAAGATACTCAAGAAAACTGCATTCTTCATTGTGCCAATTGAATCTCCACTGCATAGTCATAACATAAGTGGTACGCATAATATACCTGGAAGAGAGGAGTGCAATGGAAGTTCAAATTGCAGCTGCTGCTGCACATACACAAATAGATGAAAAAAACCTACAATATAAGTCTTACTGACATGCTGCACATACTGGGTAATGCTCCTGACTTTTGTGCAACAATAATAGGAAATGGAAGTATTTTGCTTTTTTCCCAGAACATATGAGTTATGAAAATAGTATGAAGACTACATGTTTTCCAAGAAGCCACTTTCACAGAAAGGCAAAAGAAGCTTACAGCTGTGTACGAAATAGCCTTTTCTGCTTCAGCTGTTTCACTAAAAACTAACAGAAGGAAACATTTGGTGGGCTTCTCTGTTTGACTAAGTTCATATTGTCACTAGACTGAAAGCCCCAGGGAGCACCAAAGCGAATCAAGTTTTGGTCTGAAATGCTGCAAGCTCTTTGCATCTCTCTCCTCTCAGAGTCAGGGTCTGAAGTTTTACTTCCCACACACCACAGAACAGGCACTTAGAAAGTTGCCTTCTCCCTGATGAGCATTCGCACAAGGGAAGTTGCCTAGTAATTAATAAATGGTAATGGTAGGATTTTTCCTTCCCCTTATTAAACCATAGGTTCTCTATTTTCAAGCCTTTTTCTGTGGTGTGTAGAGAAATCACAGCTTGCTCCGGATACCAGAAAGAGACAAGAGGTGTGAAGCTGACATCTGTCTAGGGTCCCAAAATAACTTCAGTGGAACATGTGAATCCAGGTCTATGAGGAAGGCCGCTTAGAGAGACAACTATCAATGCAGTATAATGAAACCGATCCTCGGAAAGAGTAGGGAAGTTACCTTTTGCGACAAATTCCTGTTGCAGAGCTGTCTGGACCTACAGACTTCTTGTATAACACACCCATGCCCGAAAGCCCATGGAACTGACAGCCAAGGAACAATGCCCTATCAAATAGCCACACAACAGACTCTCATCACCACTACATCAGAGCAGGAGAGTACTGGGAAAGGGCCCCTTTCACTTGCCCTTAACCAGAGATCTTGAGTGCAGGTGGAGGCTGAAGACGTAGCCCAATCCCAAAACAAATACCTCACATGCCTCCAGTCAAGACACAAAGTTCCAGCTTAGATTTGTGGCTTCTTTTCAACTTACTGAGGAAAGAAGGAACTTTGTCTTCAAGAAACAAATTACAACAAAGTTCATAGCAGCAAGAGCATGCAATTTTTAGACTTTTTTAATTTTGTTTTTAATGCTGTTTACCAACAAAGCCGTTCAAGTTGCCTTCACATCTAGAAAGTCAACCGTTCAAAAACCCTACACAAAATCTGCGTGTGAAATGCACCTCAGACAGACTGAAAGAACGAGCTAGATCAGGAAAAGGAGGAAGTTGTTTGCAGGTTTAAGTGCTTCAAGAAGTCAGAACAGTCTGAAGGAAAAAATAAAAATAAAAAATCCACAGTACACACACTTCCTCCAGTTGATAAACTCCACATAAGAGAGATAAGAGAACAGAAGTCACCAAGCCTATGGATTGTTCGAATTCTTATTATGTCTCGTCATCAATGTCAGTACTGGCCTAGGCATGATTTACAATCTTTCTACGGAACCAGCAGTCAGCACTTCTAATTACATAGGAGAATGTATTCCTCTCAATCAGAAGTGTTAAAAACAGCCATAAAAATCTGGAGCCTCTCAAAAAGTATGATGAAAATAAGAGACAAGTCAGGCATACTAAAATTAATAAGTTGGAAATAGAAGACAAAAGCCACACAAAGCTGTTCTGTTTACTTCCCTTTCTGAAGGCAGTAGTACTGATTTCATTCTTCCTTGTTGATCTTATGCTTCATCCCTATTAATGTCCTGAGCAGGAGCAGCAAGAGGTCTGCAATGTTACTCTACTTTACTCCTGGCAAACTGAGCTGCCTCTTCTCTGCCGGCTGACCTGAAGCGCACACACACACACACAGAAAGGTCTCTGAGATGCTACCTAACAGTTTATGAAAGTCATCTCCATCATTTAACTTGCAAGCAAATAACTCCATATGACTAGAGGGAAAAAAA
>VXAB01010803.1:34124-49572 GCA_013399175.1 Odontophorus gujanensis | reverse complement strand
ACATCTGCCATGTTACGGATGGACATAAGACAAAAAAAAAAAAAAGTATATCCTAGGGCACAGTGATTTCAAGAGAGGAAATCCATCCATTGAGAAGGATCACAACTGGATGTAGCACACTACCTTACCCCAGAGGCAAATACTGCAATAGTAACAGGATCACACACTGCCTTGGAAAACCGGTGAGTGTGCATACATTGATCTCCAATTATCGACTCCATTCAGTTCAAGTTTGAAATTATCTGACTGCCTATTAATTTACTAGTTCCTGCTGTATGAGAATGGCTCGTGCACTGAGCTTTCCTGCCTCCAGGTTTGTTTGGTGTTGTTTTTTTTTTCCACACCATCTGTTATTAGACACCTTAAGAAACTAGAATGTGAGTGCTGCCAGAACTAGTATCATACAGGGATTGCTATGCTTCATATTTCAGTATGGCTCCTAGTTACAGCTAGTTTCAGACTAGACAATGTATAAGGAATTCATGGACTGAACATGCATCTAGGTAGCTTTTTTTCTTTTTTTATAGAGGGAAGAATCACAATCTAGTCCATCTCTGTCACTCAAGTTCAGCATGTATTACAATGACAAAGTCAGTAAAAACAGAAATACTTGTTTCTTGGTTCCTTAAAGAGCACCTAATTATACAAAATTACAGAAAGGTCAAATTAATTAATAACTCAGGGCTTGCCCAAGAAGCGCAGAATGCTGTATTGCCATTTCTCAAATTACCCACACAGTTGGAAAACCATGAAATTTACCTAACAACCTGTGTTCCCTCCTGCGAAGCAGCAGCCTTTCAACATTTCCATCAGAATGATACTTTTGTCAACAGAAAGACTACAGAATCAAACACTGATGATCTTGCTACAAATAAAAAGTAAAAGGAATAAAAGTAGCACACAGAGAACACAAAGTACAGTAACACTAAAGCTATCAAGGAGAGGCCTCAATCATGCTGTAGATAAAGCAGCAAACAAAACACACTATTAATTTTGGAAGCATTATTTTTTGCGAAACTGCTATGAATCACAAATCTCAAAATGAATAAATAAAAGGCCAAATACATACATCCCTAGAAGTAGCTTTCCTAACATGCAATCCAGTGAAATTGCCAACTTCACCCGTTACTCCAATCCTAAATCACGGAACATACTGAAGACAGTTGCTGGGCTGACTCCAGTGCCATTCACTTTTCCATCTGTACCATTACCAGGCTTGACTACTTGGGGATGTGCAGTGTCACACAGCACTGGTTCTCATTCAGAAAGGCAACAAAATACAAAAGTAGGATAGACTGTCTAAGATTCTCCTAAGTAGTACGCTTAGAAAAAAAAACAAAAAACAAAAAAAACAAAAAAAAACCACCAAGGGTGCCACTCTTTTCAGAGGGAAAAGAAGGTAGAAATTACTTTGAATACTTGACACTAGGTGTCAAGTGCCACAGTTACAAGCTATCACAATTTTCCCAGGCCTGCATCTATTTACACCCACACTATCTAGCAAATTCATACCCATATGCATATGTGAAAACAGATGTAAGGATTCATTAGTATACACATAAATTGTTATTTCATGCCCTCAAACATGCATATTCACAGACACTGAAAGTCTCCTTCTTAATGTACTGATTCCAGGAAGCGATGCAGATTCTCATCCTAGCTGTGTCTAAGCTCACAGAGGTCATCTACAACACAACCCTGCACTTCACTCATTTCCCTTCAAAAGCCAAGGAGATGCAGGTTTTTATCCCTTTTATAAAATGGCTGGAAGAACTCAAGATGAAAGGATTTCAGTGCAGTGTTAGATCAATAGTATTCCCACTGGTTTAAAAGGTAACACTACTTTTGCAGATAAGAACAAGCTACAGACAGAAATCCTGCAGTGCTGCAAATGCCTATCTAAACTAGGGAGCAAAGTACAGGAGAATGACAGAAAAGCAACTATGAATATCTCCTGCACATTGCACCCTGGTTCATACACAAGTTCTGTGAAATAGGAAAGACGGATGGATCCTTCCTTTCCCATTTTATTTCCTGTCAATTTCTCTTAAAGGGTTTTTGTATATGCGGGTAACACTCGGACCCACCAAGGCTAGGACTCAGTTTCTGCAGGCAGTGAAGTGAAGTCACTTTGTCTCATTCTCCATGTGTGGTGGGTGAGACTTTACAGAAAGTTCTTTTCCACAGAATTGCAGAGGTCAGAAGGGAGATCCAACCTCCCTGCCAAAGCAGGTTCCCTACAATAGGTCACACAGAAAAATACAACAGTCCAAGAGAAACAGTGTTTTGTTCTGTTTTTTAATGGCACTTCGTTCAACCACCGGCTGTATTTTCTCTCCTGCATTAACTGCATCTGTTGCTCCATTCTTTCACAGAAACTGTAGCCTTTTCACTATTCCTTTTGGAAGCATTCTTTCCCCCAAAGGTATCATACGTACACCCTCTCAAACACAATGAATACCATCAAGCAACAACTGCAACTTCTGTCACCCACCTTGGCTCCCCTGGAAGCCAAGCAGCACTGACAGCAGCACCATCCCAAAGCCATCCCCACCTGACCATTAGTGCCATTACAACAACTGTGGGACCACAGTGTAAATCGGACCAGGTTTGCTACCTTTTCTTCCAGCAGGGCTATTTTTAAACTGAGATCAGTTTTCTGATTAGGCTTCTCATGCATGTGCAGACAGCTGTCCTGTGTGACAACAAGATGAGAAAAGGACACGGCACCCCAGGATAAAAACCAAGCAGCTGGAGGTAGGAGTACTGCCCAAGACGCTTCTAGAAAATACACCCTTTCAATTGTTCTGCTTTGGCATTTAGCTTTGATGATTGCTTCTATTGTTTCAGATGTGAAGGACTGAGGCCTCAAAAAACATCTATTTATCAAAAGGTAAACCACTTCACTAAACAATGTAGCTATAGGAAAGCTGTATATAAAGTCTGTTAAGAGAACAGTGAACTCCTGTCTCCATTTAGTATCTTCAGATTTGCAACTTTGCTATTATCAACAGTTAATTCAGGAGGGGTAAAAATGAACTCTCAAATCAAGCACTATACTCATTCTACCCCACTGGCTCTGCAGCTGCAGTCTAGCTGAGAAAAGTCCTGGCTTTAATAACACTGGAACAGAAAATCATTTTTAAGTGAAAAGCACAAGTCAAGCAAGAAAGGAATTTTGTTTGTTTGCTTCTAGAGTTGCCTTTTTATTTAAGAAAACACAATGGAAAGCATAAAAATCTCAGAAGAATGAGGGAAACAATGCCCTAAAGGAAAGCAACACAGAGGCTCCAACAGCAGGCAAGGACTATTAGGCTGTAGGTTGCTAACCCATGCAGACTCCAAGGCCCTTTCCTATCCAAAACTTATGCATGGTTATTCACAGGCTGCCATCTTAATAGTTGCCTTGCAATTGCTCCAGTATGCCTGCTAAACACTTATTTCTTCCTGCTTGTGAGGCCTCAAGTCAATTTAATACCCACAAAAAGCCATTTGGCACGTCTTTCAGAAGCCTGGGGACAGGAATATTTATAATATTGCACATAGAGGTGATAAGATGTAGCTATTACACTTTCACTGGAAAATCAGAATGGATCTCTACAGGGATACAGAACATTTAAGCTGTTTCCACCCAAGCAAAAGACCTCCCAGAAAATATTTTCCTAAACACAAGTCACACCTACATTGTTTCACTGGAACAGACATTCAAGGTCACTCACCCCCCAAAATCCTATTTTCCCTCTAGCTGGTTTCCGTGTATCCTCAGATACACGACCCTTTAAAGCTTTCTCTTTTCATAGCATCACATCCAAGCACTAGCACAAAAGCCTGCTGTATTTCTCAGCCTCTATCATTAACCAATGTTTCGTCCCACATTCACCCAAATTCTCAGTTAACAGCATGGCGATTTAACAGACTTTCCCCTGAATTTGGAACAAAGCATGCCACATATCAGATGCTCACTCACCCAGGAGCTCACAGCCTGCCACCACAGGGGAAAAAGAGGTGGGAAAGAGCTTCTAATTCCTCTGTGTTTGGCTGCACAGTTCTCTCCCTCCTGTGTGCTGCATTCTGTGTAACCACTGCAGTGCTCAGAGCAAGCAGACTCATAAGAGCAGCCGGAAAACAATCTGGCATCTCCAAAGCTGAACAGAGGTGTCCATCCCAGCTCGAGGGTGGGTCCTGCACAGGAAACCTATCATCTACAGCTCCTTGGCCAGAGGGAGGGTCACAGTGACAAGTGGCCGCTGGAAGGCGATAACTAGGGCGAGAGAGAATAATAAAGCCAGAGAAACTGTGTGACTGCACACATGAGCATGTGTGTGTAGGAAGGGAAAGAATAAGTGGAGCAAATAATGAGTGAAAGAATGGAGTAAGTATACAAAGAAAATTATTTACTGAACAGACTATTTGTGCTGCTGACCTCAGTTCATTCCTCTCCAAGTTTTAACTCCTTACTAACAGGGCTCTGCCTGGAAGAAAAGTAAACTCATGCCCTTCACCAGCATCCCATCAGCAGCTGCCACAACCAGATCCTGCAGGGGAGAGCACTGGCAACACACCACTGCTCGGTTTCAGTGCTCTAACAAACTGTCACAAATTAAAACATCTTTACCAAAGGCCTGTTCAGCCTGTGTCCCCAACTCTGCACTCCACTCCCAAAGAAAAGCCCTTTTGGACCCAGAGCTGAAGGGATCGGCTAGGGTTGGTATCACCACCATTTTTAAGACCTTCACAGAAAGGAGAGCTGAATAATGCCAGCTTATAAAAAGTCAGATGTTCACCAAGCACACCTTTCCATGGAAAAGACTGCTGTAGGCAGGTTAACCCCTTGGCCATGACCTTGCCACCCTAAGATTTTACTGCCATAACAAAGTTCACTAAACCTGTGTTATGATGAGCATAACTGTGTTGTGAACTCCCATATATTAAAAGGTTGTATTTTTGCATGAAAAAAATGCAAGTGGAAAGTGCATTCTTTTAGGGGAGATACGGGCAGAGAAGTGAGATAACTGACATTAAATACATTTTAAGTATTTTAAGTCATTACTGCATTTGCAAGCAGGATCACCTGCACTCAGATTCTCCAATACTGCATGATACTGCAGATGGGCCATGCTCAGCTACCCACTCTTGTTTCCAGAATTGCCATAGTCAACACAGCATTTTAAGGCAATTCATCCTCAAACCCAGAAGACTTGAACACAGTAGATCATCTGACAACATTTCATTTCCAGTCCATTTCAGAGTCTTCCCCTTGAGATCCACCACTGTTGTGACACCAACAGGGAAAGGATCAACCAAGACTGACTAGTGTGGAGCAGGCATTGCCCTGCCTGGTCAAGTCTCTCCTACAGGCGTTGAACCTACTTGGCTGAGTTGGTCCTTCCCTCTGTCTTCACTACTTTCGTTACTTGCTTTTTGTTTGTTTGTTTCTGTATGTCATGGTTCTGAAACTCCTTGCTTTCTTAAGAGTCTAGAAGCAATGTACTAAAATACGACAGCAGACAATGACTGTGAGAAAGCATCATGCCTCTAAGTTATTAAAGTCTGCATGAATGCATAAATGCTTGGTAAAGAATTTACCACCATTGTTGTCTACCATCAAAAAGCTTTACTGCCTGGGATATTCTCC
This sequence comes from Odontophorus gujanensis, assembly GCA_013399175.1. Taxonomy (NCBI): domain Eukaryota; kingdom Metazoa; phylum Chordata; class Aves; order Galliformes; family Odontophoridae; genus Odontophorus; species Odontophorus gujanensis. The sequence continues at coordinate 43,937 of VXAB01010803.1, read as the reverse complement.
TGTAAACTGACTGTTCCCAACTGTTTTATGAAACCTATTAGATTCTCTCACCCTCAGAGGTCCAGACTTTAAATATTACAAACACAGAGTTCATTTAAAGTTTGAGGAAACATGAAATAAATGCAGTTTAACAACGAAATGAGTAACAAAGGGTCTTTTCTGTGATTATTGAAGACCATAAGAATGAGTCAGGAAAAGAATGAAGACTTAGAAAAAGATAAACTTGCATATTTGGAGATGACATTATACATCACAGAATGGCTCAGGTTGGAAAAGACCTTAAATACTACCCAGTTCCAACCCTCCTGCAATGGGCAGGGCTGCTGCCCAGCAGTTCAGGCTGCTCAGGGCCCCATCGAGCCTGATTTTGAATGCTTACAGGGATGGGAGCTTCTATGGGCAGCCTGCGCCAGGGCCTCACCACTCTCTGAGTAATGAATTTCCTCCCAGTAACTAATCCAAATCTTCCTTATTTTAGTTTAATGTCACTACCTCTTGTCCTATCATTACATGCCCTTCTAAGAAGTTCCTCCCATCCTTCTTGTAAACTCTCTTAGGTACTCAAAGGCTGCAGTGAGGTCTCCCTGGAGCCTCCTTTTCCCTAGGTTGAACAAGCCCAACTCCCTCAACCTTTCTTCATGGGAAAGGTGATCCAGCCCTCCGATCATCTTCATGGCACTCCTCTGGACCTGCTCCAGCAATTCCATGTCTTTCTTCATGACCTTGATGAGGGGATAGAGTCCACCCTCAGCAGATCTGCTGATGATACAAAGCTGGGAGGAATGGCTGACACGCCGGAAGGCTGCGTTCCCATCAGCAAGACCTGGACAGGTCAGGGAGTTGCCAGAAAGGAACCGCATGAGGTTTAACAAGAGCGAGTGTAGAGTCCTGCACCTAGGGAGGAATAACCACAAGCACTGGTTCAGGCTGGAGGATGAGCTGCTGGAGAGGAGCAGTGAGGAGAGGGACCCGGTTGTCCTGGTGTATGACAGGTTGGCCATGAGGCATTAGTGTGCCCTGGTGCCCAAGAAGGCCAATGGGATCCTGGGATACGTTAAAACGAGCATGGCCAGCAGGGCAAGAGAGGTGATGCTCCCCCTCTACTCTGCTCTGGTGAGGCCTCACCTGGAGTACTGTGTCCGGTTCTGGGCTCCTCAGTACAAAAAAACAGACAGGGATCTCCTCAAAAGAGTCCAGTGGAGGGCTACAAATAAAGGGCATGGAACATCTCTCTTAAGAGAAAAAGCTTAAAGACCTGGGTCTGTTCAGCCTTGAAAAAAGAAGAATCAGAGCAGATCTGATCCATGTCTATAAATACCTAAGAAGCAAGAGGCAAAGGGACAAGGCCAGACTCTTCTCTGCAGTGTGTGGCAACAGGATGAGGAGAAACGACCACAAACTGAAGCATAGGAAGTTCTGCACAAATGTGTGTGGGAACTTCTTCACTCACTTCACAGACGGAGCACTGGCACAGGCTGCACAGAGAGGTGGTGGAGTCTCCTTCTCTGGAGACGTTCAAGACGCACCTGGACACCTACCTGTGCAACCTGGGCTAGGGAGCTGCTTTGGCAGGGGGGTTGGACTCAATGATCTCTAGAGGGCCCTTCCAACCCCTACAGTTCTGTGATTGTGATTCCTGTGTCAGGGGCTGCAAGCCAGGACTTCAGATGGGAGCTCACAAGGACAGGGTAGAGGGGGACAATCACATCCCTCACCATGACCCTGCTGGTTACCACCCTTCTTTAGATGGAACCCAGGATACTGATTGGCCTTCCAGGCTCCCAAGTGCACACTGCTGGCGCACGTTGAGCTCCTCCACCAGAACTCCCAAGTCCTTCCCCGCAGAACTGCTCTGCATCCATTCATCACTCAATCTGTACTCATGTTTGGAACTGCATTCAATTAATCATCTGATTCACCAATGACATGAATCACAAAATAGGCTGAGTTGGAAGGAGCCTTAAAGATCATCCAGTTTTGTGATGTCATCTAGACACAGTATGATTCCAAATGAAATCAACAGCTCAATGAAGTGTAACTATTGTACTGGCACAACTGAACTGAAAACTGTAGATTAATAAAATGATACAAGAACACAGATATATATTAAGGCTATATGACCTCTTAGAAAAATGTGTTCTTAGAGATTTTCTGGTGGCGTAGTGCAAGCAGCAAAGAACCTAGCTCTTTGGCACAAAGAAGGAAAGCTTACAGAACGCTCCCCCTGGAAAAATCTCATTTGGTTTGCAAAGCATCACTGCTTCACAAGGGCCACAGCAACTATCTTGAGGCACAGTCCATCTCAAGAAGGCAGAAGTCAGAGGAGAAAAGTTGTGTTTTCACAGCAGAGAATGAAGGACAGTCCACAGTTGAGTTCCTGAACTCAAGCATCTGGTTTTGACATAAGTTCAATTTAGGAATATCCACCTTTTAAACTAGAGTAGAAGAGTTTTGAGGAATAAAGTAACAAAGTTTTATTCATGAACCAAATAAGTCTCTCAGAACGTAGTTTCACCAATACTGTCAGCTAGCATTAGAGAAAATAAGAGAGAACGACATTTTTTCAACCTACCCTACTGGAGGATTACTTAACATTTTAATTCCTTCTATCTTAACACTGCAGCATTTTACAAGACTGTTGCTTCAGTAACTATTTAAAAATAAACTCCCAAGAGCACAGATAGCACTAAAAACAAGCCTCTCCAGACTGACGAGACATCTACACAACTGTCCACAAAAGGGCACATTAGCAGAAGGCTTCTTCTAAAAGGAAGCAAACATCTCAAGCGACACTCTCCAAGCAATTTAGCTGTTTTAGATCACAGCACAGACTATACCATTTGTAAATTAATGTTAACTGATACCCTTCCAAGGCTAACCCAGTCCATGAGACATACCCTGCTCTTACATTTGCTCCTACTGGCTCACCCTGATACAAACAGGCTTAATAACTATTGCTAACAAAATTCAGTNGGGGGGGGGAGGTGGGCAACAGTGCTGGGAGACCAGAAACACTAAAAGAGGCCAGTAGGTTAAAGGAAGGAAAATGTGTATGAAGAGGCAACCAAAAGGAACATTTTGTAAAGAATCTGAAGTTCAGTCCTACCAGGCCACAAGATTCTGCCTCTTGGAGAGGTACTGGCTAGGAAGGGAATAAAAAGAAATGGAAGGGCAAAGAACAGTCAGAATGTGAACAAGCAGGCCTGGAGGAAATGAGAGAAGAGCTACCTGCTTCACATGCAGCACACACAACAAGAACGATCTCCCTTCTGTGCCAGAGGGAATGTGGATTGGGAGACTCTTCCCCTCATGAACCACACAGTGAATACACTTGCAACCACAACCATACTATGATAGTATCAGTAGACTGTGGCTCAGCATATAAGCTGCCATCTGGAATAGTTCTGACTTTAGGAAGTCCCAACACTTACTGTCTGGGTAGGACAACATGGTATGAGTGCAGAGTTGTCTGAGACAGTTCAGCAGGAAATCTACATGATGTCATGAACGCTGACCAAGCTGATGGATGCTGGAAGACAGAGGATGTGCCAGGGACCTATGCCCTGAATGCAAACTGGTTATTCCAACACAAAGGTTCCTGCATAAATATATACCTCTCACAGATACACAACACCACAGAAACCCACAACTGACTTTTTGCTGTTTCAGGAGCATCCCACTGAATGATATGTAGGTTGGTTCACATCTTGAAATAAGTCCACTGTCAAATAAAATCCTATACAATGCACCAAATTCAAAACTTATCATTATTTGCCGTTATAAACATCAACAGAAATTTGTATTTGTGTTCTTCTCTCATCTGCCTTATTTAAGCAAATGCATATACATTATATATATATATATATTCAGAGCAGGGACTTGTTTACTGTGCTTTAATACAGTGCTTAGCACGGCAGAGCCCTGTATAAGTCTCTAGGCATGTGTAATGCAGCAGGCATTATATGTAATGCTAAAGCAATACAACTAGTATTAACATAGAACAATGGTCCCAGTTGTAGCCTATATGCCTTCTCTAGAGAGCATGGAGACAGTAATTCATTGCAGAGAACTATTAGCAGCGGTATCCTGCTGAGGCTGTCGTCTTCTGGGTAACTGCTTCATTTTCATACAAACTTCTCTGTTTTGAAGTCCTGGATGCAGACCATGTATCACTGACACGCTGTCTTCCCATATACTTAGTGCAAGCAGTCCTAACTCTCCCAGGAAAGACCATAATAAGACCAATGACACTTGTGAGATCCAGAAGAAACCTGTAACACCAGGCATGCAGCAGTGACCTCCCAAGGCTCACCAAGGAAACCATACACAAAGGCTAACCCTGTACTAATCTTTCTTTACAATCAAAGCAGGAAGAGGCACGGCTCTAGAGAATTCACAGTGGGAGCCTCACTTAATTAGTGATTTACCTTGGCTAAGTGAATCAACACAAGCATGCCACATGCCCGTAAACTGTTTGCCCTTCCAGAAAGTCTAAGGTAGCTCTTCCCTCCTAAACCAAGCAGAACTCTGTTCATAGCAGGTAGAGTATCATACACAGTGCACATAGGCTTGCTAAAGAAAAAACTTTGCTCTGCAAAGAAAAATTAGTGAAGCATTCTGCCACTTCACTACTTAAAGCAAGAGTTCTAGGCAAATACCTGCCTCATACTGTGCAGATGACCACACAACAGAGAAAGCCCCCCATTCTCCATCACAAGACTGTGGTGTTTTCAAGTGTCTCAGCAGGAGACCCAGAGTAGTCTGTTAAATGGGTGGGTACCAACTGCTGCTGGTTTTAACCAGGTTTGAGCCAAATTTGGTTTCTGTTGCCTCAAGTTTCATTTCTTAAATGAACCCTGAAAAAAATCCAAGTGTTAAATAGTGCAAATCTTAGTGAGCTGTGGTATCTCACAGAAACGAAGCAGAGGTTCTGCTGTCCTTTTCACAGGACCCAACAAACAGAAGCCCACTTCAACAGCTCTGTAAGTACGCAACACATTTCAGAGATACTAATAGAAGGGCAAAAAAAAATTCTCAACCATCCCAATAGAACCAACACATTTCTACCAGGACCACAAAGAGACGCCAGTGTTAGATAGGACTTGCACAGCCACAAGACTTTTACTTGCATGGCAGAGATAACAAGATAAGATCCCACAAAGATAAGGCTCTTCTGCATACACTATTTCTTTCAAGAAAAAAAAATCTTCCAGCAAGAAGTTTCCCCACAGACTTACAGAGATCTCAATAACTTAAAGGGAGATTGCTTAAAGTTATGCTATTCATTAAGTCACTTCAGTTCAAAAGTGGGATTACACCCTAAGACTTTCTGAGACACACCACTAGAAGCTCAATCCAAAGAATAACGCAGCCATGACAATAAAGGAAAGCTTTAAAGGAAGACACTTTTCCTTCATACAAGTCCTCCGTGCACTGAAATGCCCTCTTCCTTCAACCACAAGCAGCTCCCTGCAAGCCTTGCCTCACTTCAAAGCATTGAAGATTCAAAGGAATTACTTCCAAACAGCAGGGCAGAAAGCAGTAATACAGAACAATTTCCTGCTGGCCAAAGAGGAAGTTGATGCAGTAAGCAGGTTATTTCCCAGGTTTTAATTAAGCTATATGGCTGGAATACTGATGCAGACAAACTCAGCAAAAGACCCAAACCATCAGATAAACACTGGAAAAAATCAGCACAGAAAATGGAGAACTGCAGGACTGAAGCTTTGTTTTGTAACATACAGTAAGAAGCTTGAGACCACCATCCTAAAGCAGAAGTCTAGTGCTCAGCATTCTGCGAGGAGCAGAAGAAAGCACACTTCCTGCACACCGGCTTCAGCTCAAGAGACAGGATGATTGCCAGACAAGTGATTTCAAAGGGAGAAGAGAGGACAGCAAAAGGGCACATGCATCCGTAACAATAAGTAGTAGCTCATTCATCCACTGTCTCACTGTTGCAGTTCAGCCAGCAGTACAGGATGACACTAAGGACTTTCCTGCAGTACTCAAGGCAGAGGATTGCATCGATGAGACACTCACGATGAGAGAACAGCACCTGTATCTGCCACTCCTCTTTCAGGACCAAGAAGGTAGAGACAAAACAAAGAGGTTTTAGTGATGGTCTGAAGGTTAGCAGCAATGACAGCTGGAACTATGTATCAGATTCTCCATAGCATGCCACTCAATGCCAGCTGAAGCACCAAGAAGAAAACGAGCCTATGCATGTAGCTGCAGGACCCACACTGAAATGATTTTGTTTAAAGCCTTAATGGCAAGCAAAGAAAAACACTGCTTTCAGTAAAAAATGGTCATTGATGGTTAAGTGCCAAAAAGAAAGCCAGACACAAAGCAAGGACAGCCTAGACTAGTTTTAACCATACTGCTAGACACAAAAGATTGTATCTCAGAGATGCCATGGAGAAAGAAAGAAAAAAGTTAACATATAATCCAGATAAAGATCTGGGGAAAAGGGAGAAATGACAGCCTGAGAGAAAGGAATGTGGTAAAAAGGTTTTCCTCGTGATTTCCATAACTTTCTTCAGAGCCCTTTCTAAAAAACGAAATGCAGTTTGCCATGTTGTCTATTGCAAAAGCAACAGTTACAGAACAGCTGACCTTTGCCAGAGCAATAGGGTTTCTGCCTTCAGTAAGAAGCTACACCACTACTGCATATCTCTAGCAAAAAAATTATGAATTCCCCTTGAGAACAGCGGAACGAAACTGGTACCTCTTTCCTGAAATTGAAATAGTTCTATTGTTAATTTACTGCTGTCTAAGAACAGCAAGAGCCTGCACTTCCTTTCCTAGTCACACCGACTGCGTTTGAGTGGAGACAATTCAAATGCCTCAGGAAATGAAGAGATGCACATCAGCGTCCTCCTGCTGCCAAGCCAAAAGACTGCTGCTTGATCAAACTGAAAAGGAGCATGGAGCAAAAGAGAAGCTGTCCAGAGAGGTGAGCAATATTCCTCAACTTCAACTGCGTCTTACAAAGGAACACTGAGTTTCTAGCACAAGATGCTCAACAGCATCACTGTGCCTCTTCAAGAGGCAACATGGACAAAATGGTTAAGAGCTATGATCCATGACAGTATACTGTTCACAGCAAGAAACCAAATGCTGTTAGAGCCTACTACCTCAAAAGTAGGAAGAAAAAGCTGGAACAGACAAATAATTCAGAGTCTGCATCCCAAAAGCTTGGTTGGAATCCAGATGTTTTCACACCCTTCACAAGCCATGGCTACATGCTGATCTCTCACACGCACTATAAAGAGTGCATGTTTGCATTCTCCCAAATGTGTTTTTCCCTTTCTTCCCCTCCCTTGTGCAATTACAACAGAAGATGTCATTCAGCTTGGGAGGGAGGAGGAAAAAAAGGAAGGAAAGGGTGGTGGTATGATGTGCCTATCAGCTCACCTCTTGCTGTCTGTTGCATCGGTCTCCCCTCCTAACAAAGAAACAGTGCCCGTCTCTTGCACTGCATCATATCTTTTCCAAACTGCAGAACGAACGCTAGATCAGTATCATTACTGGTTTACTGCCACATCATTTCTGCAGCTGGCATTTCAGTTACAGCCACACAATAATAGCCTATGTGATCTGTTAAGACAATCCCTAACAGTACGTGTGTTTTGCTGGTGTAAGTGACTCTGTGCTATCACTTTAGATACCACAGATCATAGTCCTGACTGAGAGCTACTCGGATGGAAAAGTGTAACTGTAAGCTGAAGGATGTTTCCATCTCAGGCTGCTAAGATGCAAATCAAGCACCAGAGAACGGATTCCAAGAACACAGCGCTGGATGCTGCATGGCTGAAGCAAGCTTTGACCACTTATGATAGCTGGATGGCACTGGGATCAAAACACCTAAGCCTTCTCAAGGGGTACAGCACTGAATTAAAACAGTAACAACAACAAAGGTCTACGCACAGGATCCACTGTTGCTTTCAACGGCAATTATCTGGGACAGCCACGAGTGGAAATGGTTCCATCATGAACAAAGACAGACAGCATCAGCATGGACAGTTCTCCCTCTTGCTTTACCTTGAGCTGCGCTGAATACTGTTCTAAGATTACGCTGGCAATACAGCCACTGTGTTTGCAAAACAGGGCAGGCAGGGGAACAAAAAAGGAGAGTTAATCCATGAGTGGATTAAGTGAGTGACTGAGAAGTCACTCTAAAATCCCACAAGCAGAGAGGAGCACATCCAACTGAGGACCAGCTCTGCCCCAACTTTCTCCCAAAGCAGTGCAGCACCAGCTCTGCACAACCATGTACGCACCGGTAACCCAAGCCCCCACACAGAAAAGTGACAGAGCTGCAATCTTTATCAAAGGAGAGCAGCACTAGCAAACCAGCTAAGCCTTCTCAAGAGGTACATTAGCAGAATGCTCCTACATGCAAACAGAGGAAGGTTAAAAGCAGGATATGTAAAACCAGGGAGGTAAGCAAGCCTAAAATAAAATGTCATTCTGACCTCAGCCACCAGTGTTTAGGAATACACCAAGAATACATAGTCACATACCACTTACCAACCCTTTAACACACAGAATTAGTCAAGGATGGGATTTATACTCAGACTTAATGAAGTCGGACGTTCAGATACGAGTCATTCATAACCAGTGCAGCCATTAGCTATATTTTCTGCATAAATACTGTCAGAAGGAAAACCTTAATGGTTCTCCTGCAGCATTTAAGAGGAGTTTCCCTATCCATTGCTTGAAGGACTGCCAAATTTCAAGGTTCATCAGTTAGCTATAAGGTATGTCTTTTGATTGTGGACTAAGATATCAATGAATGCACACCTAGAGAGCACTTATATACAACTGCTGTCATCTGTAAGTACTGCAGTAAGCTCCAAGCTACATGTAAACGTCACTGTTTTATAACCAGAGTCTGAATTTTTCATTTTCAGCTGTAGATCAGCACGTAGAGGACTTCTGGACGGCTTAAAGCAACATTGTCACCTCCAATCTAACAACCCTAAGTTTGGTTTTGTACAAGTGAGCATCCCTGGAACGTCAGTGGTGGAAACGCTCCTGCGATTAGAGAAGTTAATTCCCACACAGCAAGTTATTTTTACCAAACACATCCCTGCAGGACAACCAACCCAAAGGCAAGCCCTGGAAATGGGACAGCGAAAAATATGTAGGATAACCGCATTCTCAGCGCGAAACGAAGAGAGATGGCATTCGCAGGACCACGGAACAAAGAAGGCTACTCGGATAGATGCCTCGGTACGCTCACAACCTTGAGCACAGATCTTTTAACTCGTCGCTTTCAGTCTGTAGCTAAGACGGGCTCCGACGCGCTGTCGGCTCCCCCCAAACGCTCCGCGAACCGCAGAACCTCCGGTAGCGCGGAGACGCGGAGCGTTCCGGCCGGGGACAGATACCCGCCGGCACCGAGAGGAGCGCGGCGGAGGCACGCGGCGGCTCCCAGCAGCATCGCTGCGCCCGCCCCGTCCCGCGAGCAGCCCACCCGGGGCGGCCTCCGGCACCGCGGATCCGCGCGTTAACGCTCCGACAGAAGGAGCTCCGCGCCGCTTTGTTCGGCGCATCCCGAACACCCCTTAAGAAAACAACGGAACGGCGGAAGGCGGGCGCGCCCCAGTCCCGCACGGCGCCGCCGACGGAGCGCCGGGAGCGCGCCGCGATACTGCGGCAGGAGCGGGGCGAGGAGCCGAGCTGCGCCCGGAGCGCTGCGGCGCCGCGTCCAGCCCGGTCCCACCGACCGCTGCCCCCTCGCCCCGCGGTTCGCCGCCCTCCCGCACTTGCCTTCGCCTCATGCCGCCCGTTGCGCTGCCGGCGGGG
>VXAB01010803.1:0-34104 GCA_013399175.1 Odontophorus gujanensis | reverse complement strand
CCCGTCCCGCCCCGTCTCAGCACGCGTGCCTGAGAAACGCCCCCAGCGCTCTCATCGAGAGGAGGGCAGCTGCTCCCGCAGCCCGGCACGCGGAGCTCTGAAAGGGAGACGTGGAAGGACGGAGAAAGCGACCGCACGACCTCGAGCGGCGCCCCCGCGCTCAGCACCGGTGGTACGCTCCCCGCACTCGAATCGGACAGCCCGGCGCTGATTGGCCGCGCGGCGGGGCGAGGCCAGGGCGCGCCAAAGCGGGCTGGCGGAGCGGAGACGAGCAAGGAACGGGGCGGCGCCGAGACGCGCCCCTTAAAGCGCCCCGGGCGGCGCGGCGGGAGCGCGCGCCGAAAGCCGTTGGGATGCGCGTGCCCGCCGGGGCGGCTGCCCCCTCCCCGGCTCTGCCCTGCCCGCCACCACCACCACCGCCACCGCCACCCCCNGGCGCCGCAAAAGGGGGCGGGGGGGGCGGAGAGGAGCAGGGACCGGGGCGGCCCCGAGACGCGCCCCTTAAAGCGCCCCGGGCGGCGCGGCAGGAGCGCGCGCCGAAAGCCGTTGGGATGCGCGTGCCCGCCGGGGCGGCTGCCCCCTCCCCGGCTCTGCCCTGCGAGCCACCACCACCACCGCCACCGCCACCCCCACCCGCGGTCTCCGGCGCCGTAGCGGTGCTGCTCGGTCCCCGGGCTGTGCACCGCGGGATACGGGCGCGCCTCGGCTGTCCCCTTTAACCGCAGCGTGGGGTTGGAGGCGCGTAAACAAGCGGCAGGAGGAAGGCGTGGATCGGAGCTTGCGATGGCTGGACAGGCGCTTATAAAGTCATCGCGAAGAAGAGCTAAATTTATTTTTGTTTGGGGTTGGCTTGGGAGAAGCTCGGAGCTGTGGTCATGGTAACCCTCCGTTTGGATGGCGCTGTGCTCTCAGAAAGCGCTGCTCGCATGTGAGATGAGGAGAATTACGTCAAGTGCATGTCTGTCTCCATTATCGTGGAATAATAGCATAACGTGGAGCATTGCCATCTGCTGTCAGCTGGCTCTTGTATCACACAACTGCCTAGGTTGGAAAACGCCTCCACAAGAGCAAGTCCAGCCATCAGCTGACATACCGAGTGCCATCACTAATCTGTGTCCCTTAACGTCACATCCACACATCTCAAATACTTTGGGATGGGGACTCAGTTTCCCTGGGCGTTGCAGTCCAATGCCTGACGACATCTCTGTGAAGAAATCCTTCTGATACCCAATACAAACATCACTGGAGCAATTTGAGACTGTCCCTTTGAGCCTTATTACCTACCACCTGAAGCCAATGCCCTGCTCACTACAACTTCCTCTCTGGAAGTTTTAGAGAGCAATGAGGTCTCTCCTCAGCCTCCTGTTACCCAGGCTAAGGATTAGCCAGACAAGGCTAATCCCTTGTGTTTCCTGGTCCCTCACCAGCTTGGTTGCTTTTCTCTGCGCAAGCTCATGCAATTCAATTATCGTTGTCTCCCACTAATTGAGTCAGCTTGGAAGACCCAAATGCTGAGCAATCCCTCAAGTGACACTGAGACAACAGCGCAAGTGGGGAAATAACAAAATCCTATTCTTCAGGAAGGTACTGAGGAGAGCGTGTATGCTCTCATTTGTACATGTGTAATAAATATACACGTATGTAGGTTTGTATGTATGCACATACTTCTAAACAATCTCAGAAACTACTGCTTACTAACAGAAGTTCTATCTCTGAACTAGCAGTCAGCATTTATGTATGTCTAACATGTCTGTATGCACACGTGTTTGTATACCATTTATATATAAATGTTTCCTCTCTGTACCATTGTGCATAAGCAGTACACATATGTATGCTGTCCCTGCCCATGCTCTGTTGAATATGCTGCAGGAGCCAGATGATTGCACCTGAACAGAGCAGGAATGCAAACCTATATGCAATCCAGGAATTAGGAATCAAGAATAAACTCAGGATTATGTCATACCAGCAATGGTAATATACAAGTAGTCCACCGTTGCTTTCAACAGGCCTTTCCAGCAGAGGTAATTCAAACATCTGTCATATCCAGATCCATACAGCTCCAATCTCATACCAATGCCACAATTTTCCAGCTCTACCTTAACAGAATTTTTGATCTTCATAATCTGTTAACAATGTGGGGCTTGATTTTGACGTGAAAAGCAGTCAGGTACTACAATAACATGCTCCAAAACAGAATGGATACCATTCATAAAAGATGCACAAAATGAGCTCATGGCATAGCTGAGGAAATTCTTACTACAGTGTGGTGCAACAAATATCAACCAGAAGTGCCCAATTCCCAAATCACTATCTATATCCCAGTCTGAGAACAGATGGAGGAAAGCCTTCAGCTGATACAAACTTGGCTCAACCCACTCTAATTACTGATAGAGTTTCCATGAGTATAGAAATTAGAGCTACCAGTTGCAATGACTAGAGGGCTAGCCCACTGAGTCAGCTTACATGGTGGAAAATCTGGCAAAGATGTCTGTCCTCACCTGAGTAGATGCGTGTGTTCATACACATGCAAGTACCAAATGGCAGTAACACCTGAATCAATGAATATTCCTGCCTTTGAAACCAACAGTGCTTAATGGGGCAGTAGATCTTTGCAGGTGAGGCAGCAGCTCTTACTAATTTGATAACCAAATAATGTCTCCATCTCTCCAAGGACACGGGATGAGGATGTGTTAGATTATGATTATTGAAATATGGAAGTAGATGGAGGAGAGGGATCACATACAATACGGAAGATGTTTTTAAATGCTCTCAAAGAGGCCGGTGCATCTGGTGTGTTCACTGGCTCAGTACTTGCCCTCTGAACAATCAGGAAGGCTGTCAGTTTAACAGTAATCTTTGTAAAATGCTAACAAGGACCTGAACTATTCCCATTAGGGAATTGAAGAGCCATCTGCACTCAAGAACGAACCTGTCTATGGCATCCACAGCAAGATTTGCTGTATGTTTTTCCTTGCTATCTTGGAATCCAGCAACAGAGAGCCTTAGTCATATGACAGGGTTATTTGCATCAGTACGCTGTCAGATTCCCAGAGGAGTTTTCACAATGCACTGTAAGAGGAAGAGTTTAAACAAGTAGAACTAAAGCAAAAACAAAGCACTGTGCTACCTTCACATGTCTCTTTTTACTGCGTGCACGTGGTGTTCAGACTGGGAGGAGGGTGGAAAGCAATACCAGGGAGAACTTCAGGCTAATAAAACACACCCTTGAGAGCACACAAGAACAAGGGGCTGCAATATCAGTACAAAAAGGGTTACTCTATATAAAAAAGCTCAGAAAGATGAAATTCTGCATCTCAGCCTAGTAGAATACTGATGTTCCAGGCTTGTAATGTGCAAGGTGAGCCCATTGCTGTGTCATCCCTGAGGCTTTTACAGTTCTGCTGTTTAGCACCAGGCTAGATAACAATCACCTCGCCCCAGCAAAGCGGTGATTCTCTGTGAATGAGTGCCTGCAAGCACTATAAAACTGGGTGCCTCTGGTAATCTGACCAGCAGTCAAGGCAGTAGTTCCAAACCAAACCAGAGGAAAAATACTGTGGTTCGAGACTCAGTTCTTAAAAGGAGGTAAGCTGCTGCAGCTCAAAGTAAGGTCACGTAATGGCACAGTGCCCCATTTTGAAAAATCAGTGTACAAAAACAGGGCCTGATTTTTTTTATTATATATTCAATTTCTTAAGTAAATGACTGAAGGTTCACGAAGGCCAGTTGCTGCTCCCAGTTAGGCAAGAATTATAGCAAGGAAGACAGTTGCAGAAGAAAACACAAGGAAGTTTTTAGTATCTTCATGGCATTAAAGCTTTTTTCATAATAAAAATGTCCAAGGAATCTTAAATTCTCTTCTGAAGACCTTCCAAAATTCAGAACTTGCCAGGTGCACGGCCACTCCTGTGGGAATTTGTAATCTGTTTAAATACTGGGAACTGCAGATTCCGTTAGAAGCATACAGTCCTGGAGCAGAGTCTGGGACACTCTGGGAATTACCAAGTGAAAACACAGCACATGAATTTTCAAATGAGGAGACAAACACTGAATTACAGGGCAAGCTGGAAGGGATACTGAGAGTTGATCTAACTCCATCTCTGTTATATCTGTTTTACCCCTTAAAGACCTCCAAGGCTGCAAACACTACAATCTACGCAGGCAAGCTGTTCTGATTATTGTGATTATCTCTTTTTGCCTTATTTTTTCCACAGTGATTAACCTGGATCTCCTTTAGCACAATTTGAATCTACTTCTCATCCTGCCCATCACAGACAAAAGAAACAATTGTTCCTTCCAGCTTTGCAGCGGCCTTTTAGGTGCATGAAGACTTATCGTGTCACTTTTTATTACTCTCTCCAGAAGTAAATCCCATTTCTTATCTGTCTTCCTAGGCTACATTGTGAGACCTCTGGTGATACTTGAAGTTCACCTTTGGAGGTTCTCACATTAGGCCAAGTGTTTCCAGTTGAGGCCTTATCACCGTTAATGTTGAACGGGAGAAACACTTGCTGTGTTCTGCAAACATCCCTTCTATTTATATAACTTAGTACAGTGTTTGCAGTGCTAGAGGGTTTCATGTGCTTTCCACATACATGTAAAGAGTCAGGTCAACAGCATGAAACCAAAGCACCACTGAAGCATCTGAAATGCTCTCCATTAACCACAGCTCTTATCTCCTTTAGAGAAGTGTTTCTGCTAAAAGTCACTGCGTTTAAATTTCTACCTGCTGGAGGGGATTTCATTGGGGATCTCCCTGATGGATTATATTGCCTTATTTTCTGATGCTCACATCTACTTGGATTGCTAAGGCATATTCACTTTGTGAAAGTAATATGTATACAAACCAGAGGCTGAATGTTTCCAAAATAAATGTTTCAAGAAGAAGCTGAGGGACAGCAAAGAAAATCCAGTCTATAGAAGTCTTAACATTTGCTGTCTTCTGCATCAACTGCAGCTGTTAGCAGGAAGAATTGTCAAGTTCTGGGGAAAACATGAAGAGCTTAATCCCTAAGCAATAACACAGGTGTTCAACTTGTGTTTGAAATACAAGGCAGAGGTCATCAAACACCCAGCATCCTCTTGGATGCCTGTGGTTATTTATTGCATGAGCATTTGAGTAACTGTAATATTTATAAAATGAAGCTATTTAACCCTTTCTACCACCCATGAATACATAAGCACACACTAATCTTGACTGATGTTGTGTAATGGGTTGCAGCTGAATTCCAAGTAAACTGCTAGCAGTATTTCAATAAAGGAAAAGAAGCCCAATTCACTTAGAAAAGCTACTTAATGGATCAGCAAGAAAAAGTAAAGGCTTCCCTCAGTAAAAACTCCTCTGGTTTGACAGAGAAATAAATAAACAGCCTATTGATCCTGTAAAATTTAGCATTTAGAAAAACGTTCCTAATCCTTCAGGCTAAGAAAATGCACATTCGGATAAGAATGAGTAAAGAAAGTTTCCTTGTGGCTACATGCAAATCTGCTGAGTGTTGGGTATAAACAGCATTTGGGAACATTTTAGGAATTAGAAGCTCTGGATCTGTCCATACGCACTGTAGGCAATTTCAGTGCTCACAGACTGTCCAAGCTGTAAAACATAAAACTGCAGTTGAATTTGCTGCTACTACTCAGGACCATAGGTGTAAGAAAAACTAGTGAGAAACTCACAACTTTCACTTCACATCGCTTTGCTACACTATGCTATGCAACACTACACTATGCTTTACTCTACTTTAAGTAGAGATAGATACCTCTACTATAAGTAGAGATAACCCAAAATAAAGGCTATCCAAGGACAGAAAAATCCCTCCCAAAGTTGTACAGGACACTAAGGGCCAGGAAGAGTAGCCCAGATGAGTTTGACTTCCAGGTTCCTTAGAGAACAACAACACCTGGATCTGTAAAGGCATGCAAGATCACCTTCAATTAGCAAAACATACATATACAAAACGACAACTGTTCCACACTATGCAATTAATAGCTTAAACAAAAAATCAGAAGTACACCACTTCCTTTTACGCAGCTAGCCCTTGGGAAGGACTAGAGACATGGATTTAAATATATCTTGGTCAAGCACAATGGAAAGAAAGGCCTCTGATGTCATCACTGAGACATATAATTGGTTCTTGACCTAATTTGGGTCATACCAGTCCTGCACAAGAGCTCCTGGGCAGGGCTCCTCCTGGAACTGGTTTACTCAGCAGAGCATGCATGTCTAGAAGGCATGTTTAACACTTTGAGTTTAGCCTGAGGCATGCTTTGTGTACTTGTTTTTAAAGTAACATCATTTTACTCCTTTAACCAAGCTATGTAGAGCAGCTCTCTTTGTGTTGCCTAGAACTAACCAACTGGCCTGATTCTCTAACAAGTCTGAAAGTTTTCTTCAAGCTTGTAACTTACTCATGGTTAGGCTCTCTTTAGCAGAAGGCTCTGGGGTTCAGAACCTTGCTGTTTTACAAGTACTATTAGACCTATCCTTGGGCAAACAATAAAGAAGACTCTACTTATGTGCCATACAAATTCATCACGGTTTACAGAAGTATTAATAAGAAGAAAGTAAATCAATGAAGTCACTTTATTGATCCTAAAAACGTGGAACTACTATTAATAAAACAGGCTTATGTTGTTTTATGGATAGGTCAAAGTCCTGGTAGGGTGTGTTTGTCATTCTAATTTATGCACAGTTTCATCAACAAAGTATTTGTTATTGCTGTATTGTATTTATTCATCTCCTGTTTTCCTCCCCCACAGCCAGAACATCTGCTAAATGTTTCTGAATCTAAGCTTGTTGGGATAGGGCCCATTACTTTTACATATTTATGAACTGTGTGGTACACTGGCATTCATTCAGCAAAGACTGCTTCCCAAGGCTCATGTACGAATGACATAAACCGGTATTGGCTGATGTGCAGGAGGTCTACATGTGCAGAGTTCACAGAGGGGCTAGAAATCCTGTTACATGCAGAAGCACTTAAACTCCACCGCTGAAAGGAACAGAACTCTCTGCTAATATCTGAGTGATGCAGGAAAAGGAAGAACAGGTACTTATGATGATCTAAGGGATTGCAATGAAGAGTAATTTGATAAAACTGAATGAAAAAAGACATCTCTAAAAATCAAAATACTTTCAAATCTGGAGAAATATTCCAAAGCAGCAAAAGATACAGTGCTTGTGTTAGTTGTAACAGAGTGGACAAAGCAGAACATAGAACTGGTTCTTTGGGTGGAAAAATGAACAAATAAATCATTTCTGATTTCTTTTTTTCTTGTTGTAGTCCAGCATCCCATGCCAACACTCACACAGGCACATCTTTATGCTGTTTACACACTGAAGGGAGTGTATTCTGCCTTCATTGTGTGGAGAACTTACACATGTGACTCCCATTAGCACAAACTGAAACTAGTTCGTAAATTTCCCTTTTGTGCACGGACTGAGTGGGCCTGTCACTATTTGCTTTTCTGTCTGGGTTGCAAATGGTACCTTTCCAAAGTCAGAGCAGTAGTATTTTCTAACCTTGTGAAGAAGAATGTAGCCCATCTCCTCTCAACTGTGACAACTATCTATGCTTTGAGGATCATCTGCCTGCCTAAGTCCATGCCAGCAACAGAACATAAGCACAAGCACAGCCTAATAGCCTTAATGAGATTACAGCTACAGATACCTCAGTGCTGCTGTCTGGCTGAGGAACAGAACAAGCACCAAGTTCATCTGGAGAAAAAAAAAAATCCCTTTAACTTCTGTGTGAGTGGGTTGCAGTTTGATCAGAATTTCAGAACTATGGTGTGTGAGATCCATTTAATTTCTTTTTTCTTGCAATTATTTTGCAATGCATTATTTTTTACAAAGCAGCATATTCTCACAGATCTTGAGATTTAATTAATATTTTTCAGGTAAAATACTAAAACTGATGCTCTGTAGCCATAATGCATTAAGAGATGCCTATTGTTAGCTATACTAGATTGATCTCACCCATGGCTATGTTTGCCTACTGTCTGTTTGTATGTTTGCCTATGATACCCATGTTCTACAGTGGAGCATGGTGGATCTTTGCCAATATAATCATATATATTTTTTTATCAGCAGTTTATCTGATGCATCTGTTCGTAACTCTATCCTGTGTACACAGAATACTCTCTCTGCACCTGTTCCAAGCAGCATTTGCTTTACTTACTGCTTAAATTCCTAATCTGAACAAAAACAAGTAAGTAAGTGTGTACAATAAAGCCTGGAATTAAATGAAACAGCTGACCTCTGGATAGTACCACATCAGCTGGCTAGAATGCAAAACCTGGTACCAGCGCATTAAGATACCCATTGTGCTGCTCAGATTGCAACCTGCAGATGCTACCATGCAGGTTCACTGAGCTTGCTGGGTGCCAGCAGGTGAAAAGCCTGCTGCAAGTAGCTAACTCTGCAGCTCCTGCAGGACTTCATGCCTGGAAAAATCTAGTAGCAGCCCCTTTTGCAGATTTTGCATGAGGGCTATTTAAAAGGGCTAGCACAAACGAAAATTCCTCCCCTTACAAAGAGGAAAACCCAGAATACCACAGTATCAAACAATAAGTAAAATTTTCAGCAGAAGGAAGGAGAGGCCAGCTGCGTCAGTACTCACAGAGCAGGGCTGTAACGTCACCTTCTCCAGGCACAGGGCAGCTCCTCCCCGATGAGTGCTTGCAGTTCACCCACCTGTGCCACAGCTGCCACCCAGAGCAGAGCTCCCTCACTCCCCTCGTGCCCTGGCTCCGCACAGGGTTCTCAGATTGCCCAGACAATCTGCTCTTTCACTAGGCTTGTAGGATGAAGCCAGAGAAAGAAGGAGATGGGGTCTGGGATGCAAAGCTCCTTCTGTGCATCTCGCAGGGTATTGGGGAGATGGTGTGATGATGGCTCCGGCTGCCACTTCGTCACTGTTGCCGTGGTAACAGAGCAGTGGTCTCCTGCGGCCTGGTAGCAGAGGCAGCAGCACGGAGAGCATGCATTGCCCTCTCCTCTGAGGCGTCCTCTGGCGGAGGCAGGATCCCAGCCCCTAAAACAGGCTGCATCATCCACAGCACTCACTCCCCATATACACATTTCAGGTTATTCCCCTCATAGAGCTCCATGGCACCTGTCAGTCTCATTTATATGGTATAGCGAAGCTGGCACAAACCCGAGGGGGCCTGTTGCATCCTCTGGGAAATACCATGTCATGTGAAAAGAGGAAAACAGCAACCTTGTTCTGGTAGGTATTTGAGCATCACTGAATCATAGACTCACAGAATGGCTTAGGTTGGGAGAGACCTTAACAACCTTAGCAACCTCCAACCCCCTGCCATGGGCAGGGCTGCCACCCATTAGATCAGGCTGCCCAGGGCCATACATGCTCACCAGTATTTGAAGAACAGCTAGGGTGTAGGGAGATCATTCTGTCCCTTTCAGCAGGTGAATGAACAGCTGAGGCAGTAATGGGGTTTTTCTCTGCCAAGATTTTCCCTGCCAACATGACTGAGTGCAAGTGTGTCTGTGAGGCCACATCCACATCCTCATCCAAAGCTGCAGGGCAGGGAGAGTTCCTTTGTTCCTGTCCCCTGAACTGAAAAGTCTGGACGTGATCCTTTCTGAGGCTTAATATTGATGTTTTTTACTTGCTTTAAATATTATTACAGCATTGACATAAATGGTAATACGATGGGACAGCCTACAGAAGCAGAGACCTACAGTCCCCATGCTCTCTGTAGAGAAGTAAGGACTGCAGAACAGGCTGGACGATGAACAATTCAGGCTTGTTTTAGAAAGAAAATCCTTGGATAGTTAAATAATACCACTTGTTTACAAGAGACTATCTCATCTTCTTAATAAAACGTTGCTAACGGTTCTTTGTTGCTTTCTTTATTATTCTCTACTAATGCCAAGTGCTTCTTTCGAGGTAATAGATTTCCTCTCTCAGGACACCAGTAACAAACATAGCTTTGTGTGCACGTAGGTGGTACAGACAGAAACAAATATGCATAAGTTAAAACCCACACATTTGTTCTTTTGATTAAATTTCCTGTCCTTGCTTTTAACTCAGATTATTTGAGCTTTCCCTGACAGTAGCTCATCACCATTTGCTAGACGAGGCCAGGCCTTCAGGTGCCAAAATCCATATATTAAAGATCTCATCGTGACAGTGTAGTAAGTACCTTTTTACCCCAAAACAGTGGGAAGCAGCAGAGGCAAGACCAGCTCAGAACAGCAGTATAAGCCAGAAGGGTTACAGTGTATTGAACCAGATTCAAAACCTGTGAGTAGCCTAAAAAAAACCTCTGACTTTACCAACAATTAAACACATTTTACCTTTCTTTGCCTCTGGCTTCAGACTCAGTTTCCAAGCTGTTATGCAACACTAAAAGGATTATAATTTAACTCAGTTTAGGAAAAGTTATGTTTCTCTTGTGCTTCAGTGATTCTTAACCACGGGATTCTGAGAACACCACCAAACAGAGTGGTAGCCACAACAGTGCTGCAAGACTGGTAGTGAAGAAGTGCCTCTGCAAAGCAGCTAAGCCAGTCTAGAGCCAGTCTGGAGCCTGCACATTGCAGGTGCTGGGCTTTAACAGCATGCCCTCCCAGTCCTTGCATGGCAGCTCAGTGACTTGTTCAAGTTATGGGTATACCCAGAGTTACAAGCATCTGTCTCCATACAAATATGAGCTTACTAAAAATAGGAATGCACGCAATAAAAACCCATGTTACAAAGGCCATTTTATGGCTTCTTCTCAGTAGTTTTAAATGAGAATGGAATAAAATCAGAAGCTGAACTGAATGCTTAATCTTACATAGGGGAAATACTAGCTGGTAGATATAATTAGATGTATCTATCTTGCTGACACACACACACACACCAACATTTTTATGCTTGGCTTGGTGGAAGGGATGTTGCCTCTGGGTGCGATAGCACTAAACCACTCAAAATGAAGCTGTCCCCTGACGAAAGCAGTCCTGAGAGTGAACTGTGCTGGGTTTTGAACATCACAGAGAGATGAAAGGGAGAGGAGGTGGCTAGACTTGGCCTGCAGCACCAAGAAGCCTTCTCTGTTTGCAGCTTTATCCTCTCACAGCCTGAGCACTAGCTCGAAGAATTTAATGGGATCACGAGGGCTGCTGTACCATTACTCTTGGAAGAGGGTATAAAAATGACAGCAGCTAATAAGCACCATTTTCTCATCAGTTGCCTCATCAGACTAATTTCGCAAACAGAAAGCTTTAGAGGCTAAAGGGATGGAAATGACATTCAGACTGCTGAGTCCAAGCCAATGCCTACACATCTCAGTCTCAACCACAAACAAGAAGAGAACCACACTAAATGTACATCCACAGGACACAGATTTCATAAATTGAGCTGGAAGGCCAACATCAGCACTTACATTCTTCCTTAAGTTTAAGAGGCAATGGGAGCAGCAACATGAATATCCTTTTGTCTATAAATGTCCAAACCACATTCTTAGGTGTGAAGCTCCCTCACAGAAAGGACTGCCTTGTCTGGAGTTCATGACTGAGGACAGCAATAAACCCTTAGAAAAACCACAAACGTGGTGGATCAGGTTGGAAAAAAGCCTGTAATTGAGGAGATAGCTCAGAGAAGGGATCCTTGTGTACGAAGGAGGGGGCTGGCTGATATGAAAGGCCGAAAATGGACAGTGATGTGTGTGTGGTCCAAGAGCAGGATAAAGGCAGGGAGTGTGTTTATGCGTGTAGGCAGGGAGTGGATTGTTTGCAGTGGGAGTGCATGCATATGATTTAGAGATGTCACAGCTGAAAAAGATCTTGCTGGCCTTTTCACTTTTCCTTCTTGTAGCCACTGAAGATTTGAGAAGTTCAATTTTACAGACACAGCAGCCAAGTATCTCTTATAGTACTGTCATCATCAGTCACTAACTAGATAACTCTGACACAAAACATGTGACAAGATTTATTGTTCATCTAAATATTGAGGTTCATTTTTGCTCTTAGTGTCACTCTCCAGACATTTTTCTTTTTACATCTATTTCATTTTTTCACCGTTATCTATAGTTAGCTTTATCAGGGAGTATCTATGCTGTTTTTCTATTTTTAAAAGAGGGGAACACATTCACTCAGTTTTTGCTTGAAAATCTGTGGTACACAGCTGGTAAAATTAACTCAGAGTGAGATTTCAAGGCTATTATAAAGTTATCACCTCACTAAAATAGATTATATGCTAAGCATTTCCAAAACATTTCCATATCTGATGTTCATGAAGATCCTTGCTCCTGCTTGTCTATACTCTTATTAATTGCAGCTATGGTCATGCCTGTTATTGATGGGTTTCTGGAGTGCTCAGCAACTCAACAATTCTATAACAGCATTATAAATAACAATCAACTGTTCAATCAACTGTTCTTCCCCACATCTAGATCTCATTTATTAACGGACTTTCTTTCTAGGCAGTATTTTCTCATCTCTCATCGCCATCCAATCTATATTCTTGGAGGATGAATGTAATTAGTTTTGCAGTCCTGCCAAAACTTCCACCAACTTCAGTCAGAAATTTGCCTGAAGAATGCCTAATGATAGCCCGTGGGAGTTGGTCCTATTTCTGTACACTGGTAGCAGGCTGAAGTGAGTGAACGCAGGTGGGCAACACAGTCCCACGGGTATCTGAATCCCATGGGAGGGTTTAACCCACAAGCATTTTAAGAGAAGCATGAAAGAGTAGGTTTGGATGTATGCGAGCAGGAAGATGAAGAACACAGGGGAAACAAAAGAGTGTGGAGAAGAAGAGAAAATTAAGAATTTTCTATGATTAACTCATGTTAAACCCTTTTTGGTTGTGAGCTTGTTTTTGTTGGTTTTGGTTGCTCATTTAGTTGGTTGTTTTTATTTTAATCTTTTCAAATAACAGAAGCTTTTTCTCTCTCCCCTTTTCTATCATCAGACAGCTGTGCAAATATTTTAGCATGTGATTGTAGAAGCACAACACTAAAAACTTCTGAATTGTGCCAAGAGTCAAGTACAGGAAAACAAAAGGCAAAAGCCCAAGGTAGGTCTAGCTGCCAACACTGTCCATCCCCAGGAGAACTGGACAGAGGAAAAAAGAGGAGAAAAAAGGAGGTCTGATAACAGTCATTGCTTACAGTGACAGTATCCCAGGTCATAAGGAAACACAGACTTATAGTCTTTTATAAGATGGGTAGCAAAGGTACCAAAGCAATTAGCAGTCTATTAAATCTCTGCTTTCTTGGAGTTGTTGGCTTTATCTGCAGCACCAATTGCTTGCATTGTAATTGCACAAGATACTGAGTTATCAGGTTGCACCTACACTGAAAAACCAACTTGCACCATACAATACGTCAGCTTTTGAATTTGGGAAATCAGTGCTGTGTGCTCAGTCTGAGGTTACACTGGTCTGGCATGAAACATTTCTTCCAGCAGTTCTGAGGGTTCATCAACAAAGAAGGGATCCAGGTCAGCCAACTAAAGATGCATCTCTTCACAGGTTCTCTGAGGAATTTATGCCACATACGTGTGGGCAGCAGGTGATAATGAAAGCCTAAATACATCACAGCCAGGAATCAAGTTGCACAGTGATTCTCTGCCAAAGACTCCTATCTTCTTACTGCAGGGGAATGACTTAGCCCTTAGAAAACTCAGCTTTCACTTGCAGTATCCTGACAGAACAGCTTTATCTTTCCCTACTGCTTAATGTAAAGCAGCAGAAATATAGCCATGCTCTATTTTCCTGCTAAGGAAAATACTAAGTTTTGCAAAGGAATGTGTAAAAATTCATCTTGATAGTGAGCAGTTAAAGGAATAAGATTTCTTACTGAAGCTGGTCGTAATGCTCTGCACTGAAACATAGAGCTGGCTATTCTGCGTGTCATCTCCTCTTCCACGGAATTAAGCAGGTGGTTATTAAAACTGCAATAATTACACCCACACCGAACACATTGCAACCCTAAAGGAAGACATTCTTCCTTCCATCAGAGACAGCAAAATCATTTCATCATTTCAGGAAGCTTTCAAACTCCACATTTCCTCTAACAATTTTCATTCCACTTCATTTAATTACCTGAATTATTAATTAATGTTAATCAGCTAATGCTTTGCACAGTGCTTTGGCTAAGTAAAATACTGTATAAGTCCTTGGTATGAATGATTCATTAGGCTGCTATTTGTTTTACCGTTGTTGCTCTCTATTCTCTTACTCTCTTCCACATTGCCCTTCAGAGGCAGTGGCCAGGTCGAAGCCAGTGCTGCCATGGTTATTGTTTCCAGCCTGAGCTGTGCAGCCAGCAACACCATCTGGTCATGGCTGCCTGAAGATGGTAGCTTTTCCGGCAGTACCATTTTTGTGGAATTTGAGCAAAGTCTCATGCCCTGTTATTCTCCTAGCAGCATTTTCACCTTGCCACCAGGCTCAGATTCCAGCCTTAGCTGCAGCTATCCCCTTACCGCATCTGCATGGTGAGGAGACAGATGGAGGCTCTCCTCACTCAGCAGACAGCAGAAAAAATGGGTGGTTGCAACCTACCCCAAAGGCAGATCTGTTTCTAGACCGACTCTCAGAAATATCTGCAATTCTGTGATTCCATTTGGAAACCTCTCCAGTACTCTGTTGATGTCAAAGAGACTACAGACTACAGCAGAGCTGCAGCTAACATGACCTCAAATGACAGAGGGGAGGCTTGTCTGTGACAGAAATTCCACCCTTAGGAAAAAGGTTTGAGGCCTTCCAGCTTCTCCACAGCCTTGTATGACACTGAATAGGTCACTTACAACTAGATGTAGAAGTGTTTCCTTTTGGGTGTCTCAAGTTCTGGTTGTTCAGAGAGACAGGGACAGTTTAAAAACATGATGATACACATCCCTCCAATGGAAGTCAGCGGGCTTCATAGTCATTGTCTCTCCAGATCAGATGAGGTAAACATACAAAAAAACTTGGTTTGCTTTGTTTTTCTTTAGCTGTCAACCATACAAATTCTGCTTTATAACAGAGAGTCAAGTCAAGTTCTTTCCTCCTTACTCATAAGTAATGTTCAACAGGCCAAATCAGGCCACAGTGATGCCAAAAATATAACTTTGGAACTTGGTAAACAATTTTGTTGATACTGCTGAAAATGGAGAATTGTTTTCTTAGTGTGTTGCTCTTCAGAGCTAATGACAGCTCATTTTGTTGAGTCACTGAAATCAGTAGACCCAACTGTGAGTGCAGCCGGGGCAGGCAGAACTGTTGAATCTCATGATCATCTTCTGATGTTCCACTTTTTTAACTCCTTCTAGAGTACCTGAAGCAAAAGGCTGTCTCACATTCAAAGACACCAAAGTCTAGAAACAAAGACCCTGTAAAGTTCCCTTCTTTCTTGCTGGTTCATTCCTAGACAAGCATAGGAGTATTTCTAAGCCTCAGCATCCAAGTACAGTGCTTAAGGCAGGACTTCCCTCCCTAAACAGAGGTGTAGTGCTGTGAGGAAGAGAAGGAAGGACAAACCTTGTGAAAGAAAGGAGAGAGCACCCAAATCATTCTGCCTTCTCAGTGTCCTTTCTTCTGTATCCTCACAGTGTGAGCAGTTCTGAGCATGGTTTTGGAGGGAGAGTGAAACCCTGCCCTCCTTTCTTCTAATCCTTCTCATGTAGGCCCTTGTGATGTCTGGAAGACCACTGCCAACATCACCAGCTGCAAACCAGGACACGTAGGCAAACTGTCCCTCAGACCTCCTACAGGTCAGTCCTGCAGCAATGCCCAGGGGGCTGCTCAGCACAGATGCAGTACAGTCCTCAATGCAGAGAAAACAACGGGATCTGCAGCAAGCCAGCAGCTGGGGAGCACGGAGCCAGAGAACAACATGGAAGAAAAGGGAAACAAATGGACAAATGCAGGGAAGAAATAGATAGAAAATACTAAGAAAAATCACCACATAATGTGTTTTAATTTAATTTCTGGTTAAAGCACCAGAAATAAGGCACACTTGTCCCAAGGCCTGTCTGTACATGCAGACATGGAGGCTTTATACAGGTAGCATGGAGAATGGGATTGAAGTCTATGCGTATGTGCATGTTATAAACATGCAGTACCAACAGCTCTGAGAAGTACAGAATACAGGTTTTTGATCCTGAAAGAAAAAAACATAAAACAGGACCGTGAGCACTTGTGCTGAAAGCACGAAGATGGAAAAAAATAGGTGAGGACAAACAGCAGTGACTGCTGATGTTTGTCTGTCTGTCTGTCCACCTGAGCTGGAGAAGGAATATAAGCTAAGTTCTCTGCAGCTGTGTAGGGTACTGTTTACCCAAAGAGAACTACCAGTTTGAGCTAACTGTCACAATTGATGGACTCTTCCGATGAGCAAATGATAAGTTTGGATTGATAGACAGTAAGAGGGTGTTGATTTGCTTTTGGGTTTCCTAATCAGAAGGGCAAGGAAACAGCCTTACTGGGGATAACTGGGCAGAAGAAAGGAACTGTAGAGTTTTGACTTCTTTTACCAAATGAAGGAGGAAACAAAATATGGAACTTCCTTACATTTGGCTACCGCACACTGCAAAGAACAGCAGACTGATTTCCACGGCTCATTAACTGGGCTACTGCTGTTTCATGAAGATCAGTGTATCACTTAATAGAAAGAGGCTTTTCAGCTCTTAAAGATATTATCTGTTGATGGCTACCATGGTATTTATAAGCATATCCATCAGTGTAACAGCAGGAAGCAATTCTCTAGGGGTCAAATTGGGTGGATTCCCCCCATTTAAATGCCATTATGGATGCAGCTTTCTGTATAGGATTAACCACTTAACTCAGTGAATCTTGAACATCATTGGCTATTGTTCATGAAAATTGATGATCTCCAGGGCTTAGCTGTTGGATGGCTGACTTGTTTTCAGTGTCAATTATCTTTTCAAAGAATAAGGTTCTTTGTTAACCTCTGACTTGCTGAGCACTGTGAAGGCAGCCTAGTATGCTTCACCATTCTCTTCTAACCCTATGATTCAGGCAGCTCTAGAGATTGAGTCCCATGATTGTCCTATTTCTGGCCAGTCTGAATCTTCAGCTGTCACATGAGCAGTGAGAGCACAGAGCCAGCTTTGATCACAGCAAACTTGGGAAACAAAAAACAGTGGTTTGGAAGATGAAGGCACGAGTTTTGTGCACATTATGCAAAGTGTTTTAATGTTTCCAGCCCAATTTTTGGTAATGACTTACAAAGCTAAGACTATTTTGCTAGTCAGTTTACTTGGGGATTTAGTATTCACTAATTCCCTCTTCTAAAATAATCTAAGTATCTTTGTGGTATTGAGTTTCTTCTGGTGAACACACCTTTTGGCTTGAGAGAGTCTTGCAAGAGAAACTTAGAACAGGATTATTGTTCTGGCAGCTGATAGCACCTAAGGAACGTTAACTGCAGCTTAATGAGAATGACAAGATGCTGAATCCTGGCATGGATGTGTTCTTGAACACAAATTACAAATTTGAGCTACTTATTGTTCTGTTTCTGATTGCCAAAACTGTCAGCAGTCGTCTTTTCATCCACTCTCCCTTTCAAACTAACCACGACCTCCCAATCCCACTGTTTCTCTTAACTTTCCATGTGTTACAGGGGCCAGTGTTACACTGACCTCCAACCTCACAACTCGGCTCCCAACTCAGTTGTGTTCCTGGTGCCAGCCTTACACTGTAATCTTCCTCTACCCTTCTACTACCCTTCTAGTGCTTCCTCACAAATACACCATCTGAGACGTGAGGGAAGGTGCTCTCTATCACTGAGTACTAAAATTAAGTTCCCAGGCTCTGGCGGAAGCCATTCAAGTTGCCATCTCTGCAGGACTGGTCAGTGTTTCTACAGGGGTCTAATTTCCATTATGTTGCACTTGAATAGTTTTCTAGTACATACAGCTGCAGCATACTTTCATTCCTTTGCTTTACTTCAGCGCATTTCTTTTCATTCGAAGTTCTCAGAACATTTCATAAATAAAACATAAACATAACTCTACAACTACCTGAAAGGAGTTGGCCTCTTCTCCCAGATAACAGTGATATTACAAGAGGTAATCACCTTAAATTAAAGACTTCTCAGGAGGAGTGGTTCTGCACTGGAACAGACTGCCCAGGGAGGTGGTGGAGTCACCGTCCCAGGAGGTGTTCAAGAATCGTGTGAATGTGGCACAGAGGGATATGGGTTAGTGGGCATGGTGGGGATGGGTTGGCAGTTGGATTAACTGAGATTAGAAAGTCTTTTCCAACCTTAATGATTCTATGATAAAGTACAAAACTAATAAACTTTCTCCCAGGTAGTAAAGACAATGGCATTATCTGAGAAGTAGATGTTCAGAAAAACTTTATAGGATGAAATCTCTAGTCAATAAACTCTACATCTCAGATGACTTGGAATAATTCAAATGTTTGACATGTTCCTACTCAGGACACTTTTATTTTTTAGCTAAATCAAGACACTTGTACAAGTTTATGAATCAGTAAAGCTGGTTTAAAATGCCTACATTTATATAGTTGTTCAACCATTTTGGAAACACTGGGAGCAGCTTAGGAGGTCATTGTTTCCACCTCCAAAGGCAGTGACATACCTTCAATGCCCTGGCCAGCCTCACCTAGGCCTCTCACCCTGCTCCTTCCACCCTGCAATCCAGAGATAGGAGTTTCATTTAAGCTCCATCCTGAAGACCCACATCTGGCCTAATAATGTATGTTACATTGTTACTGTGCACCTCTGTGGCCCAGTCTCTATCTTCTGGGTAGACCTTGGACCTGTGTTGCAGTCCTGTCTCCAGCTGCTCCTGGCACGAACCCTGAACCTAATTCATACTATGCCTTGGCTCATGCTGTTGATGAAGCCTTTTATCAGCGCTCAATGCTTCCAACCCTCTTTGAATCCCATAGGTGTGACTGCACTCTGATCAGAGAGCACTGCCCCTGCCTTCCCTGAGATCATAACTTGTCTTCCTCCACAAAGCACTCTTGCTGTTCTCCAAAGCTCTTGTCCCCACAGTCAGTCTGCTCTCACACTGGAGATGCTGAAAAAGGCCTTGCAAGCACCTTAGTGCAAAGTCCAAAAGCCATCCTGGTCCAAACTCTACTCAGCAGTAGCTTAAAAGCAGGCATTGACTTTGCAGTGAATTGGTTGACAAAAACTAACACAAGGTGTTGTGTTACTGCTCTCTGCAGATGATCCAGCATTGGTCTGAGGTGAAAATAATCTGTGGTGGGAATACCATGCTGAATTCCCCAGTTAGATCTGCCAAAGGGTGACTGCAATTGGAGGCAGGAAAGTTATAACTTAAAGTTCACTCTGACTAAACCAAAAGTATTTAAAATGCAACTATTCTGATCTATGGAAGAGTTCCAAAATATATTAATTACAGTTTATTAGCTTTTCCATAACAGTTCAAGCAAGTCCTTTCAGGCTGTCTACACTGAGTCACTGTTTGGAAATAAATATTTTGGATCTAACCCTAAATGAGAAATTATTTCATATTTAGTAGTACAGACTCACTTTTCAACTTTCTGCACTCAGGCATACGGAACAAAAAAGCAGTTGAAAATTGTGGTCTTTCTTTCCAGTCTGCACAGACTCAGGCTGCTTTTAAAGGAGAGACAGCAGTCAGGTTCTGGGCTGCCCTTCCCCCAGTGCCAAGAAGTAAACAAGTATGTTTAAGGCAATGTAAACTAATTAGACACCTAATCCTACATTTGTCTGCATCCAGTACTGCTATGACGCTAAGAGGAGGAGGACCAGCAAGAAATGGGCAGAGGGAGAGAGAACATTAATTTGCAGCAGAAATAGGAGGTAATATACTGCTCTAGACATTAACTTTACACAAACTATGATCGTAATGGCCTAAAATAGCACACAGATCTTCAAAAGGAGGGAAAAAATCCTACCTTAAGAAGAGTTGTTGCTTTTTCATTACCTATGTAAAAAAGCTTGGAGACAATTTAATAAAACAAGTAACAGCTTCTTAATTAATACATCAAGTGTGTGAGCAAACCATCAAGCAGTGAAGTCCCGACAAACTCCCTGCCACAGCTCAGGTGCTGGAGGGGAATGCAGCAGCACCCTGGGCCAGAAACACAAGACATGGGCTGTATCAGTGATTGGCCCCTTCTCAGCTGATCCTCTCCAGAGCAAAAGATGCTGTATGGAGCAACTCCACAGCACTCCTGGCTTTCCTAAAACAACCTCTAATTACAACCTGTATGAGCATCACAAGACTTGGCCAAATAAGAACCAGGTCCAGCAGCCTGAGGTGCAAAAGAGTTTGCTAATATCTGTAACATTTTCCAGTTTCCACTTCAAAATGCTGAACATGCAGGGTCTGTTTGTAGTGATAATTAACAGGAGGTTGTGGCAAACTTGCATTCAGAAGAAAGGATGATATCTGACAAATACTGAAAAAAAACAAGTACTGAGAAGTTATGAATCTAGGTTAAAATGATGTGATTTGAGAAAATACATTCTTCTTATTTGCCACATAGCATCACTACTTCCAGCATTCCCACTGTTAAGCTTTTCTCCCAGCTAGGAGAGCACACTGTTCACTTTTCAAACAAGAAAAAAGGAGACTAACGGACAACAACTGATTTCAGCAGGCGTGGCTCTAAGTGGGGATATGAACAATTAGAAGGGAATGCAACTCTGAATCGGTGAGCACGCAGAGTAGCAGTGTTACGCAAACAGGATTTAACTGACCCACGTTGGTGACAGCCTTCAGTATTTTCTCACAGGTAATTGGTTGCAAAGAAGCCTGAGGCTTTTAACCATACTGCTCACCTTACCGTGATGAAATGCCCCACCCAGCACCAATTATTACTATTACACCGGTAACAACAAAATAAAAAGTAACAGCTGTTATACTTTGCTGTCCTGCCAAGTCTGGCATTTTGTTTGATACGGAACAAAGAAAGAGGCATTATTAATTTAAAATTCACCTTTGTTTCGGAAACCTTTTGCCATTATATGAGAAAAACACAAGTTACTACAGGTTGTGAAAACAATTCTGTGTTTCCAGTTTTCTGGTTTCCAGTGTTTGCACTTTACACCGTGTTTGTGCCTGTGATGAAGGTTAAAACAGGAACTTGCTCATACTGTAATGTCACAGGATATCCCCCCATTGGACTGCGACTATGATTACACCCAAAGTTTTCTCTCCTGTCTTCTACCTTCCTTGCAATGAGTTTTTGTATGGCCAGTATAAAAGGTGAGTATTTAAAAAACCAGTAACTAGGAGCAACAGCAGGTGATCTCAACCACTTATTAGTTCTAGGTTTAAAACAACAGGTATGACTCTATCCCATACTAAGTAAAATAAGAAATCAGAAGGTCATGCTTAGCCAGCTGTTTCGTGCACAGCCAGAAAGCACTCACCTTCACACATCCGATGGTTCTCGTGACAGCTTGCCAGGAGCCAGAGGGAGCCCTGAGTCCGGGCAGACTGAAAGGAGCTGCAGCCAGCTACCTTTGTGTTTAATAGGGACGTGCTACAAGCAAATTACAGGTTCCAGTGCCTAATGGCCTCGCCAGACCCAAACAAGAACACGTAGTGCAAGGGACAGTGCTGCATGCTGGGACCTCATTGCTTTATAAATAGCTACAACGTTCTGCAAAACAATACAGTTTTCCTAGAGAATGTCCTTTATTCGGCTGTGTTTATAATGCCTTTACATAACATGCGACTCTTCTCTTTGTTTTTATATGGGCGTAAAGGTGTTTCTTCAAGTCAGAAGGCCTCAGTGTTTCTAGCTCCTGGTCTCCCTAATGCTGCTAATCCCATATTAACAGCCTACTGACACAGAGGAGACCACAGAAAGGACTGACTGCCAGCGCCCCTGGCCCTGTGACCGCACGCTGGTCAGATCTGGATTAATACTTGAGGCGATTTACCCCAGGAGGCCTTGTTACAGGTGCCTGTAACTCTAAACTCTCCTTGAACTGCTTCAGGAGAGAGGAAGAGGGGAACCTGTACATGCACAGCTGGTGAAGACGCAAACAAGGCCCTTCTGTACCTCACCCCCTTTCTTTGCCTCTACAAAATCAGGGTGACTGCAACCAAAAACCCTAGATTTTGGAGCAGAGGTGAGGAGCCAGGCCTCAGCATCCCACCCACCGGGCAAAATCCACAGTCAAGTCCTTCCTCTCTTACCACCTGTCACTGACAGCAGATGTGCTTGAATTTAGCTTTTCTGGTTACTAGACATTGTTACTGAGGAAGCAAGATGCAGCCAGACACATTGACTTCCTCTAGTATTTTTGTAGTGATATCGCACAGCTGTATAGGCAAACCCAGGTCCAAGAGTGACTCTTACAGTCTTAAAAACAGTTTACACCATTTGCACGTAGCTGGAAAAATAGCGTTATTCTTATTTGGCATTCAGCTCCACGTGCTTGCTCACTTCACCATTCTAAACCGACACACACACCTCTCCATGGCCCTGCACACCTCCTGCATTTGCAACCAGCCGTGAGGGGTTGCAGGCCTGGGCTGGGGGTTCAGCGTTTCTCATCTCTCCCAGGATGGTTCTGCGGCAGAACGATTTCATTTGGCTTCTTAACCAACTGCCAGTTCAACAGGTAGTTGTTCCCAGCCTCAAGTTCTATAACTGAGTTGCTGTTATTTGCAGGACGAGTAGGAGTTTCAGCCTTCAAGGCACCACACTGTCCCCTCTAGGAAGAGGGATGAAGTACAAAAACATCATGCCTTACAGAGACGTTATGTTGACCCATAATTATTATTAACAAGGCTGCTTTTTCCGTCTTAGCTTCTTAACCAGCAGCCCCACAACTCACATAGCTGTGCTGCTTAGTGCATCTCCTGACTTCCCTGCCCTTCTCTGCCACCAAAGAAATGCACTGTTGTCGCAGCTCATAGTTCTTTATTAATAAAGAGCATCTGCAAGGAAGTGGGATCTGACTCACCCCACAGCACAGCTGCCCTCGCTGCTGTTTTTTGCACCTGAAACAACAATTCCCTTTCCAAAGTCCCTTCCATCGCCACAGCAGCCAGCTCCACTGTCACCCATGCAGCACTGCACCCTTCTTCCGAGGAACAGAATATTCTTGGCTGCTCTCCCTAAGAGATGTTGTTGAACAAAATCTTTGGATAATGCACACTCACCTCTTTTTCCTGCTGTCTCGCTCCTTTTCAGAATCGCAGTGAGGAGCATTCGGTGAGTGCGAGGCTTTTTCAAAATTGATTCCTTATCCATATTTGGGAATTTGTGCAGGGCACTGGCTGGTACAAGCCAGAATCTTCCCACAGTGCACTTTGGGACTTGTAGTTCCCAAAAAGGAATGTTGTTATCCCAATTGCATGATCCAAGCAACGGTAACAGAAATCCGAAAAGCTTTTATCTCTGCCTTTGCTTAGCTGCTGGGCCCTGCATTCTGCACCACCTCTGTGCTGTGCCTCTGGCTTAGCAGGCTGAATACACCTGGGGCCCCTTCCTCAGCCTGCAGCACAGTGCACAACCCAGCATGCCCTGCCAAAGGTGCTGCTGTGGGTTTGTCCTGAACAGACACGGGCTGGTGCGTGGTCCTGCTGCCTGCAAGCAGCTCCTCAGGGAGCCAGAAGCAGGCACTCTGAGACTCTCCACACCTTCTTCTGGCACAGAAGCTCCTTCTTTGAACTCATGCTTCACTCTTCAATGCTTTGCAGTAGAATATGTGATTTTTTTAATTACCAGCGGACCAGTGCAATAGTTATTTTGCAATTCGGACACCCTACTGTTTCTAACTACCAGCTAAAGAAGAATGCGGCGCATTTTATATTGCTGCTGTGCAGCACCAGTGGAGATGTTGTTATTATTACCCAACTCCATTTCATAGCTTAATCCACCTGAAGCAGCAGGCTCTCTGGCTGCAGAAGAGATCCCAGGGCAGCATATTCCGAGGAGAGGAAGGTGTGTACCCACCCCACTACCAAACTGCTTCACCAGTCAGCAAACAGCACTCTGCCTCCCTGCCACCCCGAAGCCCTCCTCCCACTGGCGAGTCGGGAAACCACAGCACTACAGTTGTACTGGCTCACTTCTCAGTAACCTCCTCCTGGACTTGGAAACTGATCCTGCGGAGGACGACACGCTTCTGGTTAGTGACACCTGGTGGTCCTGACGGGAAGGGCAACCGCTGTCGCCTCCTGCTGATGAAGGGGGGGTTCAGGTTGGGGTGTTAGGAAAAATTTCTTCTCAAAAAGAGTGGTGCTGCCCACGGAGGTGGGGGAGTCACAATCCCTGGAGGTGTTGAAGAATCGCGTGGATGTGGCGCAGAGGGACGCGGTCAGTGGGCACGGTGTGGGTGCGCTGGCGGTTGGACTGGGTGATCTTGGAGGTCTTTTCCAACCTTAACGATTCAGTGAGTCTGTGAATGAGTGTTCACTTCACTCTGAGGAAAAACTCGGTCTCACGCAGGTACAACCCTGTGGCATTCTCCTTGGGCACTGCGGATCTCCGTGGCGCTGCTGGGCCAGCAGCTCTACTCATGCTCGCATAGCTCCGTCACTGGATTTAATCAGAAACCAGCCTCTGCAAAACACGCTGTACACAACCGACTGCGATCTCCGGGGAAAGCAATCCCGAATCCCGCGCTCAGCTCTTGTTCCCGTGCCTCCGAAGGCCCCGCGCCGCAGCCCGGCACGCCCATCCCTCGCAGCCTGTGGTGGCGGCGCAGCGCATAACCGCTGCTGCTTGGACCGGGGAGAGCCCGCCCCGTCCGCGCCCCGCAATGCGGCCGGACTACATTTCCCGACGGGCTGCGGGACGGAGAACGTGTCGGCCGGGGGCGGTGGCGTCGGGGATCCCCTACGGCTTCCCGGCGGGAGAGGGCGGCCTCGGGAGGCGATGGCGGCGCTGGAGCCGGAGCCGGGCGGGCAGCGGGCGGCGGGGTTCGGGCGGAGCGGCGGCAGCCCTCCCGCCAGCCCTCCAGCGGCCGCTGTGGGCGGTGTGCCGCCCGCCTGGTCCCCGGCTTCGGCTCAGGCGGCCTCGCTGCTGGAGGAGGCGGCGGAGCTGCTGGTGCTGCAGCGGGACTTCGCCTCCGCCTTGGAGCGCTGCGAGGCGGGCTGTGGCAGCCTGGGCCCCGCGCCCGGCCCCGACAGGTGCGAGCCAAGCGGGCTCCGTGGGGCCGTTGTGCCGCTCCTTGCGTTGGGAGCTCCGAAGTCGGAGTGTACATAGGAAGCGTGCGGGTGCCGGCAGTGCTTGCTCATGGAGGACAAAGGGCTGGCGGGGAAGTACAAAACACCTAAGCGGGGGGGTTGCTCATTGGGGTGGATGATGCGCGTGTAAGAAGCGCTTAGGTAGGCGTGTTTTTTGTTAGCAGTTGTGCGGAAGTGAAGTGCTCCCTTTGCGTGGTGGGGATCCAGGCGCTGGCTGAGATGAACCGGTGGAGAGAAGTTCTGTCCTGGGTCCTGCAGTACTATCACCGCCCCGAGCATCTGCCTCCAAAAGTCTTGGAGCTGTGGTGAGTGCGGGAGAATTGTTCTCTGTACCTCAGCTGTAAACTTTGACGTATGTCTTCATTTACCATGAAGACACACCGGCTGTCTCAAATTCTATGGAGTTACTGCCTTCTAATATTTCTTTCCTGTGTTGCAGTATCCTGTTATACAGCAAAGTGAGAGAGCCCCAGGTGATGCTGGAGGTTGGCAGTAGCTGGCTGAGGGACCTAACCAACAAGAGCCTCCCTGAGTATGGTTCACTGCTAGAGCTCTATCTGCTGCACGTGCTGCTTCCACTTGGACGATTTGAGGGGGCAGAAGAGCTTGTGTACAGCTCTGATGTTCTTGACAGTGAGCAGAAGCTGGCATTTGTTGAGACCATTTGTGAAAAGCGATGTCAGTGGTCTCAGCAGGAAGAGATGCACTCAGCTCATGATGAACAGGAAGACAAAGCAACAGAGACTGTTTTGGGTAGGCGTTCCTTCTGTTGTTTGTACTCCCCTCTCAAATTTCAAAGATTAGAGGTACACATATTGTAAAGATTAACAGAATAGTTCAATCGAGGCTGTGATTGGTCATCAACATCTGTGCATTCTGTGTAATTAACTTGTGAACTGTCTGCTCTCTGTGGTCATCAATCCCAGAAAATTTGCTTGGTGACATGGCTTTCACAAGCACCCAGGGCTTTGCAGTGTGTATGGACAGCAAACTGTCACTGGTACATGAAGACAGAGGATGCAAGTTCCAAAAGTGAGAGCTGTTCACAGGCACGGTGATCACTGAAGCTCTCTCATTTGCTGATATCTGAAACCAGGGTGAGACCAGTGACTTAGGAAGGAAGCAGTGCTTTGTCTTACCAGCTGTGTCCTTGCTTTTTCTTAATTTTCTTAATCTCCTTAAACGACTTGGTGGCTTCAGTTCAAATACAGTTGTGCATTGAACACTGACTCTTCACATCTGGCTTTAACAGATCTGCAGAACTACTTGACCACTTATGTTCCTCCATTACTAACAAAGAGTAGCAAGTAATAGTGTTAGGCCTTACCAGCCTTGAGGAATTCCTGCTGGGTATTGCAGAAGGAAATAGTAATTTGTTTGCTGACAGGACTGTGTACAAGAAGCCACATCTGGCATTTAAAGATCTGCTTCTCCAGCACTGTAAATCACTTTATCTCTCAGGAGAGAAGTGGGCACTGCTGTGGTATAAATTCATAGGTAAAAAGAGTGTAAAAAATTCTGTTACGAAATTCTACTCTTTCTCTGTTCTCTATAAGGTAATGACAACAAAAAAGACCACAACCAACCAAAACAGGACACAAAAACACCAAACAAACCCCCTCTCATGTAATCAAATTAAAAACAGTCTTATTTATGTTAATTTCTTAGTGTCTGCATGATTATTTTCATATGTTTTACTTTGCCCCAACAGCTTTTCTGTTCTGTGTTCTAGGTGCTTTGTCCCAAAAGCTTTTGACCATGCTGACGTTGCTACGAAGAACACTGAGGTCAATGTCAAGCCACTTCTATTTACTTCCTTATAAGAAGATGCTTTTGGCTACTTTTCTGCTGTACCTGGTGGTGGTGAGATTAGACCCAGGTAGAGTATTAAGGTCTTTATTTTATTTTATTCTTGAATTAAATTGTGGCTATAGAGAAGAAAATCGATGATTTTAATAGATTAGGTCTGTATAAATGTTCCATTTTTAAGAGAGAGAAACATTGTGTGGCTAGGAATGTTTTAGAGGAGCTTGTTTGAAATATTTTCAGTTGCAATCCATGCAGAAAAATGTAGCTCTACAAAAGCCAGTCTTCTCTGCACGCTGATTTCATCCTCTGTTCTTTCCAGTGCTGACTGAAGGAAGCAGGCTGGGCTGTCCCAGATGCAGCCTCTGCTTCAGTCACTTTGAGGTGTTACAAGGGTGAACTGTCTCTTGGAAGAGCGATTGCAATTCAGAGCTGACCTGTCAGGGAAGCAGAGAGTTGCCCAGAGCAGCAGTGTGGTCATGCTTCTCATCTGCTTATACTGAGGTCTTGCAAATAAAGGATGAAGCTGTCATAAAATTATAGAGTCATTAAGCTTGGAAAAGACCTCCAAGGTCATCTAGTCCAACCGTCTACTTGCCACTGATTTAGTACCCACTAAACCACGTCCCTAAGTACAGCATCTATGTGTTTCTTGAACACCTGCAGGGATGGTGACTCAGCCACCTCCCTGGGCAACCTGTGCCACTGCCTGACCACTGAAGAATGGGCTGGTTGCATGACACAGAGGTGGCTGCTAGGCTGTGGAGGGATTGCGTGTTTTTAGTGTTTGGAGATGCTCCTTCTGCTGGTTGGCAGGTGCTCCATAGCTATGCTGCAAATTATGCATTGGAAAATAGTGAAAAAAACCTTGCTAGGTATGGGAGCAGTGCCCTGAGTGAAGGCTTGAGTACTGAACAGAACAGAAGGAAACAAGACACCTTAGGTTTCCATTAACTGTACTTGAATTAGTTCTTTCTTAGTATGTTTGGTCTGTCTTAGTCTTTCATTACAAAAGGTAAAACTGTCTTGTTTTGCTCTGCAGCT
This sequence comes from Odontophorus gujanensis, assembly GCA_013399175.1. Classification (NCBI taxonomy): domain Eukaryota; kingdom Metazoa; phylum Chordata; class Aves; order Galliformes; family Odontophoridae; genus Odontophorus; species Odontophorus gujanensis. The sequence continues at coordinate 6,119 of VXAB01010803.1, read as the reverse complement.
TCTCCTACGTCCCTTCCATTCATTTGCAAACTGGTCCAGCTCTTCCGACAGGCCTGGGCAGCTGTGTTGTCTCCAATCCACAGGCCTCCAATTCAAGATTAAATGTCTTCCACCACAGAACATCTTCCTCTGCTCCTGTGTCAGCTTGTCTCGAGGACTTCATGAGGTTCTTCAAGGACTGCTGAAATCAGTGTCTTAGTGAAGATGACCACCTGTGATCTCCTGTGAAGTGGTCCTCCCCTTTCTTCAGGCAGGGAGCGGTGCTGTATGAACTGAGAAACCATGCCAAGTATTGCTGACGTTACCTTGGCTATTCAGCACCATTCTGTCCGAGACCAGAGTAAAGCCACTCCTTCTGTAATCTACAACTGATTAAGAGCCTCCTTGTGAAACGCATTGCTTTGGGTGTGGCTTTTGAATGAGGGTTGTGAGGGTTGAGTTAGGAAGTACGCTCTCTGTTTGGCGGATGGCTCCATCCTTTCAAGTACCATTCAGTTCACTGAATGACTGAAACAGCATTCCTGGAAGCAGGAATGTCAAAGGCAACAGAGTATCAGTGATTAAGGGGAATATTCTGTTTTGCCTGAAGACATCTCAAATCCCAGTTCCTGCAGCATGGGACTAAGGACAAGTACATGGAAGAAGAATACTGCAGAAAAGGAAGCCTGCTGTGTTTTGAACACCATAGTTTCTCTTGTGACTGATGGCTCCTCATACAGGCACTCTTGATTTTAGTCATATCTAAGGCAGAAAACCTAGGTGTGCCACAAGTACTGTTGTGCTGCACCCACAGTTCTTAAATGCAGTTTACAGTACCTTGTGCTTGCCTGCTGCATAATAATCCATAGGAGCCCGTGGCAGTGGTAAGGCCATTTATTTTTTTTTAATTGTATTCCACATTAGTGTCTAGTTGAACCACTGAAGTTGTTGCATTGTTTTACTCTTTCCTTACCTCTTGCTTCATTCATGAAGATGGCAAAAAGTCCCAATATGTCAAGAAACCTTCTTTCTACACTCATAAAGTCCCAATTTACATGGTAACCAGTAAGCAATGCTCCATCATTCAGAACAAAAAAAGTCATTGGTAGAAAGAGATAGCTCTGAGATCCCCACAGCTGTGGCAAGAAAGTTACTGTCTTTGCAGAAGATCTGTTACCAGGCTGATGCCATTTTTATCACCTGAGATCAAAAATGAGATTGGAGGTCTGCGGGAGAACAGTTAATTCCCATGGACTGACAATGAGTAAGTGCCAAGGTAGAGAGCACTGACTTTCAAGATTGCTTCTACCAGAGCAAGCTGCACGTGTGCTGGAGAGAACAAGTTAGAGCCATGTGGCAAATGTGGCCAGCACCTGCACCAAGATGACTCAGGCTGACCAGCATCAGCCAATGTGACAGATACAAAGCCACCATTTTGATGGGCAGTTTTCATCCAACAAACCAAGCTTGCTGAAAGTAGCCAACGTAGATCCCACTGCAGTGTCTTAACAACAGCAGCCTCCTTCAAATCCATCATTTGTTTCTAGCAATGGCTCCACACAGTGGCTATTGCAGTTTTCTTTACGAGGACAGCAGACTGTTGTGTGCTCTGTCACTTTACAGCCTACCAGGCCACTTGGAAAAGTCCGCATCTTTACCACTAAAAATCATGTGTCTAGATTGTTTTTGAGTTATCCTGACAGAGAAATACTCCGGTGTTAGCGTGAGATTAAGTGAGGCACCCATGAATGCAGAAAGCAGTCATCACCTTGCCTAGTTATCTCAGGTAAACAATAAAAATAAAACCAGAAGACATTCCCATTTTCTCTCCCCTGGAATATTTGTCTCCAGTTGGACTTTACACCAGGACAAGTAGCAAGTAATGCTTTCTCATATACTGTGTATACAGGGAGGAGCAGTTCTTGATACTGCTAGATGATTTATGTAATCTAACTGTTGGTGTAGCCAGCACTTGATGGAAAACTAGGAAGAATCCAACACAGAAGATCTGGCTGGAGTTGAGTTCCTACAGAAAGTGACTGGGTTGCTTCTGGCTACCTAGTTTGCATGGCCTTGCTCTAAAGACTTTATAAACCAGTTCATAAAATAGTCAACTTCCCTTTGAAGTCAGGCTAAATTCTTAACATTATGTGACCATTCAGCTAACAACCACTTCTTAAATCTCATTTCCTTTTAACACGGAACAGTTAAATGGCAGAGCTGCATTTTGGGGACTGGGTCAGTGGGTTTGGTGCACAGACCACATGTTATGTGTAGAGCTCTGTTAAATATAGCTATTCATTTACCAGAACTCAAACATTCAACTTGATTTTAGTGGTAGGTTAGCAACCTCTGCTTCTTTTGAGTACTACTGATTTTAGATTTGAATTGTATTTAGCTCACCATAGTGGGGTGAAGGCAGAAACAATCAGTCTTTTTTTGTGATGAATGCTAATCCTGCAATATTAAATTTTCACAATAAAATGACATCTTATTTACCTCTTTGTAGAGTTGCTTATTTGTGCTGTGATGAAGCTTTAGCATTTAATGTATTGATGCTGTAGAGCCTTGAAACAGTTTCTGGAAATGTTTCATACCTATCCTCATTGTACAAGTATAATGGGATTAGATAGAGGTCTTGCTAATTAAATAGAGACTTACAGGTCTGCATTTTCATAGGAGCTCAGAAAGTGATAATTACTTTCTGTGAAAGATGCAGTATATATATTTAAAATATATGTAAGTAAGTGTTTCTGTGTACCTTGCGATGGCCAAGATCAGCACTACTGAGAATAAACTACCTGGTAATTACCTTTATCTGTCTTTTATTTTGCACTGTCATTGCGGTATGGAGGAAAACGATGTAGTGGTGTTAATTCCATAGGAATCCTACCATTTAAGGCTTGTTCAGAGAGAATGTGTGCCTGCCACATGCAGGTGAACTTTGTGTTGGTATCTCCACATGTAAGAGCAAATGATAGGTCTGCTTTTTAGTTTTGTCAACTTTTTGCTGGATGCAAAGAACTTACGTTACCCCATCTGGTGGAAAATTTTGTAATCATTGGTTGAGTTGAGGTTTCATACATGACCAGTATATAGACTATTAGGTTATTAACTGTATCTTCTCATCTCCCTTGTCCTTCCACTTCAGTGCGAGTGCATCTCTGTCCACATAGGCCAAGCTGGAGTTCAAATTAGCAATGTATACTGGGAACTCTTTTGCCTGGAACACAGCATTCAACCAGATGGGACCTTCAGCCACCCACCCAGCAACGATGACTCTTTGACACATGTTTCAGAGAGACAAGCACTAGTAAATATGTGCCCCGGGCTGTTATGGTGGACTTGAAACCAACTGTAGTAGGTCAGCATTGAATTAATCCCGGAAAAATGAAATGAATGAACTCTTCTATGTGCCAGAGTTCAGCCCACTCTGTCTTTACCTTTAGGGATGATCCCAACATCCAGACAGAACTGATACATATAAAGTTTTTAATAGCACGCATTACTAAAAGATGTGGTTCTCAATGAAAAGATAAAAACTAACTAACTATGCTCTGTCATGGATGCTTTAACTAATATTAAAATGAACGGTGTCATTGTGTGTGGGCAATGCAAGACTTCCATGTACCATAAACCGTCTACACATGCATCAAACCCTACTAGTGGCAAGTAGGGCCACTGTCAGGCCACAGGCTTCCCTTGCACAGCACAGCCATGTTTGGGTTATCACTGCCCCTGTCTATACTAGTGAGTAAAAGAAACAGAGTAGAGTCTGCATAGTGTTTCCTGTGACCCCTCCTGCTCTCCCCAGTGCAGAACAGTGTTGCCTGTGGGATGAGGGCCCAGACCAAGCCACAGGGGCAGATGGCAGCCCAGGGCAGGCTGCAGGCATGGCCTTTGCTCAGCATTGGGCACAGAAGGCCAGGAGGGAAGGAGGGAAGCAGAGGTGTCTCCTCCTCTTGCTGTAGGGTGACACTAAGGGAGAGGAAAGGCCTCAGCAGCCCCCATCATTCATGGCTGGTGTGGGCCTATGGGCAGCAGGAGCTGCAGAAGGAGATGCCCTGGGGTGGTGTGGAGCCCAGCACTGCTCTTCTTGAGCAGTGACTGGGGACTGCCCAGCTCTGCAATTTGTTGAGATCTCTTTACAAGGCCTCTCCACTCTCAAGGGAGTCAACAGCTCCCCCTGCTGAGTGTCACAGCACAAAACATGTACAGACACTTTGGAAATAGAACAGTTATTAAAGGACATGGGGTCTAATGCTCATACTTGTTTTATTCCCTTAACACAACCTTTTCATTACAGTAACTCTAAGCTCTAGATTATTCAAAATGCTGTTTTCAGAAAAGTGTCTATTTTTAAATAGAGAAAAAGGAGTTGGGTTTTGTGTGAGCACTGAGGGTTTTCTGCATCTCTAAAAATCAGATACATAGTACTCAGATCCAACAAATTAAGAGTGCCTTCTCATTGTGACCTAGGAGCTGAAATCATGAGGACTTATCTGCCCAGTGAGAGAAGCTGCTTCCTTCCAGTGCTGAGCTAGTACGGAAGGAGCAAACAATGTAGTAGTGGAGGCAGCTGTCCTAGTTCAGAGTGCAGTAGCACTTGTGTGATGCCTTCAGCTATTTCTTGTAATAAGCAATGCAATGAGAATCAAATTCCTTTCTGTGTACTCAGATATTGTAGTGTAAGGCACATTACGGGGCCACATTCAAAGTTAATAATCATGCAGAAGCAGAAGGGACTAAATGTGAAATCTTGGGGTATATCCGAGCCCTGGCTGGCTGGCTGAATTTGCATATTTGGGGCGGCTGGCAGGGAGGAAGGCAGTGATGCAGCAGGCAGAACTGTGGAACTGTGGTCTGTGACCTATTGCCCAAAGCACTGTGACACTGAAGAACAGAAGCAGGTGCCCAGTGGTGGCCCAGGCTGCCTCCTGCCTGCAGTTCAGAGCAGGGCTCTGCAAAAACCTGCCATCACTGACTCGAGAGGGAAGGAAACACCACTGGAGACACCATGGTAAGAGGGAACGTGGGATCACTAGTCATACAGGGACGGGGAGGATTATGGGCAAGGGCAGTCAGGGGGATCTGCCATTATCACCACAAAGTCCAATGTCACTCACTGGTTACAGTGTAAGAAGTCCAGAAAGGAGTGTCAGAATATCTCTCAGGAGCTGCAAGGCATGCAGAGCCATGATTTTCTTCAGAGAGTCTCTAATTAGTGGAATTATAAAACAAAGTAGATGTGGAGTTTTAACTTCCTAGTAATCTCTGTTGCGACTATATTTTCTCAACACGTGTTCATTTTCATATGAAAAAATATTCCTTTTCCTTACATTTGTGCCTGTTTTAAATTAATTTAGCCCTGATGTCTGTACAGTTCATAGCTATACAGTGTATGTGTTTCTGGAGTGCAGGAAGGTGTCTACATGTGTATGCGTTTAAGTAAGTAAAATGGAATTTTAAAGATTGGTTTTAAATTAATTCATAGAAAATGCTCAAAATCTCTTGTAATATGAAAATAATCTCACCTGGCACATCAATTAATGTCTATACCTGGCTTATTTTAGTGTAGAGAACTATGTAATTTTCTGGCAGTACAGCTACAGGTCCAAAATGAGAAAGCTTATTTCACAGGCAAAGTACATACACTTCCATGTATTTACCACGCCTTAAAGCAGACTCTGTAAGTCAGGTCCACAGTTTGTAAGGTAAGTCCAAGTACATTAGTGATGCAGTGTGAAATGTGAGTTTGAAGTAGGCTCAAAATCTAAATACCGTGTAGAAATCAGTTTACTCTGCTTGTGATTCTGAAGAAGGGCCATTCTTTTTCCTACTACAACTCTAATATAATTTTCAAAGCTGTTTACTCCTCAAAATTAGAAATCTCTTTGTCTTCTCTACCTGCCAGAATATTTCCATACAATTGCTGGACTAGGAAGAAACAGGAGTTGAAGGCAGGAGTTGTGGCAGAAAACCTGGCCCAGAATGCAGAGTTAAGATACTGCTTCAAACCAGTGGAAGTGAAAGCTCTGTCTGAAAGGAAACAAACTGGGTCTGCAGTTTTCAACTGTGGTCCTAAACTGAGCCCTACAATATTAACATTCTAAGGCAACATCCACAAAAAAAAAATAAAA
>VXAB01010797.1:0-29338 GCA_013399175.1 Odontophorus gujanensis | reverse complement strand
GAGGTGGGTGGTGCATTTCAGTACAGGAGAGGGACAGTACATCACCTCCATTGCTGCAGGTTTTATACATGTTCATCAGTGCCAAAAATGCACAGCTAATGGTGGTGACTGTGTTGAAAAACAATGTTTTGTAGCTGAGAATTTGTCCTATCAAATAGTTGTGCTCTGTGTATTTCTTGTAGTTTCTATAGAAATAAAAAAGAGGCAATACTTTCAGAGCGATCTATGTATTCCTTACAGAGCTGCAATGTTTTCCTGACTGCAGCTACCTGTTCAATCCCATCATGAGTAGTATAGAACAGGATCATCCACCCAATTTGTAAAGCATCACACATTTATTAAACATGCATCTAACTAACACTGGCTAAAGCTAATAATAATAATAATAATCAGAAACTATTTGTTTGCATTGCATACTTGCTTATGCATAAATGTAAGCATGGTCTACTAACAATTGGACAGAGATTCCTTTGATATGCAGATTCAGCAGGAAAAATGATGGAGTTCAAATACTTGTTTAAGCTATGCAATGTAGTAATAGTAATACAATAGATACACAGGTGAACTAATGTTTTAAAGGTGATTTCTTCTACGGCAGAATGTATGTAAACAGACCCTTTCAGTAATTAAAAATAATGTAAATAACTGAGAAAATAATGTAGTCCATTTTTACCAAATGAAAGTCACTAGCTAAAAATACAGTTTTTTTGGCATTGTCCATATGGCTGCCTCAAAGCCAGGTTTCTGTAACATGAAAAGCAAAAAGAACTCAAAATCCTTTTGCTGTTGTCAGTCGACTATAGGCCGCAATTTCAATGGCTGCACAATAAAATTAAAATCAGACGTATAAGGCATTAAATAACAGTAGAATCATTATTTCATAAGCTGACACAGTGTGGTCTAAAGAAATTCAGATGCAGATATGTGGCTGTCCTGATCAATTGTTCCACCACAGCTAAAGGCAGTCAGTCACAGAGAAGCGGCTGGATTAGAACGAGAACTAATACTTTAATGCTAAAATGGATAAAAGTCTTAAATAGCAAGGTTCCTCATGTCCTTTGTTTGGAAGCCCAGTGCTCACCATTCATTTATACAACGATAAATAGGATCAACTTCCTTAAGTAGAATGTATACTCAAAGGCCAAATGATACTCAGGGCAAAGGACAAGCTGTTCAAAAGAGGGCTGCAGATTTGAATGGATCTGAAGTAATATTAAGATACTCAGTTTTATGAGCACCTAGGGTGCATTAAAAAGAGCGTGGCCAGCCGGTCAAGGGAGGTGATCCTCCCCCTCTGCTCTGCCCTGGTGAAGCCCCACCTGGAGTATTGTGTTCAATTCTGTGCTCCCTGGTACAAAAAACACCGGGACTTGATCCACGTCTATAAATACCTAAGGAGCAGGAGGCAAAGGGACAAGGTTGGACTCTTCTCAGCAGTGTGTGGAGATAGAACAAGGGGAAATGGCCACAAACTGATGCATAGGAACTTCTGCACAAATGTGTGTGGGAACTTCTTCACAGTGCAGTGACGGAGTACTGGCACAGGCTGCACAGAGAGGTGGTGGAGTCTCCTTCTCTGGAGACGTTCAAGACCCACCTGAATGCTTACCTGTGCAACCTGGGCTAGGGAGCTGCTTTGGTCGGAGGTTGGACTTGATGAGCTCTAGAGGTCCCTTCTAACCCCCTACAATTCTATGATTCTGTGATTCTATGATTCCCACTCTTGACCTTCTCAGATTTTTGTTTATGTGCTTTCCTGCTTAGAGAAAACCTGTGCCTTTAATTTCTTTTCAGAAACTGTACTGCTCAGGGAGGTTGTTTTAGTTTTATGCATATTATTCTCATCATCTTCTTCTGTGTTTTCTAAGTAAACTCAGCCTTTCTCTTTGTCTCTTGTTCTGGTTTCAGCTGAGTAGAGTTAATTTCTTCATAGTAATTGGTGTGATGTTGTATGTTGAATTTAGGATACAAATAATGCTGATAATGCACCAGTGTTTCCTTTGTCCGTGAGCAGTTCTTTACAAAGCCAAGAACGTTCCATGCCAGAGAAGCAGTTGGAGGGACACATAGAGCTGTGAGGGGACACAATGATGACAGCCAACAAAATCTGGCCCAAGGGATGTCCCAAACCATATGGTATCACACTCAACAACAGAAATGGAGAGCTGGCCTTGGACACAGCCACTGCTGAGAGTCTGGCAGGACACTGGTAAGCGGGTGCTGGACAGTTTTGTTATGCATCACTTGTTTTTTGTGTTTGTACTTGTGACTTTTCTTTCTGGTGTTGGTTTGTTATTATTAAAATGTTCTTATCTCAACCTACAAATTCTTTCACTTTTTTTTCTCAGTTCTCCACCCCCTCCCACTGTTAGCAGAGAAGGTCTAACAGCTGTGTAGTGCTCATCTGCCTGCAAGGCTAAGCCACAACTTCTCTCTTTCCACAGATTTCTTTCTTTAAATCATCGTTTTTATCTTTTATTAGCTCTGTATTTTGTCCATACAAGGAATTGATGGGGAGTGGGATTTTCTTGTCAAAAGTCTCTTTTGTGATTAAGCTGTGGGTGCCTTCATATGAGGTTATTTCAAGGTGGGTAAGTACAGATGTTGAAGTTATACAGAACTGAAGAGGTGATGACGTCAGCCTGGGCAAGCCTGCAGCATGATCTCCCATGGAGCTACTGATAGTAAAAATAAGCATTTTAATTGCCTCTTGTTTTCCTGCCCCTACATGTATCCTTATCCAAATTATTCCTACTCAGAAGATAGTATTATCTAGATAGTGTTAATTACTGGGAGAGCAACCTAGGGATGACCAAGCAGACTTAAAGAGCCAGTCCTGTGCATACACTGATAACTTTGATTTACAGATGCATATTGTAAGTTGTTGAGTTAATGTAACATTTTGAACTATTATGTGAGGATTTTTTTAATACATACATCTTAGCAAGAATGAAAATACAGGATTGAATGTTTTTAGAAAAAAAAATCTTACAGTAATCTTAAACTCTAGACAGACTATATCATGTTCAGTTTCAGTAAATATTTTTTCCAGTTTTCCTTCAAGGTACCTGAATTCATTCTTAGTCCTAAATTCTCTATCAGCAACGTGAATTCTAGACCCATCCTTTCCAGATTGCTTCCATTTTTTACTAAAATATATTGTCCCGTCACTTGACATTTGATTAGAAAAGAACAAACAAATTAAGCACGTAGGCTATCCCTCCACCTCTAAACAGATATCTCCTCTTCAACAGTGTGTTTTTATGAGTTAGTCTCAAGAATAAGTGAACAGACACAACACTAAGTTGCTGAAATTCTTTGTGCTCCTGCAGCTAATGGAAGTTCAAGTATTATCTCCTCTGCATAAAGATGTGAATAAATTGCCAATGCTCAAGTTCTTCTCACTGAGTTTGAGTAATTACCTTCCCAATTAGTCACTGTGAGTATTGCTAAAGAAAAATGTATCACCTGATATTTATGGGCAACCTAAGTACACATGGTACTTCGCCCTAGAAGGAAAATGGAAGTCAAATATAATAAGATTCTCCCTTTAATTTAAGGATAAAGCTTGTACACTACAGGCTCCCTAGCATGACTGCAGAGTGAGAAAACATAATGGTTAATGAATTATAAGGGGTTCTTTACTGAGAGCATGGATTTTCACAAGTATTTTGATGGAGCAGCATAGTATCTTATGTGCCAGGACGTCCCAACCATAAAAGACAGGAGTGAAGTAGTTACGAAATCCTCAAAGATGTAAGTTGGGCCACGTGTTGTGGGTTTTACCAGACACTGATATTGTCTTAAAAAGAGCTTAAGAAGAGTGTGACAAGAAATCTGGAAACATGCAGAGAAAGAAGTGTCAGCTAACAAGAAGACTAATGTTGATACAGCAATATGTAAAAAAAGAAAAAAGGAAACATTTAACTGCTGTGTTACTTCCTTGGAATTGAAAAGCAGAAAGAGTAAGCTTAAACTCACTGTGGTCTTTGAATGCATAGGTAAAGTCCCCCACAATTATTTCTTTTGGTAGTGCCAGTACATGCTGGTTTTGCCATCCTGAGACCCTGATGCCACTTGTCTCTTCTGTCATCAACATGTTGTTTTTCATGTTGAAGGAAGAGCTGGTTCAGTCAGTTGAGGATTTATAAAATTGTGGGAGAGGATTGCATAGGAGGACTCTATGTACTTTGCAATAGATTTTAAGACATTATAAAATCTGTTCAGTCACGCTTCTGTTCAGAAAGCTGCAAGTGTTATCCTGGTATGACAGCACAGGAGTGAAGGCACAGTCGTGAGACATGTGAAGAAGGATCAGCATTTGCAGTCATAGCTTGGGATCAATGATCTGGGAAGGGTAGGATGTGTGACTAATGCAGGGCCACAACAGATGGAAATCAGCATCAGCGTTGACTTCCCTAGTGAACTACATGGTGCTGCCCCTCCTGCCACTGCACTGCTCCCCTGTGGCTGCTGGCAGGCAGCCATGGAACAGTATGATGGTGTGCCCTGTAGCCCACCCTGTGCCACATCAGGAGCTGCAAACCAGCAAAATCCCTCCTGAAATCCTGGCAGGTCACAGAAGAGTGTTGAAATTCCCTTATCATCCTCTGAATTGGCATGAGACAAAAGGCCATTAGTAAACCAAATGCCACACTTTTATTTTTATTGCATGTTTGCTTGAGCTGTTTGCATAACACAAGAAGCTCATACAGAGCCACTTGGTATGCCCTGACAGTGGGAGACTGAGTTGTGAAGGATCCCACCATTGATGGTGTCAGATGACTTTTGGATAGCATTTGCACAAAAGATAGAAAAATAATCAAATAAGCAGTGCTGATTAGTGGATGATTTGCTGCTGAATCCCTATTTAAAATGCTGGTCTACCTTTCAGATGCTTCCCTCGTGTGCTGCATCCCATTTTGCTTAGTAAATGAGAAGAGTTTCAAGATACTACACAAGTGCTTTTTCTCAGCAAGATATATGCATTTTGCCTGTGATTAAGAAAACCTGTTCCAGCTTCTGGCAGGAAATGACCAGGGCTGTCAGGTCATACTGGTTGGAAAAGAACGAAAATCTTCTCTATTCAATCAGCCCCCAATTACAGTTTATCAGCAAGAGAGCAGATCAGAACTGAGTTTCTTTTCAAATGGAGCTCTTTGCATGTAGCCATATGAGCTGCAGTGCTTCAAATCCAATAAATAACCATTGGTATTTAGTTCCCTTGGAACAGTTTATCTATCTGATATTTTTGCTTCTACTCAAGACCACGGGTTTCTTTAAATGAGAGACAGTAAAAAAGTACAGTTAATGGGAAATCATTTCTTTGCGTAAAGTTTCAAGCAATAATCACAGATGTATTTTTCCTTTATTCGGGGATTTACTTCAGCTTATTTCCCTTGACAAAGCAGTTTAGTCTGTGATGAAGCTATCATCTTTTGAAAGCTAAAACAATCTGGACTAAACCTATGAAACTTGACACAGCTAATCTTTTGTCCTGAATACACTGTGAACTCAGATGTTACAGTGTCTGTCTACTTGGCAGAGTACTGGTTTAGAAGTGCTTTCCTACTGTAAACGGAGATAAACTCCTTTTCTGTGTTCATCAAGTAGTTTTCAAGCCTACAAGGTAAGAATATGTTATGTAACAAGTTAAATATTTATGTTTACCTTTAAAAACAAACAACAAGAGAACCCACAAAGTGAATTATCTACTATTCAGGTGCAAAAATGTTTTTTTTTTCTTTTGTTTTCTGTTAGTCTCATATCAGCCAAAGCCTTTCTCAGCTTTTATGTATTTCAGCTGCTGAGGAAAATGAACAGGGCTGGGAAAATTTTTGCACTTTGCTTTGTTCTGCAGACAGGTAGAGGTACATATAAATGGCAGGAATACATACAAAAAAAGAATACAAGAATGTAAAATAAATGACAAAGATTTTGACTTGGACACTTCAGCCACGTAGTTTTTTTCTCTCTTAAAGGATGCACATCCTTTAACTGTGGGCTGCTTTTTTAAAATTAATGAAGTAAAGGCTCAAAAAAGATCAAGATTACTCTGGTTAACTGATACTGGAGACATTCTTCATATGGCATGTACTTCTACACCATTCTTATTCAAATATGTATATTCAAAAAAAGAGGAAAATATATTATGTTGTATATAAATCCATAGTAATCCAGCAAAACATAACTCATTGGAATATATACTTGCAGAAAATCTTCACCATGAATTATTCTGTAATTCTGTATTCTTAATTCTTATTCTGTATGTTCTAAAATGTAGTATTATTTTAAGATCACCTTTCCAGATTTTTTTTTCCAAATATCTATCTATCTACCTGTCTGTCTATCCACCTGTCTATTTCAGGAAAGGAGCTCACTGACTGAAATTTCAGTCCAGCATCTTCTCTGTGTACAAGGGAGAAGGAGTTTGTTTCTGCTGTTGAACAATGCCAGCCTTCCCAGTCTCAGTCATTCTGTTGTTCTGTGAACATAGTGGCAGCAAATTTTCTAGAAATGGAGAACACTTAGAATATGAATTTTAAAACTTCCAGTTTAAGTTATCACTCATAGGCAGTCTTATGAGCACAGCAATAACGTTACTTCATGCCAAGGGCACACCTACCAGCCAGGGTCTCAGGAAGGCTGCTGGCACATCAGTGGTGCTCAGCATCTGTCATGCCAGGAGGGAGCTTTGACGTTTAGATCCTGTAGCAACAGCAGCATTTACTGGTCTTGAGAGCGAGTCTTCCTCTGGCATGAACTGTCGTAACTCCACTGAAATTAATGAATCTGTGCTAAATTACTCTAGCTGAAGGATCTCTTTGGGGTTTTATTCTACAGAAGATAAGGAGTTAGAAGTAAAATACTAATAAATGCCAGTTAAAGGACTATGTCAAATCTATATTTTCCACTTCTTTACTCTAGTACATTTTAATCAGCTTTTTGGGTGCAGATGTGTTCAGTGATGATTAAGACAGCTGAGCACTCCCTCTGCTCTTTAAATCACTCTTGCCATCCCATAGGCTTAGAAATGAAACAACTACTCTGCTTTCCATAGCACAGGGACTTCCTAACACTTCCTGTGTTCACAAAGGGTGGAGGATAGAGGCTCCTTTAAACCTGCAAAGCATGCAGACATGTGAAGCCATGATGCAGATGGTGTGAGTGATTTACAGGAGGTGGAAGCCAGGGACCATCCTGCTCCATGTTTTCTTCTGAACATGAAAGTAGTAGGGATGCCTCCTTTGACTAGTATGAGTCTTTATACTGCTGTTGAGTCTGAAAGGGTTCCCCACACTGGATGGTAGAGTGCAGAGTAACAGAGTAAGGTGAAATGATAATACATAGGTCACTATGAAAGTAATGTGTCCTATATATTTCCATGGAAACTACAACAGATATGAAGAGCACAATAATATTATCTGATAGAGCGAATTCTCAGCTACAGAACTCCCTTTTTCAACAGAGACCACCATTAGCTGTGCATCTTTTCCCAGTGACAAACAAGAGCCTTCATGCCACTTGTAACCACCTGCCCCAGCAGAGGTGGCAGCTGTCCAGAACAAGGCTTGTCTTTCACATTGCTGTCACCACTGCTGAAATGCACCACACACCACCTCACTGTATTCACATCCACTGTTGGGTCTCCAGAAACATTCAGTAAATTTCGATGAATATAAATGGACCCAATTTTTGCCACTCAGAGGAATTCAGTGACACACCTTTGCTTCATCTGCACTTCCATGTCAAACACCATTTATCAGAGTGCCCCTCTGCTGCCATCTGTCACACAACAAAATGGAATGGAATATTGGTGAAAAGGTTCAACCTCTACTGCCATACCACCAACACTCATCTCTTATGCTGTCGGCCAACAGAATAAAATAGAAGGTATTATTTTCAGGGCAGTAGCAGTCCCCTGATTTTGTTTTTAATTACTGTGGCAGTGAACAAATGGAGTTTCACATCTACAATACTCAGCAGTACTCATTATTTTGAATTTTTGGTGTAAATACTGATGCTAAGTGATGACCTCCATTGGTTTTTAGGATAAATATGAGGAGTTTTTATTCACATGAATTGTGGAGTAAATGCAGCTGGAGTTCTTCAAAGGTGCCATTAATAGGGATTGAAAACCTCAGCTTTAAATCAACTTTGAAAATCTTGCCCTGACTGTCAGAGGAAGATGCAAAGTGCCATTATTCAAAGCTGTGCAGTTGTCCTTTGATCTATCACTGGTGATTTAATACAGGGCTTTGCTTGCTCTGGTCAATTATTTTCCATTTATGTTTCTGTTCTAAATGGCTCCTTTCTTTTGAGCATTTCATACATTTTGGTACAGCTTTTCCCAAACCATAGTGCAGTAGAGAGCAAATTCAATGAAAGCAGGGAGCTGCTTTGCTAACATAATATTTGCAGCTTCAGTTACATGAAAGCCGTGATAACAATGCTCTCCTTTTGCCCACAGTGCAGCAGCAATACTTTATCTTCTTTTCAAAGAGAAAGAAGGAGGGAAAAAAAAAATACTACTTTTTAACTAGATGCCTGTCATTTTTGATGGGGGAAAAGTCAGATACCAAAATACAGAAGAGACTTTGAAACATTCCTCAGTAACATTTCTGCATAGAAACTTATAATGCTACTTCACAAGATTCAAATGTCTAACAAACAACTCCTTAACCCTCATAACAAGCATGTTCTTGACTTCTGGAAGGGCAGACTTGAGTTATTCATGCTTTTTGGTCCTTAATGCTTCATAAAATTTTACTGTGAAAATGGCCCATAGATGTCCCAAATAGAGCCAGATTCAGATGCACTTGTTCCGGTACACAGCTCTTGGAAAAGATGCAGGATAACATGGTAGGTTTGGACTGGGCAACTCATCGCCGATTGCTTTATCGTCAAGCACCAGCCGTCCATGATTGCCCTAACTTCCCACTGCACAGCTATGACCTTCCTTCCCCCTGTTTTCCTTCAACACAATTAAAATCCTTCCCTTTGCTATTTTTATCTAAATAATAATATCAAAAGGGAGGATAAGGAAAAGAGGTAGACAAATACCATTCTATAAAACAGCAGGGAGTCACTGTTAGTTATGCAAGATAAACTCTGCCATATGAGCAGACACTGGTGTAAAATACAATATAATGAAAATAAATGAAATGAAAGGTGTGAACCCACTTCTACTGAGTGAGTGTTGATTTACAAAGTGAACATCACAGTTAGCATGAGTAGAGAGACTAGGGCTGGAACAAGCCCAGAGCTTGGAGGCATGAGATAATCTGCTTTACAGGAAACCTAACATGTAACTGCCTCCTGCTGTGTTAATTAGAGCAAGCATTAAAAAGAGCTGATAACAGCTCTTTATAAAAGCAAAGTTGCCTTTTTGAAGAGTATTCTCTAGAAGATTGCTCTGTGATGGTGATGGGATGGTGGCTCTCCCAAGCAGGCCTGTAGGGCTGAGAGTAGCCCTGTGGGTTGCTGCAGAGACACAGTAAGTAGCCTGTTTTTTTCCACGTGGTGGTATCTCTATTTGTTGGCAGTAGGCTGAGAAAGATGAAATGTAGGCACTGAAGAACGCTGTCAACTCTATCAGTCACAGGGTTGGGCAGTCAGATAAAAAAATACACATACATTAGAAAAAAAAATTTGAGTTCTTCCTCTTTATGTAAACAATTTGATCTTTAAGTATTCCTTCCAATTCAAATGATTTTATGATTCTAGGAAAACCTAAGCATTGGTCTGACTTTGCCACCTACAAGTCACAGTAACACCCATTGAGCTTGGAAGGGACAAAAGTTTGGATGCAAGCATCCAGATAAATCTCTTTGAGCTTACTAGAATGTGAAAGCCAGGAGTATGCACACATCATTTTGTCAGTTTTTGGCATTCTCATCCTTCCATCAGTCTCATGTGAAGAAGAGATTCAATTAAAATTTTGGAAGATGTTTTTATCTTCTTGTTTCTTGAAGTCTCTAGACTTTTCCATGTCTGTACCTCAACCAGGCCTGTATGATCTCTCAGATTCCTTATATACCCTGTGCCCCAGTTTGGATTTACAGCCTGCAAAGGCCTCCAGGTCTTCTGGTTTGGGAATATTACAAATAGTAGTTACAGTTGTATCTGAAATAGAGTAGCAGGATTTCCATTATTTCCACATTTTGCCTTGGTGGGACAACTTCTAAAGTTTTACTCTAGACAAACAGCTAAGTACTTTGTAAGACATGTGTAGGGAAACTACTGAATCACAGCCTGAGCCACTGATTGATCACCTGAGGTGAGCAGTGAGTCAGCCATGGGGCACAGGTGAAGGTACTGATACCTGTGTGATTGGAGGGGGGTGGAGCCTGGCTCCACCTCCCCCCAAGCCCCATTTAAGGGCTGGCTTCCACCCGGGAAGGATCTCTTCGTGGAGATCCCTCCCGTGTGGAGTCCTGCGAGCCTTCGTCATCCGAGGTGAGCCTTTGTTCTTTATACTATTTCTTTGTCCCATCGCATATATACCATCTGTGTGAGATCCATTCAAATATACCATCTCTCACTATCTCGCTGAGAGAACTTTCTTTTGAGATCCTTAATCCTACAACATGTCAGACAACCTAAAAAAATAATAAAAGAAGAAAAAAGCAATTGTAACTCACTGGCTTAAAATTATTCCTTTGCTACATTATTTTCATAATTTTAATAAAAATATTTATTGCCTGCTGTGAGATCGAACCTATTGATATCTGATTAAATTTATTTTCAAAGAACACTTGGAGAGTTCAGTCTATATTTATATATCTATATATATCTAGAATTCAGACAGGCAGAACTTTCTTGTTAGCTTGCTAGAATCACCACTTATTAAAGCACTCTTACCATGAATAGTCAACATGAGTTCACCAATAGAAAGTCCTTCCTTAGTAATTTGATGTCCTACTGTAATAATGTGGTTGACGAATGAAGGGAAGAAGAGGATGTAATCTTTACAAATTTTAGTAAGGCCTTTGATACTGTCCCTCACAGAATCCTTCTGGACACACAGTCCGACTGCTAGATAGATAGGTTCATACTACACTGGCTGATGAACAGTTCAGTTGTAGATTTCAGAGGGCTGTGGTGAATGTGGCGAAATCTGACAGTGATCAGACACTATCAGTGTTCCCCAAGATTCAGTTCTAGGGATTATTATTATATTATACGGTTTTATTTTATCAATGACTGGCACTTACGAGAGGTATGCATCGTCAGCAAATTTCCTGATGACACTAAACTATGAGGTGCTGTTGACTACCTGGGCAATCATTGGCATGAATTCCAAACAAAGAAAATGCCAGGTGCTGCACCTGGGGTGGAGCAATGCTGGACATGGGCACAGATGGAAGATGAGTGGCTGGAGACCTTGGAGTGCTGGTGCCAGCTGCTCAGCATGAGCCGAAGAGTACCCAGGCAGCCAAGGGGCAAATCACATCTTGAGGTGCATTAACACCGCACAGCCTCAAGACCTCATTTTACAAAACTTAAAGCAGTTATTTCCTTGACTCTCTATGGTCTTAAGGTTAATCTTAGGGTTATTCATGATCAAGAATTTATTAGGAAATTCATCACTTCCTGTGATGCATGAGTGAGACAACAGAGAATTATACTTTCTAATATGAAGTGATAAATGATGTTATGTCTGGTTTCTTATACGTTATTTTCTTTTTAGAATAAGTTATCCAATTTTAAAAGCAAATTATTAATATAAATTTTTATTCACTAAAAATTTTGTTTGCATTTCTTCACTGAAAATACTTCTACTGCAATCAGAAAATTTACTTAATTAACAGTCTCCTGCCTTGTGCTTTTTAATTGCCTTCTGATTTCCATTAAAATTGATTGAGATATGAATAAGCCACAAAAACAAAGTTTTCCATCAGTTTAATGTAATAAAAATGCTAAAAACTTTTAAAGTTAACTTACATTGGTGCTACTTTAAAATTACTTAAGAAATATCAAGTAAAATATAAATTACCTGAGATTCTGATGTCTTAAAATGATTGTTTTTACAAGATTTTTATTTATTTGAGGAAATAATTAAAATACATGCTTGAAAGATGGAATATGATTATACTAATTATAGAGCTTGTTCTTGTTGACCTTTATTCATGGTTTAGGTAGATATTTTTGTTTGTTTGTTTTTCCTTTTGAACACATTTCCACCAAAATTTTTTCCCATCTTTAAGCCTTTTCATTTTTGGCTAAACCATCTGGTATCTAGGGAAGAGACACCAGAGCTCCACCTCAGCCCTAGATTTACTAACTCTTTTCATTTTTAATCAACCAAAAAGACTTTGGCCATGCTAAATCTGCAGAATATGGTGGATTGTTAAGAACACTAATTAAAAAAAGGGGGGAGGTGGAATGAGGTCAAGAGTTTTCAGAAGCTATTGTACTACATTCTCAATCTTCTGGGAATGGATGGCTGTTAACCACAAACGGCCTTATATTTGGATGCCTTACACTACGTATAAGTAGCACCCTTCCTTTGGCTTACTTTCCCCTTCCTTGAAGTTAGCATTTAAAAAGAGAAACTAAATATCCTAAGTATCTACAACAGAAACATAATCCCTCTATCACTAAGATCTTTTCTAAATTGCCTCAGTGTTGTTAAATAATCTCTAAGTACGTAAAACAGATACAATTCGAGGTGTCAATTACTATAATTTGATAATATGCCAGTCTTTCTTTTCTTGATAAATAAATAAAAACTATTAGCCTAAATTTGCGTCCATCTATTCCAGTCTTAAAGGCTCAATTATGCTTTCTAGTTGTCTCTTCAAAACCTACCATAGAATGTGCTTCCCTGGTATTCTCTTTAGCCAGAGAATATTTCCATTTATTGTATTCTTTATATAGATTCACTAGAGGGGGAAAATATTAACCATAGTTTTCTTAAAGAAAATTATGTAGGTCACACTGAAAGTAATGCTTCCTATTTATTTCCATGGAAAATAAAACTGATGTAAGAACAAAATAACGCATTCTGATAAAGCATATTCTCAGCTACAAAACACTATTTCTCAGCATAGTCACCACCATTAGCTATGACTTTTCACCAGTGTTGAACAAGAACCTATATTCTGCATCCATAAAAATCTGCACCAACAGAGATGAACCACTGTTGCTGCTGTTGAAACACACCGCTCAGTCCTCCATCACTCTTTGGCCTCCATCAACATTCAGCAAGCATGGATGCATGTTATGGGGTGCCATTTTTTCTGCACAGTTAAGACAATGACACACCTTTCCTTCATACACACTTCCATGTCAGATGGCATTCTGTCCAACTGCCTCTCTGATGCCACCCGTCACACGGCAACAGCTTGTAATGTTGGCTGAAATCACAGAATCCCACAACTATAGGGATTGGAGGGGACCTCTGGAGATCATCTAGTCCAACTACCTGCTAAAGTAGATACTCTAGAGTACATTACACAGAAAAGCACTCAGGCAGGTTTTAAATATTTCCAGAAAAGCTGACTCCACAACCTCTCTGGGCAGTCTATTCAGTGATCTGTTACCCTTAAGATAAAGAAACTTTTTCTCATAGTCACTTGGAACTTCCTGTGTTCCAGTATGTGCCCACTGCACCTTGTTCTTTTGCTGGGCACCATTAAAAAGAGGCTATCCCACGGCAGTTGTGACCCACCCTTTAGATATTTATTAGTGTTTATAAGATCCCTACTCAGTCTTCCCTACTCCAGGTTGAACATGCCAAATCTCACAGCCTTTCACGTACAGAAGATACTCCAGATCCCTGGTCATCTTTGTGGCCTTCAGCTGGGCTCTCTCCAGAAGTTCCCTGCCTGTGCTGTACTAGGGAGTCCAGAACTGAAAACAGCACTCCCGATATGATCTCACCAGGACAGAGTGGAGGGGGAGGATCACCTTCCTCAACCTGCCGACCACACTCTTTCAAATTCACCCCAGGAAATCACTAGCCTACTTGGTTGCAAGGGCACACTGCTGGCTCTTGGCCGACCTGTTGCCCACCAGAACACACAGGTTCTTCTTTGCAGAATTTATCTCCAGCAAGTCAGCCCCCAGCTCGTACCAGTGCATGCAGTTATTCCTCCTCAGGTATAGGACTCTGCACTTCTCTTTGTTGAATCTCATAAAGTTTTCTCCACCCAAATCTCCAGTCTGTCCAGGTCTCACTGAACAGCAGCACAGCTTGCTGATGTGTCAGTCGCTCTTCCCAGCTTTGTATTATCAGCAAGGGAAGGTTCAAACTCTATTGCCATGTCACAGACATTAGCCTCTGAAGTGAAGAGTCAACATAACAAAATAAGAGGCATTACTTTCGGAGCAGGCCTCAGGAGTTTCCTAGTCAGCAGTATACAAAATACAGCTATAATTTATAATGTTGTTCAGAAGACTCTCTATTAAAACTTGTAACTGATGAAGTCTAGCCTGTTGGTTAAGGTCAAACATGAGACCACATTTTCTCTCTAAATTTGACAGAATATTTTGCCAGCACAAAGAATGCCTACCTGGAGAACAACCATACATTCCCTTCTGTCAATGGGCACACTTGTTAAATGTGTGGAAAATGTTCTCTTAAACTTGTGTTGGCCAAAAGCCAAAGAACAAATTTCTTATGAATTTGTGAAATAAAAAAATAGCAAAGCAATAAGAAGAAGAAGAAGGCTAATTTTTACAAAGTATGTAGTGAAGGAAACAAGCAGCAATGGCTGTAAGTAAAAACATTTCATACAGGACAACATTTTAAGATGAAGCATTTCTCTCTAAAGTACCAGAAATGTGGACTGCAATTGCCTGCTTTACTTTCATATGATCATTTTCAGTAAATTTCTAGGGAAAAAAAAATAAATAGTACAATAACAGAAAATCTGTTCAATTTCTGGGCCATAGAGCCAAGGAAAAGTCCTAATTTCCTACATTAAATACATGCAAGATATGATGAATATTTTACCATAGTGGATTTCTTAAAATACAAATGTCAGTGGGAGTAAACGATAGGCACAGGTGGAAATGGCCACTAGTAATGCTGCTTTAAACAGATTAATATGTGACTCACAGCAGTGACCAATGCTAATAAGCAACAGGAAAATCTAACTTGTCTGAGCAACACCTGCTCACTATTTAGCTTTTATTTAAGAAACACAAGGCAACATAAAAGAAACCCATTCTAACACACAGGCAAGAAGAATATCTACCTCTAAATCTGCCTCGCCATGATTTTAATGCCATATAATCATGTTTCACATGTTACAGAAATACAAATAAACGCCACTGGCAAAATCACTAAGGGAGCCCAACTAGGCCACCTGCATTGCCCCAAAATGGCCTTCTTCTGATCCATGAACATTCAGGAAGCATTGCTGATATGAGTCAGCCAGCATATGCCTGATGTCATACAGCCAGCCTGTGCATTGCAGTCATGGCACAAAGTTCTTCTGAAAGTGAAAGAGGCAGAGAGGAGAGAGATCAAAAGGTTAGTTTTCTTGAACACTTCTTTGAACAATCATGAATCACCTTGATCTTTGGCTTTACAGCAAGTGCAGCCAGCATACAAAGATACCATAGAATCACAGAATCACAGAATAGTTTGGGTTGGAAGGAGACATTGAGATTATCCAGTTTCAACACCTCTGCTATAGGCAGGGACACACCCCTCTAGACCAGGTTGCTCAAAGCCACATCCCAGCCTGGCCTTGAAAGTATCCAGGGAGAGGTCATTCACAACCTCGCTGGGCAACCTGTTCCAGTATCTCATCACCCTCACAGTAAAGAATTTCTTTCTGATATCTTGTCTAAGTCTATCCTCTTCCTGTTTAAATCCACTTCTCTTCATCCTGTCACTACATGCCTTATAAAAAGTTCCTCCCCAGCTTTCCTGTAACCCCCTTCAGGTACTGGAAAGCTGCTAGAAATTCTCCTTGGAGCCTTCTCTTCTCCAAGCTGAACAGCGCCATCTCTCTGAGCCTGTCTTCATAGTGAAGGTGCTCCAGCACTCTCATCGTCTTCGTAGCCCTCCTTTGGACCCACTCCAACATCCCCATGTCCTTCTTGTGTCGGGGGCTCCAGAACTGCGCACAGTACTCCAGGTGGATTCTCATGTGGGTAGAGTTGAAGTGGCATGTTAGTTCAAGTTGTTCAATAACTGCAGCATGAGAGCTACATGCTTTGCACTGCTTTTGTTTGTTTGTTTTTTCCCAATGATAGCCTATTCTATTATGCAAAGTGAATAAACTTTCACACTGTACATAACCTACTTACAATAAAATGAAAGTAGACCAGAATCATTAAGTAAGACTTATTGTTTTCATACCAACAGTTATCTCATCTGACATCAGGGACTGCAATCTATACCACTAGGTGAGTATCTCTTGCTATATTAGACACCATGGATTTTCTTATTTGTTAAATACTTTCACAGAAAATAAATAACTTCATTCTGACATTTAATGCTTATGGCAGAAAGGAGTTTACTTTGTTCAGGAGAAAAGTTAAAATAACTCTGTATTCTGTATTCAGAAACCTTCAGAGTAAAGGCTATTAATCTTTTAATAATTAATTCTGATAGCCACATATTTTTGAAATCCAAAGTAATATGTTCACAAGACTATCAAAAAGAACCAAAAACCTGAGTGTCCCTTGTGTTGTCTCTGTCTAGCAATTTATCAGTCTGTGCACAGGGAATCACTGATGGGCCATAAATAATGAAATGCTACAACTGCAGCATACAATGAAAACGCAGAAACCTGTCTGTGAATGAGCAAGGAAAAAAATCTGAGGGGGTGTAAAGTAACAAACACCGAATACCAATCAGATATCTGGTTGGAAATTAATGATACTCTGTGAGTACTTCAAAAATGATTGTGAATTGTTGTGAAAATAATTACATTATTTTTGGGTGATATTTTTTAAAGTGTAATTGTTCCTTTAACTGATATAAGTTAGAAAAAAATGAGGAGATGTCACAGTTGACACAAGCAGCTCACACACAAAGGTAGAGCGTACAACAGACCAAGTACGCTGCTGTTTGCCTCATTCAGATCTTGTTACAATTTTAGGGAGATTGATGCTGGGGAGAGAGGGAATCATTAAGGGACAGATTGTCAATGTTTTTGAATGTACTTGTTCTCTGCATTAGTCTGTCCTCAATATGACACAGTTTATTTTAGCTGACTGAGATGGCCCAAAAACAGCCCTAAACAAAACCCCGTGTTGTTGGGTAAACATACTGTGTACATGAAATACACAGTGAAAAAGACATGTATTCACACAACCAAGAATCAATGCAGATTTTGTTACCCCATCCTACTTGTTTTTATTTTCTCATTACTAACAAGATCTTATTTTATAAGAATGGTCATACAAAGTTTGTACAAATTTATACCAGTGGTAGCAATTGTTCTTACTTGCATTTTGAGAGCCCTTAAGTATTTCACAGTGTAACCCACCAGCCCTCACCAACAGGAAAAGAGACTACATTAAAAGAAATATTTGCTTGTTTAAGGGTACTAACAGTACAAAGATCTGCATTTGATTAAGGGAAATCATTAACAGTTTGTTCAACATTACATGAATAAAGGCATCAGATATGTATACTCTATATACATATAAACAGTGATTAAAAATTACCAACTCCACCATTTTTTTATTTTAGTTCTGATCATGCAGAAATTCAATATCCACTTTTAGCATGCAGAGAGATTTCATATAAATAAGGAGTCATGCGAAACAGAGCCGATTTAATTCTGCAAAAATATATTTTACTAGTCCTACTCTAAGCCGTTGCTCACTCGCACCAGATACCTATCTTAATTTATTCCTGTGAATATCTCTGTCATTGTGACCTGTGTGTGACTGTTTGGGGAAGCACAATTCCTCCAACAGGAGTGGACAACACGCCTGAGGAAAACACATCTTCATCCACAGCCACTTGTGTGTTGCTGCCACTTCTCCACTGCCTGTCAATTGCTCCTGTTCCTTTCTCCTCTAGTCCCTGAGCTGACCCTTTGCAATCAGTCATACTCATGGATGAAGAATGGGAGATGGGCAACATCACTGCTTACCAACACACAGAGACTGAATGTGTTTGCTGAATGCTTAATAGAAAATGCCCAAGATGGCTTTCCAAAGCCGGTGGAAATACTGTGACACCAGGAAGAGGTGGATACAAAAATGGAACACACCATTTTCATGGATAGCTTGTGAGAAGGGAAAGAGAAAGAAAAAAAAAAAAAAACCCTCAATAATTAATTCACCATGAATGTTTCAACCTTTTGTTCCCAGTAATACTGATGACTTCACTTCAAGCTGTGCTTGAAGGTGCAAAGAAAGAAAGGAAGTACTCCAGATATTCAGTTTCCATAACATCTTACCCTGGAACGTACTCCTTCATTCCAAAAGATTCAAGTGAAGATACCTGTGCTCTGTTCAACTTTTATAAAAGTGGCCATTTTCAATTTGGAAATGTCCCCTGGGTACACAAATCCTACGTAAGTGAGCTTTGTCAAACTGTAAATCAGATACACCAAGGATTAAAACTGAGGGACATAGATCTTTAAAATTAAACCTTCTAAATGATTCACCTGCTATCCTAGGTGGAAAGTAATCCTCTTGGCTGTATTCTTTTCAGAGTTCTCCCTGAAATTCAGGTTCTGACTTCCACTGTTCACAGTTACTGGAGGTTTGTAATGAAAATATGAAACTTCATTGCTGGGCAGCATGTCACATTCATCATATAGTCCATGTCTGCTGGCATACAGCTAGTCATGCAGTCCAGCCAACCTTATATTGAACTCACTTGAGTTAATGTGGTTTGACTGTCTGTCTGCCAAGTATTGTAGTCATAAGCCTTCATCTGAACTGCAATAAATGGAAAAGACTAACCAGGTCCAGCTCCAGACAACATACCATTTGTCTCCAAAGGATGCATTCCATCCTGCAGGACACCACAGCTGCAGAGAACTGAAGCATGAATATCTGTAACAGTGGCCATGCACGCTAAGCTGAAATGCATATATCTATGATTTTACAACGGCTTCCTTTTTACCAAAATAGTAATAAAGAGGTAACCTCGGTCTGCTGATAAAAACTAACGTGCAAAGTTGATGTTACCAAACAGCAGGCTCTAGGTCCAGTGCAGGCAGATAGCCCAGCACTTGGTCTTTATTTGGAACTTAATGGTGTTACTTTTTCTTGCCCAAAGGAATGCATTGGGTAGTGCACATGAATAATTCCTGTCCTAGGATTTAGCAACAGAATACAAGCAGTTTTCCTCTTGGTGTTTTAAACCTTCAGCTGCTCACATTGGCTATACTATAAATGTTTGGGTGAAATGTGCTCTGGGAAAAGGATTTGGTGCATTTTTAACCAGTGTGTCATCCTCCATCTTGTCCCCTGAAAATTCCGGCTAAAAATTCCAGTATGCAAATACGTGTATCTACAAGTACACTGAACCACAGGCACTTTGTCTGAGGCATCACTGTTAAGTCATGCTGTAATGAATTTACTCATTATGGAAATGGACATAAACTTAAGCATAGGAAGTCCTGCACTAATATGCAAAGGAACTTCTTTCCAGTGAGGGTGACAGAGCACTGGCACGGGCTGCCCAGAGAGGTTGTGGAGTCTCCTTCTCTGGAGATGTTCAAGACCCGCCTGGATGCCTACCTGTGCAGCCTGATATATGGGGCCTGTTTTGCAGTGGTGTTGGACTCGATGATCTCTAAAGGTCCCTTCTAACCCCTACAATTCTGTGATTTTGTGATTCTGTGGTTTTCACTATTATATTTTTACCATGTAATACCAATGGAAGAAAGACACCGTCAAAGAGTTTTTAAAAAATTGATTCTGCCTGTTCTAAAAAAAGAGTCAGCAGGAATGATATGTTTGATAATTGATGCTTACTTCACTCCATGCTAGCAATGAGTGCAAGAGGGTAATTCCCTTCACCTCCTCATCATTCCTTATTCCAGAGGCTGACTACATCCCAGCCTTAACATTTGAATTTCATCCTGCTGCAATACAATTTATATTAAACTTTAATCTGGTTGGGGACAGGGATTAAGTGTTTATTATCTCCTGTATTCCTTCTTTATGCCCTTGTATATATTGTAAAGAAAAAATAGAGAGAAGATGAGGAAGAATTGTGATTGTCACCAATTCATCAGTTTACCTATTTTGATGGAAGGAAAGGAAGCAAGCTGCATGGAAAGACCTGGTCATGATTGATGTTGAAGAATTGAACAGATTCAGGTTGGATATAATGAAAAATGTCTTCTTGGAAAGAGTTGTGAGGCACTGGAACATGCTGCCCAGTGAGGTGGTAGAGTCACTATCTCTGGAGGTTTAAGAAACATGTAGATGTGGTACTGATGAACATGGTTTAGTGGTGATGGGCTGATGGTTGGATTACAGATTCTATGACTTGCTTGCTGTGCTAAGTGATTCTGAGTGCAAGCATGGACTCATTTAGCTAGAAGCTTCTGCAGCAATACTAAATTTTTCAGTCTTCTAGTCTTTCACACAAGCTCAAGACAAAGAATTTTTCACTGGAATTTCTGCAGGTCTCTCCTGCTTCTGACTTCCTTCAGTCAGCCCCACAGCACAAACTAACTTTGCCATTAGGCATCAAAAGTGCTACAATGCTCGTGATGAAGTAGAATGTTGATTAGACCTACCTGATTCTTTTAGCAATTCAAATAGCTTTTTCAACAAAATTGATGGATTTTTTTTTTTTGTAACTCCATATTATAATATCACCATATTACAAAAGTAGCTTATTTTAGATTTGAATTCAAGCTTCTTTTGACTTGATCCTTCTTCTTTCCCTGTCTCTTTAGGAAAGGAGGGATGATCTTACAAGAGAGAAGACCCGTGCTTTTTTTTTCCCTTCCTCTTCCATTCAGTGGCACATAGCAGGAATACTCTAATATCGATCTTCGTAGACTTCAGTGCCAAAGGTCCAGCTGTCATATCTGTGCCTCAATCTGAATAGCCCTTATATTCTAGATTAATTAAAAATTGACTTTCCAGTATAATGACAGCCAGTTGTGCTGTCATCAGGGCCCTTGAGCTCCAGAGAAGGTCACTCTGGCCTGGGATACAACAGTGATGAGTATAATGATAAACACATTCCATTTGAAACACTCTGGGAGGAATCCACAATGCTTTGTTTTGAATGTAAACTCTTTAAATTAGTCAAGTGAACTCTTCGGGAGTGTAAAACAAAAAACACAAAGTTACAGCTGTTGGAGATGTCTGTACAAATTTTGCTGCGGAATGACTACCAGAAGATACAAATCAAGTTTACAATAAGCAGCATGTGGTATGGATCCACTCTACAATCTTTTTTACATGTTTTCATTACAGCAGCTACTGTCCCTACTCATTATCTGCAAGTGATGCCAAAAAGCAGTAGCATTCCAGAATAATAATCACATTAACCACACACACTAAAATGGCTTTAGGATTGTAGATTTACCAGGCTACTCTGTAACATGAGACTAAAGTGGTAAAACTCTACAAGCAAATTTTACAAATTCTTAAACAAAAACAAAAGAAAAAAGGAAAAGAAAATATTTTTTATGATTGTAAAGACTTCTACTGGAGATTATATATGTGAATTATTTTGCTCTCTATCATGACCTAATCTGCATTACACTATTTCAGATTACTACTACTGTTACTAATATTCTGCATACAATAAATCCTGAAATCCACCAAGGAAAGAAAAGGATAAATTCAATTGCTCAGTAAACAAGAAGATTTTCCATGCAATGAAATGTTCCTTTATTCGTCAAAATCTGAAGGAAGTTCTCAGAATGAAACATAACTGTTTCTCATTCCAGGGTATATTATGTCACTATCCCTTTTTTCCTTCTCTATTTTAGTAAATGTGGCTACTGAAAATTCCATCTAGAGAGTTGAGTCACGATTAGGAATTTTAGTATTAGAGTGAAATCATAAGGTGTCTGTGTAATATATCTGAAAGCTATTGAAGTATTGTTGCCATGCAGGGACATTTCTGATTACTCCATAATCCACTGCTATTTTTCTCTCTAAACAAATTATCACCAGTATCTTCAACAATCTGGTAATGTGTCATGGGACAATACTACACTGACTGTGAGGTTGCAATAAAAAAAATTGAGAAAAACATTTCCATTCTTTTTTTACATATACAAAAGAATTCTATTCCAATAACATTCTTCACAGGCTTTTCGTAAATACTACTACTTATGACAGTGATTACATGTCCAGGTATGTGTATCTCCTTCCTTACAATGAGAGTGATACAGCTTTCTGAGAACAGCATCACAGCACTAATGCTTAGCAGTGGTAAAAAGCAGCAATATCTTGCTGTTAGCTGGAAGTGTGCAAGAAGTTGAGCTCTGAAAGTAAGTCACTGATTCAGATCCCCATGCGTAAGGTGACATTCCTGGAAAGGCAGCAGTTGAGACCTTGCTTTCTTTATGAAGGTGGGAGGGTGGTAGGGCACATCCAGAAGCACTCCCCTCTGTTAAATAGCACCACTGCCCCCAAAATTCTTCTACTTGGACAGTAAAAGTGGAAGCAGTTAAGCCAAAACACCATTTTAGTATAAAATACTGGATGTATTTAATGAAAAAAAAAACAAAAAAAAATACACAAATTTCTAAAGCATCAGTATCTTATTTCAGTTCTGAATGTGGCTAATGACTTTTCTGGTTATTTTCACATAATTTCATGATGTCAATATTAGCATTGTATTATAGGGTGTAGCTGACTGTTTTATAAATCACTAAACACTGCTGCTGCTTTGTAATGCTTGAAACACTTTTCACCATAAACTATCTCAAAAAGGTGATTACTAAATTAAAGGAAGACAAAACGTTATCTGTCTAATTTTAATAATGTGAATTGTCTTTTTAAATTATTTATATATGCCTTTGCAATGTATCACATGCTACTGTAGTGATCTGAGCCTTCTAACATTCTCAAAAACATCTTACAACCATTTACTTAACTTTCAAAGGGAAACATTTGTTTTACCCTTGTCTACAAAAAAAGCCACAACTGTACAAGGATGTTATTGGAAAGACAGAGATTGCTTGTTGCCCTTCACTTCTCTTACTGTAACCAGTGAGAATTTAACAAGAATTTGTGTAAATCTGATTATTTTGTATGTCTTATGGAATTGCAGAAGACCATGAAGTTTCAAATACCGATATCACAGTAATTTCATTGCAGTAATTTTGAAACACTGAAAAACTTTTATACCACAATTTTCAGCACTGGTAGAAATGGGAGGAAAATAATTATGAGGGCCACTGAAAATGGCACTTTCAGGCAACTAGCTCAAGGCTGCACACAATAGGTGCCATTAATTGAAATACAATGGGGAAAATAACCCCTTTGACCTGTATCGTGTTTTGATTGAATTTGTGTGCATTGAACTGCAACAAAATGAGGTAGCATAACTGCTGGCTTAAGGTATAATAAAAATAAACTAAATTCATGCCTTCTGCAATTCTTCGGGAGACAACACTATTCTTCAAGGAGCGGATTTTATCCAGTGAGTTGCCTGCTTTTTGTTTGTTTGTTTGTTCGTTTGCTCTCTGGACATCTTTTTCTCTGGATGTAAGATGGTTAAAATGGCATTAGTCTTCGCAAAAAGAGTTCTAATTGTAAGAGTTCCTAGTGTTACAATCAAATATGTTGTCATGTAACAGATACGCATCACAGGAACAAAGACAAATAGGAAATTAGAGAACTTAGCTTTATATCCTGACAGCAATTCCTGTCAAAAAGGACAATAAGTGTATCCATTTTATGTGTAAGTAGGTTTTACTTACTTGTTAGAGATCATTTTCCCTCTTAAAGTGAAAGAAAAAGCTGGTCTACAAACTTTGCACATCCACAGACATCCACAGTAATGAGTCAAGCCCAAACCATAACAGTACTACTGTGCTGCTTGTGTTAACTCTCTAGACAGCACAAAAGCAGTTTTCAGGTCTTCTCAGCCAGAGCCACAGGTGCCTCAGCAAACTCAGCTAGTCAAGGCTGTTTTCAACAGAGATAAATCCCCCTTTAGAGACAGAGGATGGGAGACAGCCCATGAAGGCATGAGAGGGGAGGTGAAGAAGACTCTTTCATTGGCTTGAGCAAAGCTAGCAGCAGCTCTTAAGACTAGATCCAAAACAAGGCAAAGACTGAAGTTTGCCAAAAGCACTTTGCAACTGGTATGTTGCCTGGACCAGACCCTCCTTGGGTCAGCCCTGGCCTAACCTGAAGTGTTCAATAATCTCTGTGTGAGGCGAGTAGTTGTTTCCACATCAGAAACAGAACATCCTGACACTGCTCTCAGTGTCAAGCCTCCTCTCCAAAGCAGACTAAGACAACTCTGTCATGAATGTTCTCCTTCACTGACTTGTTCTTTCCTATGTTTGAGAGACTGTAAGTGCAGAAAAACTCCCCAGGGCAGACCTCAAGGCAAAGGACTTGCAGCATTCCCCCAGGGCCTTCACCTACACAATTCAATGTGAATCACCTACCTTATCCACCATAGATGTGAAAGTGAAGAGGGAGGCTGGAAGATAATGAAGATCAAACAGCCACAACACGCACCCTGACCTTTCACCTCCACCAGATGTAACTTTTCTACAACTTCTGCCTGCAATTGGTGTCTGGACAACAAACACCTGCCCAAACCCAAGTCCAACCAGCACCTCTGATTGCCACCCAGGTGCTGCGTCTGATGGCTCCGGTGTCTGTTTTCAGATGCAAGCCTACTTCACTTCACCTGGCAGCACTCTTTCAAAGCCCATTTAGAAATGAATGTCCAGTGAGATTTTTACTTCTAAGGCATAATGCTTATGTGTCAAATTTAATAGCTTCCCAAATATTTCACAACCCACTTTGGTTCGTAAGTCCTGTGCTTGGACCACACAAGCAGCTCAAACAGAAAACCATTATATGTGTTTTCCTCTGTCACTGGATAATTTAAAATCATAACCAGCCACTTAGGTATCAAATTGAAAAATAACATTTTCCTTCTGTAATGCTTGAAGAAAAGATTACAGTAGAATCCTGCTCTGTCTTACCAAGCTGGAAGATGTCTTAGGATTTCAGTCAAAAGATCACGTGTCAAACACTCCCTAGAGATGGCATCATCTGTACTGTATGAGATTCCTTCAAGTCAACCCTGCAGTCCAGCTACCAATCCCACCACAGGGGAATGCAAAGAAAGATGAACAAGGTGCAATTTAAAATAGACTGCAGGAAAAAAAAAATCTTTTGCTTTTATCATCTCATTTCTTCTGTGTGTACATTACAGACCAGCAGAATGGGTGTAAATAGCTCTGAAATGTGAAAATCGATTAGCAACTATTATATTGATTCTGTCTAATAGTAACATAGATTTCGAGTACTGTTTAGTGCAAACAATAAAATAAGATTTTATTACAGTAGGAGCAGATACTGACCTCTGCTTGTGCTTACCAGCATTGTCATTACAGGACCCGTGTGTCTTTTTCATTTCTCTATTTGTTTGTTTGCCTGCTTGAAGGATTTTTTTTTCCTTTTTAAGGCATACACATTTTTCAGTAAGTCTGTGTAGCCTGGGAGAAACACCTGGACGGTCATGTGCTTTTTCTCATTTTTCTCTAGTCTTACCAAATTTTGTTCAGATTTAGTAATTTTTAAAATGTTTTATAATCCATCAGTTTGCTGTCCCTCATCTACATTCTGCAGGACAATGCTGACAGCCTGCCAAAGCATCTTGGCACAGACATCAGCAAGGCTGGAATTTGTGGCCACTTGTGAGTGTTTTTAAGGGTTGAGTCTCTGATACCCTGCTTGTCTGAGAATTTTCCTTTTCTCTTAATTGAAAGAGGTATGAAAACATCAACACATCTATCACCTACTGCCCAATTCAAGAAGCCACCTCATTAAGTCAAATAGTTTTGGCTACGTTCTAGCAATGAAAGGTTTGTGCACCATAATTTTTTGTTTCTAGTTTACCAGAAGGAGTCTCATCCTGCTGAGTTGCCTCTTTACATAGCTGGAAGCCACACTGACTTCTCTGAGAGGACAAGATCGCAGACGTTGGCAGCAAGATAAGGTAAAACTCACAGCAACACGCACCCAGCAGCATCCTGACCTGGGATCCAGCCACCTGGGAGATGCAGTGCTCACAGTGAGCATTGTTTTGAAAGTATGAGAGGTGCAATCATTTCTAGCTTTCTCAGAGCCCCCAGGGATAGTTCCCACAATAGCCATTTAGGATTTTCTCCAGGCATATTTGAAAGGGTAATACTCACCTGTACTATTAAAAACGTTTCTCTGAGCATCCGTGAAAATGAAATTCTCTTGCAGTGTCCTTTCCTACTTCTATCTGAGGACTGCATTTCTGGTGATGTGTTTGTAATGTAAGATTCATAAATCCGCCCTGAGCAAAGTTTGAAACTGTCGATTTTGAAAAGGAGTTTCTCAACTGCAATGATGGTGGGGAGGATTTTTTTAGGGGATTTTACTGTTGTTTCTACTGGATCTGTAGTATGTTTTGCCAGCATGGAAGTGTAGGGGGAATGTGGAGAGTCACATATGCCATGGGGAAATTTTCTGTCTAAATAGATGTATCTGTAATGGTCACAAAGCCCATTTTTTTGGTGGCGTGTTACAACTTAGATCATTCCAGCACATCTTTCTCTCATCCTATTCCCACACCAGCCCCAACAATAACTGCAGGTGGCTAATCTAAGTGTGCTCAAGAGATTTGTGTCAGTACCTCAGACACGGACCCAGATCAATTCAGCAAGAGTGGAGTGGAGCCACTGACCAGAGGAAGCTCAAAGTTATGAATTTTTCTTCTAATTGTGCAGCAGTCTAAAGGAAAGAAAACAGTAATGGATTTATGCCCGTCCTTGGGATCAACAATTGACTCAAGTAGTTAAAACTCAATTTTCTGCAGCTCTATTTGAAAAATGAAATCTTTTCTTCTCATTATTTGTGTGTTTAGTTGTTCACTGTGTGTTCATAGTTGCTCTTTCCGTGGGCCTTTTAAAACAAAAATGAAGTTTTCAGAATTGGGAGGAGGCTGCTCGTTAGGGAGCAAATTACGTTAGTACAACCAACCACAAATATTGATTCGACCCTGAAATGATGTCTCCTTTTAAAAACTCGAAACCCTCTTTGGTTGTTTTGTTCTTTTGTTTTACTCTCAATAGAAATCAAATCGGGAATATGAAAACCGCAGCCCGGCAACAAAACACCCCATCTCTGAAAGCGAGCTCCTTCACCCCCTTTACAGTAATGTGAGCACCCCGACTGAGAGCTGCTCGAGGAGCGCTGTCCAGGCTGAAATCGGGCGCAGTTTGTGCCGCGCAGTGAGGCCGGGCAGCAGCGGGTGAGGGTCCCGCTGCCCGACTCCCGGTGCATCGCACCCCTTTGCGAGCCCAAGCAATCTGTGCTCCCATCCGGCAGTTCCCCATCCCTCTCCCGACCGGCCCAGTCCGACAGGTAAGGCCCCAAAGGACAGCCTGACTCGCTCTGGGTGGGCTCTCGGCGGCAGCCCCCGGCCCGGAGCCGTGCCCGAGGGTGTGGGGGCAAGGAGGCACGCTAAGCAGTGGCTACGCTTTTCCAGACCAGGAGGTTTCTGGGGAGGTGTGAAATAAAAGGTGCAAAATGTGGCTTCGCGGGAGGTGACGGGGCTCGACTGAGGATCGAGCCCCGATGTCGTTCTGCCGACCTCTCTCCCCCGGAGAGACTCAGCCCCCCGCCCCACGTCGCGGATCCGCAGAAGCGTAGGTCCCCGATCGCCACTAGCACTTAGAGAACACCCGGAACGCGCGTGTGTAGAAGTGATCAAAGAGGACATAAGATCAAAGATCACTTTAATTGCGAAAATGAGGTCAAATGAGATTTTCAGAAAGTCAGTGTATCTCTGAGGCTGTTAAGAGCACTACTGCCATTTAATGTAAGCGGCTAAAGTTCGGAAACGAGCGGACACTTACATTCACGTGAGGCGCAGATGTAACATTCCCTTTTACCTACAGTTAGCATAGATTACACCGAACTAAACAGGAATATATCTATATATATATTTGGTCAAGCATTCCGTTCAGCCGGTCCTTGGCAGCGGTGCGCGCAGCGCTCGGAGCCGCCTGCACCGGCCCGAGAGCTCACGACCGTGCCCCTGGGGAGGCCGGCACACAGCGGCGGGACACCGCAGGGCGGGCCGGGGGCTGGCCTGCCACTACCCCGGGCGGGGCGTGAACGGGGAGCACCCCGGGGCGAAGCAGCGGGGGTTACCGGCAGACTGGCACTCTCTGCGGGGGTTAGCGGAGCGGGGAGAAGCCGGGTCGGGGCTCACCTGAGCGGCTGCCCCTGCTCTTGGTATCGCGCCAAGTCGGGTGGCACCGACTTCTTTTGGCTGCGGCTCTGATTTTGGCAAGTTGTCCCCCTCACTACAGCCGGGACTGGCCATGGGGAGAGAGCTACTCCTTTCCAGGGTGATTTCGCGTTCGCCACCTGCGGCCGTCGCCCGGATGCCCCCAGCCCCTCCCCTGCTGCCCGGAGCACACGGAAATGTTTTGGTTGATAGGTTTGGTTCATTCTGTTGTGTTCTGTTTGTTTATTCCCTCACCAACACGTGCGACTGCAGCGTCTCCCAAGAAACTTTCAAGCGGCTCCGAAAGAGACCAAACCCAAAAGGACCGCCACTCCGCGGCTGCTCCAACTTCCCGTGCTGCTCCCGGTGAGCTCGGGGACGGCCGCACGGAGCCCAGTTTTCCAAAAGCATTTTAAAAATAGTACATATCTCCATTTAATTTGTGGGTAACTGCCCTTCCCTCCCCGCCGCGTAACAAGGGAAACCCGATGAAGTCGAAGGTCCGAACAGAGCAGGAGAGCTGCTACACACACGTAAGGCAGAGGGAATGGCGCTGAAAGTACCTGGCGAGGTTGCACACCGCGGCCGCGCTTTCTCCCTTTAAATCCGCTCGGCAGTTCCCAGCCCAAGGCCCCTCGGAGGGCCGCCGTCCGTTCCCATACTTACAGCGCCGGAGCGGGGCGGGTTCGGGACCCCCGCCGCCTCCTCTGAAATCCAAGAAATATCCCCAACGCAGCGGTTTTCTGCATAGGGTAGTTTATTTTTACCGCTGCTACTCGGGCAGACAACGTGGTTTACAGCGGCCACAACCAACGAACGACCTGCAAACCCGACGTCTGCCCTGGATGACGGAGGAGGCGGGAGGCGGCAGCGCAGACTCGGCGAGGAGAGGCGGGGACGGCCGCTGCTCCAGCGGAGCTCCGCGCTGCTCTGCCCGCGGGGCGCGTCCGACCGGCGGGGAGC
>VXAB01010795.1:210511-223544 GCA_013399175.1 Odontophorus gujanensis | reverse complement strand
TTTCGACTCCAGTTCATATTGCAACTCTAAAATCTGGCATAGCAGCACTCAGAGGGAGTGTGACTTCATTCAGGCCACAGTAATCTACCACCAGCCTCCACTGGTTCTATCCACCAGCCATATGGGGCTGTTAAACGGTGAGCGGGTTTTGCTGATCACTCCCTGGCTCTCTAACTGACGAATCAAGTTATGCATGGGGAGCAAGGAATCCCTGTTGGTGTGGTCCTGCCATCTGTGCACCATCTTTGTAGCAATTGGTACCTGTTGCTCTTTTACTTCCAGTACCCCCACAACGGACGGATCCTCTGACAGGCCAGGCAAAACAGACAGCTGCTGAATGTTGTCTGCATCTACAGGAGCTATTCCAGAAGCCCATCGGTATCCCTTGGGATCCTTGAAATGTTCCCTTCTGAGATAATCTATATCAGGTATGCATGGATCCCCCTGTCCAGTCACTACAGGATGCTTCTGCCAGTCTTTACCGGTGAGGCTTATTTCTGCCTCCAACACAGACAATTCCTGAGAGCCTCCAGTCACTCCAGAAATATAAATCAATTCTGTCCCTTTATAGCTCAACGGCATTAGAGTGCACTGTGCACCGGTGTTCACCAGTGCTTTATATTTCTGTGGCTCTAATGTGCCAGGCCGTTGAATCCACACAGTCCAATACACTCTATTATCCCTTTCCCCTCCCAGCTGGAGGCAGGGCCCCTCTGTTGGTTACCTGCAGTGACTGGAGCAATTTCATTGGTGGTTATCTATGTTGTAATTCTCTCATCCCTGCTCACAGTGTAGGAGTGGGTTTTTTATGCCATTTCTTCATGTATTCTCCATTTGCACATAAGTAGCTCCACATGGCCACATGTGACATGAAGTTACTGCTGTTATTTGCTCGAGCAGTGAGGCGTTTGCCTTTGATAGTTGAGACTTTCGTCAGTTTGATCAGCTCCTTCAGCATATTCTTTGGATCATCCTTGTCTTCATCAGGTTTTTCTGATACTGCCATGGGTTCATCCCTATTAATCACTAGGGACAATTCCTCCAGTATGCGTTCCTGTGTCTTCTCCACTTCATCTATCACCTTATCCACTTCATTTAGTCTTTCTGCTACCTTTGATATGGCTGAAATGAAAGTGTGCAATGACAGAAGTTGTTCAAAGTTTAGAAGCATAAGAATCAGTTCAAAAACTGAGGGTCTTCTGTGTTGGTCCTCGTATCTGTTGAGCGTTGTTACTAGTGTACTGGCATACCTTTCCACCAGTGCTGTTTTTGAGAGCTTCTGACATATATCAAGTGTACTCCTTACTCCCTCAGGATCATGGTCACGGTGTGGACCATTAGGAACAAACGTGGGATCACACAGCATTTCCACCACAGCTGTTTCTCTCAAATTGGATGCCTTTCTCAGCAGTATCCCATCTTCTCTTAGGTTACAGATCGTCTTTGTATGGATGTCTTTTACACCTTTACATCCTTTTCACCTACTAACATTTGTTCCCAGAGGGTGGCAACTCCATTCAGACATCTACTAATTCCTCTGTCAATAGCTGGGTCTTGGGCAATGCTTCCTAGTTGGCGAGCTTTGTTACCATATAGGGACACAATGCTGGCACCATTGTCCCAACACCGAAGCAACTAGGTGTCAATAGTTTCATCCGAGTGCTGTACAAACTCCTTTTCTGAACCTTGGATTTCAGTCATCTTCAGGGGTTGACAAATAGTGGTAACAGTGACTTCATCATCACTCCCCTCTCCATGCCTCTCACTTTTCTTAGTTGCCTTTCTCAGTGGTGGTGGTTTTGAGGAGGGCCCCTCACCTGGATCTTCCTCTTCTTTCTCTGCTTCTTTCCGCTCCATATGCGAGGACAATCATTTCCATTTCTGGTCTTCCAGAGGGGCAACCGACATTGATACTGGTGCTTCCTGTGATTGGTCCGGTTTGACTTGGAGGTTTCCCTTTCTGGTTCAGGCCTCAGTTTGGAAACTCTCTCTCCAGAACGGTATTATATAGAGCTCGGTAAGCACAACCCAAGCCCCAAATAAACTGTTCCTCCTCAGATCTTTCTGAGCTGCACCACCCCTCACCCAAATACTTGCTTCATTTCTCAGGATCCCACAGGTGTTGAAGAGTAAAATCCCATGACACCGGGGGTCCTCACGCTTCTAATCTTTTTCCTAAATCTCTCCACATTCCATGCCATTTAACATTCTCTGGTTTTGAGGAAAGCTTCCTCCACATGATGTAAATTACTATTGCAGAGCGTACATGCAGGGAAACCAGTAACACAGAACCTAGGCTGGCATCCTGAACATACGTAAGGAACTGGAAAGAGAACCTGGAAACCAGTCCAAATGTCATATTGTCTGTTACATTAGCCGGGGTGTCTGGGGACCAGGCAGGTATCTCCCATCAGTGTCCTTAAGTGGCTATACACAGATATGACTCCGGTACTGAACATAAGGAACTTAAAAATAAGCCAACATGTTCTAAGGTACATAACGGCCCTTAGTCCTTTTTGCACTAGTTTTACAGTGGAGTAGAAATTCTTGATTGCCCACGTTCTCCAACAAAAATTGTCATGGTGTTATCCGTGCCAGGGACACAAGGAAAGAAAAAAAGAAGGGAGAGAGGGAGGGAAAAAAAAAAATCAACTGCATCATTGGTGGCCACACGGCCACCCAAGCAGAGCCGTGCACTCCAGAGAGCTTATGTTAGTAAAACTGCAGGGGAAGCACGTGTGCTGTACCTCCACGGCAGCTGAGAGTGAGAGAAGCTGGTGTCCGGTGCGGAGCTCCTCCCCTCTTCCACTCCCCGCCACAGCATTAACTCCTTAACTCCCTGCATGATGCTCTGACGTTGAATACTGGCATCAAAACCACAAAACCACAACAGACACCTAGCCAGGAACACCGAACACACCAGTTCAGGGAGGTTTGCACACACATGTAAGCCATTGCTGGCAATGCAGAGGACTTTTCAGAGGACCTCTGTCTTTACAGGAGTGAGCACATATGGATATAGGAAAAATATAAACTGTAACAAGCGCAGTTTTCCACCTTTCCATCCCGTGGAGAATCATAGAATCATTAAAGTTGGAAACACCACCAAGATCATCTAGTCCAACCATCCACCCATCACCAACAATATCAGGAGAGCAACATGTTTCTCGCCTAGTCACTGGCCCTGCTGTAGAGATGTAAGAGAAGTAGAGGCTCCTTTCTGGATCTGCTAAAACTAGTATCAGACGAAGTCTTATTCCAAGCAATTTGCTGCCCTCTGTAGCCCAAACAGAGCTCTCATCATTTGATCCATGGGAGGAACAATGCTGTTAAGTGAATTCCTCATGGACCCCAGGAAGGATGGCACAGCAAAAAGGCAGCAGTGCCATGTCTGGCTGCCAAAGGTGTCACGCTCCCATATAAAGGAGAGAGATTTGGTTCTTTGATTATGTGTATACTTGATGGCAAGATTAAGACACAGTTAAGACACACTTCATTGCCATGCACAAGCATTATCATCTTTGGCAGTGATCAGCTTCTCCAAGCTGTATCCCAAAAAAAAAAACAACAAAAAAAAAAACAGGCTTGTCCCTGCTTCTGCTTATCTTTACAACAGTAAGCAGAGGCACTGTGGCACAGTGACACCCACCTAGATAACCTCCAGCTCTCACTTAACAGTCTTATCACCAGAAGGGCCTCACGAAGCAAGCTTTGAGACAAAAAAAAAAACAAAAACAAAAACAGTTTTTGTCTTTCACAAAAGGCCATATCACCCCACTAGTAGGTGACACCACTGGGACAATTGCCCAGAGGAGCTCTGGATGGTGCTTTGAGCAGCCTGGTTTAGTGGAGGTGCCCCTGCCCTTGGCTGTGGGGTTGGAACAGGACGATCATTAAGGTCCCTTCCAGTCCAAACCATTCTATGATTCCGAGTCATGCCATGCACTTCCTATTGCCAGTGAAGCATTTCCCAGGGTTCAGTCACAAAACCTCACAGGAACCACACTGCGGCTAAAAGGAGAGAAACATGGCTTCAGGCAGTGTCCCAAAGACCAGCCTGATGCTTGTGTTTTGAGCAGCTCTGCCATGGCCATAAGCAATAGGAATTCAAAGCTGGGGTAGCGGTCTGCAGAAGCTAAAATGAAAAACAAAACTAAACTAAATTAAAAAGCAGCAGCATAAAGAAAGACCCCAGAGAGGCCCAACGCTTCAGCATACTTTAAAGCATTTGCAGTGATGACACTTCTTTTGTCAAGCTGGAGCTGCTCATTTCTCTCTGGTGAATTACCCAGAAGAAGAGCCCAGAAAATGAAACCTCCCATGCACGTGGAACCAAGTGGGGATGAGGTCTGGTATTCCAGCATCCAGCACAGAAGTATATGTCTGTGTCACGGTGCCGTCTGTGACAGTGACCCAAGGGAAACCGAGAAGGGAGAGAGAAAGGGAAAGAAAAAAAAAACCGCCCC
Source organism: Odontophorus gujanensis (assembly GCA_013399175.1). Lineage (NCBI taxonomy): Eukaryota > Metazoa > Chordata > Aves > Galliformes > Odontophoridae > Odontophorus > Odontophorus gujanensis. The sequence goes on along the minus strand of VXAB01010795.1, from coordinate 219,078 downwards.
GCCAGTGGCCACGCGGCCGCCCGAGCAGAGCCGCGCGCTCCGGGGGGAGGGGAATACAGAGGGAATAGATGGGTCTATTAAAAAAAAAAAAAAAAAAAAGGCACGATTTGAGGAGGAACGGTAACTTTACTAAATCTAATAAAATTGAACAATTGAGAGAGAAACAGTTTCCAAACCAAAAGCTGGGAGCTGAGTTAGGGAGGAACTGCAGGGGAAGCACACGCACTAGCTCAACCTCCATGGCTGCCGAGAGAGCGCGCCCAGGCAGAGCACGGCCTGGCATCCGGTACGAAGCTCCGCCCCTCCGCTGCTCCCCACAGCATTGACTCCTTAGCTCCCTGCATGATGTTCTGATGTGGAATACCGGCATCAAAACCACAAAACCACAACAGTCTGGCAATAAGCTTGGAAGACCAAGCGCCTCTTGGCCTCTGATGCACATGTTCCATGTGGGTTATTTGTGACAGAGGGAACATAGCCCCAAACAAACTAAAACACCTGTTTTCCCATTATTCAGAAGCAATTCTCCCCTTCCTACTTGCTGCCTTCATGAAAACTAACCACAAAGCTTCCAGCAGGGATAAAAGCTCTTTCACTGCAAACCGACAAAATTCACAGTCAGATTTTTCGCCAAAGAAAACATTTCTGCTTTCTGGCCCTGCCCAATTACCTCCACACAGCCCATTTCTCAAGGTGGCAGGTGCCCTGGGTTGGACTAACCTACTTACAGTCTGCAGGTGGATGCAGCCCCCCAGTGGTGCAAACAGACACAAACAGCGATGCATTTATTTTAGTTTATGCATAGAATGGTCCTAATGGGCAACTATTCTTTCTCTCTGCTATGTGTATTCAGGGATGCAGATGCCTAGACATCCTTAAATCCAGCCCCAGCAAATAGTGGGTGCACAGGATTATCCCACAATGACCATAGCTCATGGGCTGGGGACAGGACTGTCACCTTATTGTGGCTCCAGCCATCAGTGCTTTATGTCACATGAACATTGGAACAGAGCCTCAAAACAAACCTAGAACATGTTCCCATTTACTCTTTTACCACCAGCACGTGGAAAGGCTAGAGACTGTGCAAGAGGGAATGGCCTTAAATTGCACCAGGGGAGGTTCAAGTTGGGCATTAGGAAACATTTGTTCTCAGGAAGAGTGGCGATGTAGTGGCACAGCTTCCCAGGGAGGGGTCCAAGAACTGTGGAGATGTGGCACTGAGGGTCATGGGCAGTGGGCATGGTGGGAGTGGGCTGGGTTTGGGCTTGGGGATCTCAGAGGTCTTTTCCAACCTCAATGATTCTGTGATTCTATGAATAAATCGGAGCAGCGTCTTGTGTTTTGTTACAGTCATGTCACAGCCACACAGCATTCAGCAACACACACACAGTGCTTCATAGGAGAGCAAGGAGAAAGGGTTTGCACCAAAACAGCAAACCTTGTGCGCTGCCCGGATCCAAACGCTGAGGAAATACTCAAAAGAGGCTAAAAAATGAGTACAGAAGTACTGTGTGGGAGACGAGGTCTTTCGGTGCTCGCATCCCCGAGCCGTTACAGCCGTTCCCAGCCGTCCTTCGATCCAGCACTGCCATCTTCAGGCAAAGCGAACGCTCTGCGCTGCGTCCTGGGCACATTCTGTTGTCCCCACGCTGCCACCACCAGAGCCCGGTGCTGTCACCCTCTCTGCCGTCACGTGAACCCAACAGGTCAGTGCCATACACAGGTGGACACAGCTACGGCCAAGGGTTTCTCAAACCTTCAAACCTAAAGCTGCGTTTTGGTTTGTTTTTGTGTTGTTTTGGTTTGGTTTTTGCTCAGAGGCCCTGGCACTGCTGCCCAGAGAGGTGCGTGTTCCCCATCCCTGGAGATGCCCAAGGCAAAGGATGGGCAGGCTGAGCTCGTGGGGAGTAGCCAACCCACAGCACGGGGTGGGGCTGAGGTCTTTAAGGTCCCTTCCAACCCAACAGGCTGTGATTCTGTTTTGCTCACCTGTCTGGGCAGGAGCACAAGACCATAACCTGGTTGCAGCTGGAACATCTCCCTCGGTGGTCTCAGCACTGACGTGGGCTGTCCTTTTGAGATGATGTGGCTTTTCCACCTGTGCACACTGGGAATGCTGCACATTTCAGGGAGAGACCTTTACCTTCCAGCCATCCCTGTTCTTCCTTGCCAGCAGGTGAAACACACAGCCCTCCTTGCTGCAAAATGACAACCATTTCCATGAGGTGGTTTGTTTCAGCAGCAGTCACCTTGCCCTGGGAAGAGCTGCAATTTGGCAGCACTCTGCCCAGCTGGGGATTATTTGCCATCAGCAGCACATCAGCCTGCAGGCAGCACACCCCGACCCACTGAGTTGAAACAGCCAAAGGATGCTCTTGAGCATGCCTGAGCCAGGAGCACACAGCATCACCCAGCCTGACAAACAGTGCTGCTTATCTGAGGGCCTGAATTAATTAAGCCCTGAAATGCACACAGCATGGGACGTAATGCTGAATTACAGCTGTTGCTGCTCTCCCCTGGCTCAGCAAAGAGGTGAGTGATTTACTGATGAACCTGAGGCAGCTGACAGCAATGTTCAGGTCTGGGACACATGCCAGCCCCAAATGGGACCTGAGCTCTGGCTGGAGGTGGGCTCTGAGGTACCCGGCTCTGGCTGCTCCAAGAGGCTCTTCACAGGCTCCTATCCTGCATGGGAGGAAAGCTCACACTTTTACAAATATTCATAAAAACATTAAGGTTGGAAAAAACCTCTGAGATCACAAGGTCCAGTTGTCAACCCACTCCCACCATGCCCACTGCCCACGTCCCTCAGTACCACATCTCCACGGTTATGGAGCACCTCCAGGGACAGTGATCCCACCACTCCCTGGGCAGCTGTGCCACTGCATCACCTCTCCTCCTGAGAATAAATATTTCCTAATATGTGTTGGGAAGAGGACAAGGGAGTGCCAGGGTTTGCACGGCACCCAGAGGAACTGCCCCAGCTCTGCACATCGGACACATCAGGTGGGCCCAGGTTCACCCCTGGGGTGCATTCCCTCTGGGAATAGGTGGGTTTTTCATTTTACAGAGTGCTAATGTCCCTAGAAAGCTTTCTTGAGTGGTTTTGCACGTTAACTTGTGAAGAAAACAGCATATATTCAACGAGAGTCCGTCTGATTCAATAGAAATAGACCTTTATTAATAACATGCACATTATGTGTATATTTAAAATACATATACATTTTTCTACTATTCACTTTAGAAAACAATTTCATAAAAACCTTCCAATCAGGTCCCGAGTAGTTTTAAACATTAAAAAGACATTTTCCATCGCAGAATCAGTAGGCATTGTCCCAATGAGTCGGTGTGCAATCACCGTGTAACACAACGCAGGCTCATGCATTCCAGCAGAAGCGGGTGTTCCCTTTTCTGCGGAGTTAACCACTTCAAATATCGGATGAAATACTTGATGGCACCTGTTGCAGTCATTACATACAGTTGAGGTTCCCTGCTGGGGGCGCAGTATGGCATTTGAAAGCTGGAGACAGCTTTTTTACACCGGTTTGGAGCTCACACGAAGAGCGCTGGCATTGCGGGTAGCGCAGAACCTGATGATGGGAGAAACTGGAAAAAGAGAAATTCAGGGACTGACCACAGTCTAGAAAAGAGGAGAAGAGGAAATTGCCAAACTGTGAGGTTGGGGTGGTGCTCCCCAAGGCCCCATGGGCACAGAGCTGGGGCTGCATGACATTGTATGGGGCTGTCAGCTGTACACGGGCTGTGGATTTGCATGTACAAAGGCTGTATGAGGATGGGACTTTAAGGCACCATAGTCCATATACTCAACACATTCATCAAAAACAACAGTTCCATTTACAGTGCAATATCAACGTATTCCAGAAGCCAAGCGGCAGCTCTGCCATCACTTCTCACAGGTAATTCAGCAATGGAGGAGTGCCTCGGGGCAGGGCAGCCCCCATGCTGCACATGCTGAGCATGAAGCACACGAGGAGCCTCACACGGATGTGCACAGAGAGGCACAGGCAATAACCAAAGTGTTTGCCCGAGCAGAACCCTAAATTTGGGGATGTGAGGTTGCAAAGCTGAATCCACGCATTGCCTCCTGTTGCTGCTCAGTGCTACCAGTACCAGTCCAGCACTCACAGTCAGGGGAGACAGCAGCACAGAGGGAGCTAAACTCTTTCAAATGCTAATTACAGTAACATGTGCTGTTCCAAGATGACCACACACATTATTTTACACCAGTCCTATTGGAAATGACCAGCTACCTGTGAGCAGGTCTGTCTGTGCCACCCAGCATCGCCTGATGAATGCTGTCTCCAAGGCAACAGAGTTGGAGGGAAGGAAGGACCTGCCTTACATCCAGTGCAAACATAGCCCATGTGTGGGAGTTCCTAGCACAGTCATAATGGAACATACATATATATATTTATATACCTATCACCAAATTCTGACCACCTGCAGGTTCACACATCAGAGCCATAATTGCAGCTATGAACCCTAAAACAAAACAACATGAAACTATATTACAGGGCTGGTGCCCAGGAGCACGGAAACTAAGTGACAGAAGCAGTACATTGTTCAAAAAATGTCAGATATTTCTGGGGCAGCATGCAACACTACTGCACCTCTGTACTGCTTTATCACTGTAGATTATGGCTATCAAGCACTAAGGTTGAATGGTTGAATGTTGATCCACTTTTCACTGGCAAAAATCACTGCGTGAAGCATAAGGCAGCAAAAACTTGAGCAGACTCGGTGTTGAGAGTCGTGGAATAATTTCAAATCAAAGCCAGCTGTAACTTTCTAGAAAGAGTCATCTTCTGGAGCAAGGAAAAATTTAAGAAGTAATAGAATCAGACAACAGGTTTTTTTGTTCAAGAGGAGAAAATGTAGGTAAAGTGTTACCCTCTTTCACAGATACCCAAGAGGTTTTGCTGTCTGATCCCAATTTTTTGCCTGTGCTACCTCCTAAGCAGACAGTGCTCTGTCAGAGGAGCTCGCAGTAGGCAGGAGCACCGCTGCCCCATTCAGCAGAGGAGGCAATTGTCGTTCACAGATGATCAGGTAATGCTTTTTTTCAGGTGAGGTTAAAGGCCTTAATCCTACTGAGCATTCATCAATTTTTATTTGATGTAAGCAGTTTCGTGTTTCAGGCCGGGACTCTCCTCTGAATGTAATAGAGCAGATCAGAGGGGAAAAAGCTCTCTAGCATTCAGTGTCGCTGCTAGATCACTGTGAGTTTCAGCAAAAAAGGACACAAAGAACAACAAAAAAGTACATAAACTGGGTCAGTTTAGAGCAGAAGAATCACACTGACTGAACAACCATACTGCACACCATGCCCCCACTGCCCTCCTGGGCACATTACTCTCCTGGGCTCTGCCTGTGGTGCCCCATCCCCAGCCTTCCCACAACTGCTCACGCTCCCTGCTTTGCAGGTTATCCTCTTAAACAAGCTGTTGTTTTACTTCTTTGCACTAATAAGCTGTGCCTTGCTGCTGCTTTGTCCTCTAAAGCTGTACTGTGGGGGTAGGAGTTGCTCACACCTCCTGCTTCTGCCCTCTCTCTTTGCTGTGAACACATGCCCAGCAGCTGCCATGCATGACACACACAGCTGAGATGCTCTGAGGTTCCTCCTGTAACTCTGCACTGAGAACATCCCAGTCAAGCAGTGTTTGTACTTCAAAAGTAACATCAGTGACATCTGCATGTGAAAAAAGCCTTCCAAAATCAAAAACAAATTCTGTTCTTGGATACAAATCTGCCTCCAGCTGAGAGTGCGCTGCTGTTTGCTTTGCTCTAAAGTTGCAGGGGTGACAGCCAGCCAGGCAAGGCGAGTTTCCCCATGGTAATTCTGCAGCTCTGTAGGACAGGCTTGGGCCATTGGTGTAATTAGTTCAGCAGTCCAAGCTTCCAAGTCATAGGTGTATCAGTCCCTGATACATAACAGCTCGCTCATCACATTTCCCCAGGTTATAGTGCAATCATTGCTTTTGCTGGAGCATCATCTTTGCCTTTGTATTTCTCTTTGGTATTTTCATGGTATAGATGTGGTAGCTATAAAACCTCCCACTCATAGTCACCAACTTGCTGAACAGCTCTCGTGTCATTCCACAGCTCGTGAAATGTATGTTTACATATCCTATGGTTAATTCTACCAGTCATGATGGTTGGATGGGGCCCTGGGCAATCTGATGTAGTATTTAACCTAGCAGCTGGCAGCCCTGCCTGAGATGGGGGTTGGAATTTGATGATCCTAGAGGTCCCTTTTAACCCAAGCTGATCTATGATAACACTTCACCTGAAACACCATTACCAATGTTGAGTAGCTTCACCAGGAGTACCTCTGAAAGTCTAATCACATCTGTCACATACATTCATTCTCTACCCAGAGAATTTACCATCGTTTTTCTGCCTTTCTGTCAAAGTTGATGATTATCTATTATTTCCTAGTACTGGTGTGAACTCCTGACCAAACAGCAGGTCAGCATGCAGGAAGGTGGGGGGGAAGCAGCCCAAATGAAGGTAAGGGAACATGGTGACAGGACGAAGAAACAATCTGCCCTGTGAGCCGGTCTGTTCTGTGTTAAAAAAGCAAAGTATATACCAGCTAAGAGATGATGTAATTAAAAAGTGAATGCAATTATTCTAAAAATAATCTCACTGGAGTGTAAGTAGCAAGCGAGATAGACTCTGACCATCCTAAGCAAAGGCCGTTCCTTTGGCACTGACTCCTTCATGTACAAAGCATTTCCTCAAAGAAACTTCCTACCTGTCCCTTTGCAGTAAGTAACTTGCACCTGGCTCCTTGCTGCCGGACTGCTCTGCTACCTGGGGGTCCCCTTCTGCTAGGAGTGGCACAACTGAACAGCAAAGTGATTCCGAATGTCTGTATCTACACACGGAGAACTGCAACGTGGCTTTGCTCCCGCACAACACGTGGCACGTGGGTGAGGACTGCAGTATCACACCCACCCTGCGTGCGTGCGGTGCTTTGAGGCCAATTGGTTAATGGTGGGGCTGCAGAGTGGTGCCCGAAGCACCCAACTCACCCCAGGCTGGTGAGTCCAAGCTCCACTCCCACATCACCATGGGCATCTCTGGAATCAGCGCCTCATCCTAACACCTCAGCAAGCAGTTCAAGCATTCAGAAACAAACATCGGTGGGTCTAACAGCTACTTTAATTCATTTTATAAATAAGCAATTGAGAATTTTGCTCCAGGTGGCTGCTTGCGTAGCCCATCCCATAAACGGCGTTCTCTGCTGAATAAGGCACAATGCGATACGAATGCAGCTCTTCATAATAGAGCGACTGGGAACAGCACTCATGTACCATAAACTTCAGCCGTTTTCGTGAGTCAGAGTAAGCAGTCCTATAGCACGGAGCCTCTTTAAAGTATTCATAGCTCTCCCTCTCTGTCTCTAGGTGAATCTTCCTCAACAGATTGTTAATTAACACCGACCTACGGAGATAGGCTTCGGGATCTTCCAGGAATCGGAGTTTCTGAAGAGAAAGTTTTAGAATACAAGTCCGGTCCTCAGGGAGTATCAGGTGCTGGGGAGCAAAGAGCATCACACGGATCTTTAGTAAGGAGGGATGGAACCGAGGGAGGATGGGAGCTGGAAGGAGAAAGCTACTCACTTTTGGACAATACTCATGGTAATCTTGATGTAGATGTTCTTCTGCATATTTTCTCTTAAAGTAGGCTACTTTCGACGTCGTTAATGTATTTGGTAGGCCCCAATCAGATCAGCTCTGTGCAAAATTAAGAGAGGAGATTTAGGTTAGATGTTAGGAGGAAATTCCTTGCTGTGGGAGCCCCATCCCTGCAGGCGCCCAAGGCCACAGATGGGACCCTGGGCAGCCTGAGCTGGTGGATGGCAACCAGCCCTCAGCAGCAGTTGGAGCTGGGTGGGCTTCCAGCCCAAACCATGCTCCAGAGCAGTGACCACCAGCACTGCAGCTCCTGCCATCAGTACCCCAGCTGGTGACAGCCGCCTGGACCTGGGTACGGGATGACCCGAGCCCAGCTCCGGGTGCTCCTGGGCAGCCTTGCAACTAGCTCTCGCTAGGTGGTGGTGTGGTCCCAAAGAAGCAGCGCAGCTCGGCTCGGTGTGTTGCTGCTGCTCGCTGGGTCGCTGTAAGGGCTCACAGCCTGCTTGATGCTCAGCCCTTCAGCAAAGGGAAGGGGGCACAGAGCCCTGGGGGGTCCCGCTGGCTGCTCCCAGCTGCTCCTCTCTACCAGAGATGTCACAGTGCTACATCATCGCAGTGGGACTGTAACTTTCCTTCTGTTGAACGCCAGACAGAATGCAGACTGGGTTTTGGTTTCCAGTTCATTAGACTGTACCAGGAGGCACTGTCAGCAGTGTAGGGGGTGACATCATCACGGGCAAAACTCTCTCTGTTAAAAGCAGTTTCTGTGGTTTGCTTTCAAATGTGCTATTTTTCAGAAGGTTATTAAATGGTGAATTTTGAAGTCCACAGAAAGTAACCATGTGGAGTCACTCACAGTCAGCTCTTGGAGCACACGCTTTCTTCTCCAAACTGAGGTGCCTT
>VXAB01010795.1:55127-210365 GCA_013399175.1 Odontophorus gujanensis | reverse complement strand
TCTAGGTGAATCTTCCTCAACAGATTGTTAATTAACACCGACCTACGGAGATAGGCTTCGGGATCTTCCAGGAATCGGAGTTTCTGAAGAGAAAGTTTTAGAATACAAGTCCGGTCCTCAGGGAGTATCAGGTGCTGGGGAGCAAAGAGCATCACACGGATCTTTAGTAAGGAGGGATGGAACCGAGGGAGGATGGGAGCTGGAAGGAGAAAGCTACTCACTTTTGGACAATACTCATGGTAATCTTGATGTAGATGTTCTTCTGCATATTTTCTCTTAAAGTAGGCTACTTTCGACGTCGTTAATGTATTTGGTAGGCCCCAATCAGATCAGCTCTGTGCAAAATTAAGAGAGGAGATTTAGGTTAGACGTTAGGAGGAAATTCCTTGCTGTGGGAGCCCCATCCCTGCAGGCGCCCAAGGCCACAGATGGGACCCTGGGCAGCCTGAGCTGGTGGATGGCAACCAGCCCTCAGCAGCAGTTGGAGCTGGGTGGGCTTCCAGCCCAAACCATGCTCCAGAGCAGTGACCACCAGCACTGCAGCTCCTGCCATCAGTACCCCAGCTGGTGACAGCCGCCTGGACCTGGGTACGGGATGACCCGAGCCCAGCTCCGGGTGCTCCTGGGCAGCCTTGCAACTAGCTCTCGCTAGGTGGTGGTGTGGTCCCAAAGAAGCAGCGCAGCTCGGCTCGGTGTGTTGCTGCTGCTCGCTGGGTCGCTGTAAGGGCTCACAGCCTGCTTGATGCTCAGCCCTTCAGCAAAGGGAAGGGGGCACAGAGCCCTGGGGGGTCCCGCTGGCTGCTCCCAGCTGCTCCTCTCTACCAGAGATGTCACAGTGCTACATCATCGCAGTGGGACTGTAACTTTCCTTCTGTTGAACGCCAGACAGAATGCAGACTGGGTTTTGGTTTCCAGTTCATTAGACTGTACCAGGAGGCACTGTCAGCAGTGTAGGGGGTGACATCATCACGGGCAAAACTCTCTCTGTTAAAAGCAGTTTCTGTGGTTTGCTTTCAAATGTGCTATTTTTCAGAAGGTTATTAAATGGTGAATTTTGAAGTCCACAGAAAGTAACCATGTGGAGTCGCTCACAGTCAGCTCTTGGAGCACACGCTTTCTTCTCCAAACTGAGGTGCCTTTAGAGGTGCGTGTAAAACCTCGGCTTTCTAAGGCAATAATGGACTCAGTTCTGAAATGCAGAATGTCTCACAGAATGTCTCCTACAGTAATGGAGCCAAATACACCACACAGCTGGGAGAGAGCTCGTGTGCTCTAAGGATCCCACAGTGGGAAGCTCCTTCAGCTGCAGGTGGGAGTGAAAGGACATTAACACCAGTCCTGCAGGGGCCAGGGGCACCTCTCCTTCCCTGCTAACAGGGAGTGATATGCTCTGCCTTTCTCCTTCTGCAGCAAAACTCAGAGGAGGTGCCTGAAGAGGACAAATCTTCATAGAAGACTTTTCCCATGTTTTTCCCTTCAACATCAGGTCAGTAAGGATGGAGGTTTGCCGTTAAGGACATTACAAACCTGGGTGGAAATCTCTTGGCTGGTGGATTAATGGCTTGTCTGGAGCCAAGTGGCCCAGCCCTGTTCTGGAACCCAGCACTGCTCTCACAATAGAGTTCTCATGAAGGGACTGTCCCTCCTTGCAATAGGACAATGCCAACAATACCATGTTTTAGTCAACCTGGACCACTGCATGCAGCTTTCAGGAGCCAGCGCACACAGCTATGGTCTTTGCAGCACTGCCAACCCTGGGCAGCTGCAAACCATGGTATGAATGCACAGCCTTCGTTGCTGGCAAGTTTTACCCTGGAGATGAGGCACCCTGAGCATTTAACTACTCTGATACTGGTTCTCCCAGGTTAAAACCTCTCTGCTGTGTTATCTGAATGCAGGCAGAAAAGCATTCATGCTCCAAACTCTATGGGATAGGAGAACAATACAAGGTCTCAGGGGAGACCTTATAGTTTTCTACAGTGACCTGAAAGGAGATTGTGGCGAGGTGGGGGCCAGCCTCTTTTCAAGCATAACTAGCAATAGGATGAGAACCAGCCTCAAGTTGTGCTGGGGGGTTTCAGGTTGGATAGTAGGAAAAACTTCTTCTCTGAAAGAGTGGCCAGGCACTGGAACAGGCTGTCTAGGGAGTGGGTGGAGCCATTGTTCCTGGAGGTGTTCAAGAAATGTGTAGATGTGGTACTAAGGGACGTGGTTTAGTGGGGAAATAGTAGTGGTCGGTGGATGGTTGGAGTGGGTGATCTTGGAGGTTTTTCCCAGCCTTAATGATTCTATAATTACTGTTTTCCTCAGACTTATTCTGAAGAGGACAGAGGTACGAAAGATGAAGTGATGTTCCCATGGCCCAGTGGGGATAGAAACAGAGCCAAACCCACAGTGCAGGCTGAGCCAGCCATGGCTTTGTTGTTCTCCTTTAGAACAAGCTTCAAAGTTACAAAACTTACACACTGGTGGTTTCCATTGAAAAGGCTGAACTCTGGAGATGGTGGGTGACAATGGGCCACCACTGGCTCTAAGAACAAATGGTCCTGAAGAAAGACCAGCAAATAGCTTGGAGTGGCCGTGCCAGGTGGGCAGGAGGAGGCTGTGTTCAACAACCATGGAGATGTGGCATGGAGGGATATGGTCAGTGGGCATAGTAGGGATGGGTTGGGGTTGTACTTGGGGATCTAAGAGCTCTTTTCCAACGTTAGTGATCCTGTCCCTATCACACTGTCCCCACCTCTGGGCTGCAGGGCTGATTTTAAAAGGACGCATTCCCACCTGCAAGCACAAAGCTCCTCAAAGACCAAGAGCAGAGCAGACGCAAGCTGCTCAGTGCTGGCTGTCAGCAAAGCCCAGCGACTCCAGCCCTGCAGGACTCCTGAAAGTCAGTGCGGACTGCCTGGCCGGGCTGCAGGCACGCACGGCGGTAGTAATGCGGCAGTGAATCAGACCCTTCGTGTTTTGTTTAAATATAAACATATTGAATCAGTGCTTTTTTTTTTTTTTTGCGAGGAAGGCTATTCTCGCCAGCCAAGTGTTTTGACAGCTACAGCAAGGTGGTATGAGTCACCGCCTCCGCCTCAGCCAGCCTTGGAGACAGATACATCTTAATCACATTACATTTTTTCAGTGCCTCACCACAATCCCAGGCACGGGGCCAACCTTCCCCCCCCCAGGGACGGAGCGGTGGATCCTGAGTGCGAAGTTTGCCCTCCCTGCCTGGCCGAGCCCTGCTGCTCGGAATGCACACAGCAGCACCATTAGCACTAATGGAAGTTGAGAGCATAAATCCCATGCGTGGCACTGAGGGGATGGAGGCTGCTGTCTCCCGGATCTCTCCAGCACAGCTTCATGAGGTCTTTAACTGGACTTTCAAATACGTGTCCGTTGCTGCTCCTTGCTCTGGGAATAATTACAGCGCTGTGTGGACCCACAGAGTTATTAGGCAAGTTTGGGCAGAGGGTTATTTTATCTAAATTGAAATGGGAATTGATTTATAGCATGGCAGCTTAAGGATCGAGCTGCAAATGGTGCAAAATTGTCTTCACCTGCCCCAGGGCCCCCCATCGTGCAGCAATAGAGCCTCTCTGCATCGTGAATTGGTACTGCTGGTCCCAGGAGGGCTGCAGGTCAGCCCAGAAAAGATGTTTAGCAAATGACTGAGCAGCTGAGAGAAAGCAAAGATTGTGCTTTCCCACTTCAGGCGACGGAAAGGGGACTGCCAGCCCCAGCTCTCCAGGTTATGCAGAGAACTGCTCTCAGTGCCTCTGCTTTTCCCACCTTTCCTGAGGAAGAGGACGTGTCCCTGCAGCGCAGTGCTGCAGTGCCGGGGCTGGAGCAGCCGCTGCTCTCAGTGCATTGCTGCAGACGGCTGCAGGGGAAACTTGGGAGCTCGCTGGGTGAGACAGAGCCAACAACACCACGCACCTGAAATGTGCTGGTGTCCCACAGGGCTTCCTGTCACAGCACAAGGGGATAGAGGTGCAAGAGAGCTGGCTGAAATGGAGAGTGTCTCCGAGCATCTCCTACTTGCACAAATATAAAACCCGATGCTTCTGAGCATGCAGAGATGGGCATTTAGTATCAGCATGAGATGTGACTTTGACATGGCTGGAGATACAACCATGTCCTCGCAGCTGCCGTCAGACTGCAGTGATGAATTCCCCTGCCTCTAACCTCAGCCACGCTGCAATTACAGAGTGCTCAGCTGAAACCCTACTCTGATTTCTCTTTATGCTGCTGCATTTCTCAGGGCGAGCAGCCTCAGGTCCTACTGAGGCACTCCCAGCTCGTAACACAAACCTCCAAAACACGGGCAGAGAACATGTGAATGGGAAACACTGCCAGCCCACAGGTCTCACATGGACTGACAGTTGCGACCATAGGGATGGATCTCCCACTCCCCACTCAGGCACGGAAATCCCCTTTGATTTCCTGTGGGAAGGTAGCAGCCTTGGTGCTGGCTGGAGCTGTGACTTTTCACTTTAAACCTGCCTTCTTTTGGAGTTTCTAATTGCTTTACAGGTCTTCCTAGTTCATCTGTGGGTATGCCTGTGTGCAAGGCACAGGCATTGGCATAACTCTTATGAGTGCATGAAAACAGAGACACGGTGATGGACTGACTGCTCCGCTCCCGTTTCCTGCAGTCCCACTGCCTCCCCATCCCTCTGATCAAGAGAACGGATAAAGCTTGGCCAGATGCAGCAGTGAAATAGAATAACATCCTATTTCCACCTCAAACCCCCTTCAGCAGTCATTTCCCTCACTCCAAAGCCCGGTCAGCAGTAGTTGACAAACATGGTAGTTACCTGAGGACGTGGAGTCAGTCTGCAAAGGGTCTCTCTGGGATGACACCAGCAGTCCCGGTGAGATCTCCTCGCACGGGCTCAGCGAGCATTGCTGGCAGCACGGCCCCGTGGAACGTCACCTGCGGGGCGACCAAGGGGGAGACACAGCTCAGGTGGCAGCAGCAGGACAGGCACGAGGGGAGAAAACAGGAAAACCAGAGTGCTGGTGTCAATCCAACTCATTAAGGTTGGAGAGATCGCTAAGACCGTCTGATCCAAACTCCCAGACTTAAAGCAGAACGTGGGGGAAAAACCACATCAGCCTCTCAGTGTTACAGCTGTAATGCTCCCAGAGCAAATGCTGCACACGTACAGCTCTTCGGAGCACCCGGAAGTTTGCTGAGCTAGAACACGACTGCAGCCTGAGCATCACCTCGTGAAACGCGTGCTGTTTTCCCCACCAGCCCCTGTCAGCCTCACAGGAAAGTAAAGGGATGCTACTGAAACCACAGCATCACTTGGATCAGCAGCATCCGTTCCCCATCACGCAGCCCCCCTCCCCACCCCGTGCTGCCTGCAGGGTAACACAGCTCAGGGGAAAGTCAGGTTACGGGTTCTGTGTCACAGAACTACTGCACTGTGCATGTTTGGATGTCTGCCTTCTCTGGGTCCCCACAGCACTGTGCCTTTGGGGTGGAGCACAGAAGTAATATCACTGCCACTCCAGGTGAGAAACATCAACAGATCCGTATGTGCAGACCCAGCCCTGCACTTCTATGTGCATGTGCAGAGATGCTCACACTGCCTGTGTCCACACGTGAAGAAAAAACCAGATCTAAACGCTGTGAAAGATAAAGGAAAACAGAGCTTGCCTGTGTGTGTGTGTGCGTGCGTGCGTCTCACAGCAAGAACACGTCTATATTTGGATGGCTGTCTCATCCCAGAGGATGGCACTTAGCAAACAGGCAACAAAAAGTAGCTCTGCTTACTTTGCAGAGTTTGCCCATAGGAGGACGGCAGACGGAGCAGGACCTCGGTGCACAGCCCGGAGCACTGCAGGACCAGCGCTGCGCCCTGCTCGGCTCCGTGCCCTCTTCCACCGCGCAGCAAAGCCGACAGCTCGCACGTACAGCACTTCATCCGTGCCACCAGCAGCCCCGCCAGCGCTTTTCGACTCCGTGTCCCCGAGCACCCTCAGCCCTGCGGCACTCACCCGGCGATCCCCGGCTCTGGAAGGGAGAGCTGCTCCCGTCCTTCGTCCTTCCCCGGCAGCTCCGAGCTGCTGGCTGCCGCTGGAGGTGGTGGCACTGGTGGCAGCTCCTGCGGGTCCCTGCAGCCACTGAGGAGCGCATCACCGCCCGGCTGCAGCCCGCGGAGGTGGGCGCCCAGATGTGCCCGGCACGGATTGGTCCAGCGGGAGCAGATGTTGCCCGGTTGCTAGGAGCGTTGCTAGGCGCGTTGCTAGGAGACGGTGACGCTCTCCCCATCACTGGCGCGACTCGAGGCTGCGGGGAGGGAGGGGAGGTCCCGGCAGGAGAACGGATGCTCCATGGTGAGATGGGAAGTACTGGAAGGGACGGGACAGGATGGGATAGAATGAGGTGAAACGGGATGGGATGGGCTGGGGTGGGAGGGGATGGGATGGGATGGGGTGGAACAAGATGGGACAGAACACGGTGGGATGGGGAGGATGAAACACACACATTGTGGCTTGCTGGGCTGCAGTGTGCTACAGCTCAGAGCTGGAAGGGGGATGAGTTGCTGCCGGAGGCAGTGCAACAGGGCAAGGGATGGGGAAGTGAAACGCCAGAGTAGGAGGTGGCAGCCCTGCTCTATGCCTTGCAGGTGGAGGGGACAGTATATGTGTATATGTCCCATATGGGCAAGTTGAAGGCTGTATACAGTGGAGCAGCAGCTGCAGGGGAAAGGAAGCCAGGTAGTTGCCCCAGCACAGGGAGAGATTGAGACGGGGATAAACCTAACACAGTGCCTAGAAGGACCTGAGAGAGTGGTGGGTCTGACTGGAGACTGCAGGCAATGCATACTCACAGTCTGCTCTCACTGTGGCTCACACTCATCTGCCCTCCCACCCCAAGCTCATGTGCCCCTCTGGGCACACTGAACTTTCCCTGAGCCTTTTGCAAGCCCCATCAGAGTGCCCTGGCCATGGCACGTATATCCCTGACCCCAAATAAGCACCGTAGCACTATGAAGTCCCATGGGAAGAAATAGGAATTGCTTCAGGAAGAGATGCCACACAAAACAAAACAAACAACCCGAACAGCAGCTCAAGGAGGCATGGCACAACTCAGGCATTTCTGCTCAGATAGGGCATCGAGCTTATGCTACCCTCATTACCAAGGGTCCAGCCAGAAAGGCTCAGGAAAAGTTTAAAACAAGTAAGTAAAATCTTACGTGCATAAGGCAGTGTGTACAAAGAGGGGCAATTCCTTTTCCAAAGACCCCAACTCTAAATGCAGATAATGGCAGAGGTGCTTACTTATTTGTAAAACTGGTCAGTTTCTCTCATCCAGCAGTATTGCAGGTTTTCCCTGCAAGACATGAGCCACTCCTGACTTGAGAAAAGGGGAAAAGTTTTTCGGAAAGCCACATCAGTATCAGCAGCTACAATGAAGCTAATGGAACAACGCTGGCTTCAATCAGCTCAGCAGCTTGGGCTCTGTGCCCAAGAGAAAACCTCCTCGTACTATACATACAACTACCATGGATGCCACCATTGCTCCCAAGAGCTTCATGTTCATGCCACAGCCACCCTGGGTGGCAGTTCCCTTCATCCTATGCTCCGTTTCTGCTATGGAAGGTTCAGTCAGTGTCAAATCAAGGCAAGATGTTATGGGAGCACATCCATTCTGGCAACAAGCTGACGATGCAAGACAACTCCCTGTCTCTGGTGATCTGGAAGATAGGGGCCCTGGGCACAAGTGCCTGGGGATGTCACTGCTGGCCACTGGAGGTTCCCTCCTGCTTGTTGCTCCAAGGTTTGCAGGAAGGTCTCATAGAGCAGAATGCAGAGGCTTGGTCCTTCTCCCTCTTACATGGTGGAAACTCTTCACTGGGCACTCACCTGATCAATACCTCGTCCAAATTTTACAACACTGGCTCTTGGCAGGCCCGAGCCCCAGTTTTCAAACATCAACACAACATCCTCAGACCAGCTACTCCATGTCATAGAATCAAGGAATGATTAAGGTAGAAAAGACCTCCGAGATCCCCAAGCCCAACCCCCAGCCCACTCCCACCATGCCCGCTGCCCACGTCTCTCAGGGCCACATCTCCACAGCTCTGTAATGCCTCCAGGTACAGTGACCCCCCCACCACCAATGTATTGGGCTTCAAGCCTGCACTACCATGCATGCACCTGCACACATCTCCTCTGGTCTTTGCAGTTGGAGACCAGTCCCAGCCATATACCTATTTCAAATCATCTCAGAAGTTCCACTTCTTTTATTGAAAAGTCAAATGAACTCAAACTAATCTCAGATTTGAATTTTCTAGGACAATAGGAAGGCACTGGAGTTTAATTGATTTTGATTACCTGCCTTATTATTATGCTGCCAGTAGTGATAGTTCAGGTTGGTGTAATTTTAAATTTACTGTGAGATGAATCTGACATTTTTCCGCTGTTGAACAGAGGACTTGAGCAATGCTTCAGCTCTTCACAAAGATGTCATAATTAATTCAGTAATCTCTCTTCTGGATACGGAGATAGAGAAGGAAGACACAGAGGCACGTACTCTGCATCTAGGAGCTGAATGAACGAAGGATGCGCTACTCCAGTGTTCCTGAGATTGATTGTATTTTATTTTTTTTAACATTCAACACAATTTCTGCTGCAAAGACACCTCTTCCCCTCTCCTGTCAGCACACAAGTGGAACTTATTAGCTGGCAATAATTTAAAGCCAAAAGGTCATCTAATCTTCCCCCAGCTGGCTCCAGGAAACATTTCCATCCCCTGAACAGCCTGGAGGAAATTCTTCCAAAATCCAAACCTCGCTCCTTCCTTCAAGCCTCCCTGAGCCTTTCTATCTCATTCCCTCCCCACCAGGTGCACGTACAGCTCCCTAGCTGAAATCAGGGTTTGTGTGGAAGTGGGCTATCCAAACATTTGGGATAATTGAGTTCCAGCTCGGGAGCTCCAGCCTGGGTGCCCCTCTTCCAGTCATAGGAGCTGCAGCAGGAGAAGCAGACCTGAGCAGTCACAAGCATGCAGTGCAGCTAACCTACTCACCTAAATTCTGCTTTCCACTGCACTAAGAGATCTGAACAACTTGGTCATGCAGACTGCATGAAGATGTGCAGCAAATGCTCCATTCTACCCCACCCCACCCCACCTATTGTCATGGAGACGTGATCCATGCCCTCCCCTCCCATGGGAAGAGTTTTCCCATCTGCCAGGGATGCCTGGCTGGGAGTTGCTGCCCAGCTGAAGCACATGTTGTTTTTGTGCAATGGAAATTAAACAAAACTGTGAACTGGGACCAAAGTCTCTATTGACTGTGATATTATTTGAATAGATAAGACTTTAAATGCGCACTGCACAAGATAACACCTGACAGGCAGACAATAGAAGAGAAGGGTGTTGGGTGTTTTATGTATTTCTTTAAAGAATTTGGAAAGCAGGATAGCCTAGCATAGTCAGTGCTATAATAAAATAATAAATGTGTATTTTAAAATGGTTCAGAGCAACTGGGAATATGAGAAAAACAACAACAACAACAGAACATTACTATTTACTTTAACTGCCAAGTAAGATTAGAAGAAGATCAGTTCCTTGATCTCACAACAGTTACATCTCCTTAAGCCAATCATTAAAGACAAATGAATTAAATTAATGCGCCCTTCTGAATTGAAGCACCAAAAATTCAAGAGATGTGTGCACAGGGGCAGTGGTGCTCCCAGGGAGCACCAACCTCCACATGTACTGCATATCCCAACACAGCCAAAGGGACCCACTGACATAATGGCACAATTACTTCCAGGTGGGCAGAAGGCACTGCATAATGAGATGTACCTGAAACGCATTTGTACCTGGAACATGGAGCAGTAGGAGATGCAAGGATTCGTGTCCCCGGCCCAGTTTCCATCCCTGACCTGGCCCATTTGGCTGATGTGTTCCCAGATGTTGGCCCATCACTGCCTACTGGGGTGAGCAGCTCCTGAGATGTCCTAGAGCTCTGGTTTTCTGCTCAATCTTGCAATTCATCATACCAGAAAACTTGTTGGTATGTGAGAACACGTGAAGGGTTTGTTTTGTTCTGTTGACCTGCTTACACTTAAAAGATCGATAGTGAGACTTCAGCAGGCAGCTGGGGAGCAGCAGAACAAACGCAGCCTGTTGCTGTTGTGCTCTTTCTTCCAACCATCCACCTCAGTGCCAACACCCAAATTCCACCACATCACCAGGAGGCAGCTCCCCATCATGCTGGCTGACCTCGAGCTGTCAAACTCGTTCCTTTCTGCCTCTCTGCGAGCGCTCCTCTGCCAGGTAACACAATTTCTAGAAGCATAATTGTCTTTGAGCCATCTCCCCTTCCTTCAGAATGTGATTGAAATTGGCCAAACCGCTCAGAAACGGTGATGGTGGGGAGAGACTGGCGAGGAGACAGATGGCAGACAGCTCAGCTCCTCCAGCCTAAATTGGGCTGATTGAGACGTGGGAATGCTTTCACCCTCTCATGAAAAATTCTATCACTCTTCTGTTGAAATTCAAAACTTCGTTTCGCGACATTCAGAATGTGACTTTTCCACCTGGCCAAAACTGGGATGACATTAGGGATATCTTGGCAAAACAGCACCTGGTGTTTTGCCAAGGAATGAAGCAGCTCTGAGCAAGGAATTAAAATGCAGCTGAAGGGAGAACAGAGCAATGGGAATTAAACAAAGCAAAACAAAGCAAAACAAAATGCAGAGTTTGCTGGGGAACTAAGGATGGGAGATGGCACCATGGATTTCAAATGCATTTCAGAAAAAAAGTGTACAGGGAAGGCAGTGAACCCAGTCACCCCACCAACACCAGCCCTCAGCAAAACTCAGTTTTCATCACAGACTTGTACCAGTGGGGGGTCCTGGAGAGCCAGCCCTGCAGACCATAGAATCACTCAGGTTGGAGAAGACCTTAATGATCATCAAGTCCAACCACGACCTAACCATACTACTCTAACCCAAACAACCCTCCGCTAGATCATGTCCCTGAGCATCACTACCAAATAGATCCCAGAAGAGATTCAGAAAATCCTGGTTCCCCACATCTGTCCATCGCTGCTCTCTCGGTGCTCTGTTGGGAGGAACACTCATAGCTCAAAATCACCACTTCTGAATTACTTTTTGGCTTTTGTCTGTTCCTGTGTTAACGTGGGCACAGGTTACAACTGCTACCTGATGGAAGTGTACTTCACACCAGCACACCACGGTCAGAGGCACACACAAGCCAAGCAGCCATCAGACAGAGCCCCTCACTGTGGTTGGGATGTGCCCAGCCTTGCATTAGCCCAACGTCAGCACCTAAGGGACCGAGCACACATTGATGACATAACACACACTGATGACACAGATAACCAAGAGCAGCCCTCATGGAAGAGGCAATGTGCAGACAGACGGGGATGGAGAGGGGGGGATAACTCCCATTCCCCCCAGTTATGCATTATGCACTGGCCACCTGTGTCTTTGTTCTGGACAAAACACGTCCACCTCTCCTAGATGCATATTCACTCGATTCTGCCACAGTAAGAACACAAAGGAGGACACGCTGGTTTTGCATGTCTACATGAGCCATCTGCTTGTGTTTTATTGATAAAAACCTGCTCACTGAAACAAAATAAGACTGTTTCTAAGGTGTGGACGGTTGTATGTGTGTGTGGGTAATTACAGCCCAGAATTCTGCAGAAACAGGGTTTAATGCTTTTTCTTTCTTTTCTTTTTTTCCCAGTCAGATATCATCGAGACATTAGTATTCCTAACACAGCATATAATTAGCAAGAGGCAATATATTGTATGATCATGCACGTTAACACTTAAGTAGAATAAAAATGTTTCATTGTCAAGTACATGAAAAGCTAAGAATAAACCCATATCACTCTTCCTGCTGAATATCCAAACATCTTTTCATCGTATTTTTCCTCTTTTAAAATCAGTTTTGCACTTCCGCTCCTCTCTTTCAATCACACGTAGCACATGAAACGATGCCAATTCCATTCCAGTTGCCACACCAGTCAGTTCCAGTCCATTATTAGCTAGACAGAAGGTGCAACTCTTCAGTGCAATCTTCAAACCTTTACAGGAGTGAAAAGGGGATATGAATTTGTTTTGTAAAACCTTCAGAGTATGAACAGTTCTCCTTCTATAGACATATTTATAATTGAGCAACAAATTCAGGCCCCACAAGCCTTGCTGTGGACGTGAAGTGCCGTACCATATCCTGCAATGTATGGGAGAATGTACACACCTCAACCAGAGCACCTGCAGTGCCCGGCTGGAAACTCAACAGCAAGACATAAAAACTTACCCTGCCAGAAATGGTGCACTGTTGCAGGAGAGAAAGCAGCCAATGAGCACTAAAAAATGACTTATTTAGTACGGTATGCTTAAATCAACAGTCAAATATACATCGAACTGTGCTTCATGCAGAGGCCTTGGAGGCACAATACCATAAAAAACACTTTTATATACACATGTATAAATGGTACGTGGCCTTTAAATGCTAAGTCTACCAAATGAATAACCTCATTTACTCTTCATGACAAACAGAAGACAAAACTCTGCTGGGAAGAAGTCACAGCACAGAACAGAGCCCAGCGATACAGAACCCACAGCTGTGCCAGCAGAGGGCAATGGGAAGGAAGTGGGACTGGTTTAATTGGAAACCTTGTGCTTGAGATGCCACACAGTGACAGCAAGAGACTGGAGAACAGGTTTTGTCTTGAGCATCATGAACATAAGATATTGCTGCCAGGCATGGCCCTGACTCGGAGCAGATACCCACAGATATTAATGAAAGGATAGGAGATGGTGTGAAGTATAAGCAGCTGGAAAATGTTAACAGAACAATTGGGATGAGGAAAACAGGCAGAATTATATGATTTTTTTTCCCAGCTGCTAATGGGAAGAGAAATATGCCAGGTTCTCATCAGTCTGAGAAATGGAGACGTGCAATAAAATGCCTTCCCTGGAAGTCAAGGGCAATTAATGGTAGTGGGACAGCAAAGAATTCAGCTTTTGTCTGAATCCTGAATCCTCCCTGCCCTTCACCTGTGGTTAGAGCAGCTTTTGCCTCTCATTCTTCAACAGGACCAGCCCGTGCTGGGTATGCAGTTACAGGGGACCACTCCAGAGCATTTGACATCTGTGATGCTCATCTCTTGCAGCCAGCAGGAAATGCAGGAGCCAGGTCACGTCTGCACCTCCTTGTACCTGTAGCTGCCCTGGGAGATGTCATTTCTACCAAACCACAGTTTTGTTCACTAAGCCCTAAGACTCTGCTCTCAGATTTTCTAAAGAGACGTGCAACAGTGGGTCTTCATAACTCCCATCCGGCCTTTGGGACTCCTTCCCAACTTTTTCCAGCCTCAGCTGCCTAATACTCAGTGCCAGTGACATGGTGACCATGTTGTTTGTTGTGCAAGGTGGTACTAAGCACCATGGCTCCCACCTCACCAGCAGCAGGATTGTGGTTGGGTATGTCCCTGTGGCAGGCAGGACCCAAATTCCCTGCCAGTACCCAAATGACGATTGAAAATGTTTCACGCTGAACTTTTACCTGCTGTACCCAACTGCTGGGTTTTCCCTGAATTTTCCTCCCACGTAGGAACACAGATGAAACAAGCTGACCTTCAGCCTCCTATTCTTGAGGGGATGGGGGGGAAGCCTGCAGTATTCCTCCAATCCAGGCAGGTGTTTTGCATGGAGAAGAGAGGACCGGAACACTATAAAAGATGAATGGCATCTACCATGTTCTTTATCCAGGCTACAGCATTGACCTATATCTGCTTCATAAAGGTGAAAAAACATGGATAGCTGTGTAGGCTGAGCAGGAACATCTTCCTGCTGCCAGCTGGCAAACAGCTTGGGGATTACAGCATGAGGATTAATAGCCTTTGTCATTTGTAAGTGCAGATGCTAACCTTACTCACATGACGGACTGATCTTTTTGGATTCTGTGCCTGTTTGCTGTTCCAGAAAGATGACCTTGGGCTGCTGTGAGAGACAAAATATTTACACATTCATTTCTTAAGACCTACAGTGTAGGCTGCGGGAAGGCACGAGCTCACTCTGTGCTGAGGGGAAAAAAAAAGGGAAGTGCTGTGTGCCTTCAGCAGCCCTGGAACTAAGGAACTGAGGTGGGAAACATGGGAAACAGCAAACCCACATCTCAGCAGCAATGTGAGCACTCAGCTTTCCCTCTTCACCACCGTCCTGACCACCACTGGGGGCTTTCACTCCTTGCACAACCGCCTGCTAAATCTGCACCAGGTTCCCAATAAAAGCCCACATCAGCTACGTGGAGTTATCCTGTATTTCTTTTCAAGCTGTAAGACCTGTCAGTTTCTGGCTGCATTTATCACTGAAGAAGATCAGCTGGATGCCAGCATCGCTGCCTGAGGTACAGCAAAGTTCTGGTGGGTAGCTCTCGCTGCAGGGAAAATCCTGCCTCCCTCAAAGAGCAAGCTATTCTACAAACCCTGGCTGCTTTTTCTTCCCCTCAAACCATAGCTGCAAACATCACACTCAGTACATTTTAAATGGAAAGCTGATGCTTCTGCATACTAATTTCTTCAGGCTCTGCTGTCCTTTTACAGAACACAAAAAAAAACAAAACAAAACACAGAAGGAACCAAACAGAAGAGGTTGTTTCCTCCAGCCTTAGCTCTGTTTGCATGGAGCTGAAGAGGTGTCACAACCTTGTAAACACTAAAGCATCGCAACCCAAACAGCACCATTCCCTCTCCACAAGTGCAGAGGCCTCGGTGGCAAGCACCTTGGGACACGGCCACATGGCTCAGCTCTCATGTCCCCATTTTGTGCGAAAGGCAGGAGGCAGCTGGGAGGTAGAGAGGTGCAGTGTGGTGACCGTACAGATTAAAGATGATTATAAATATGGCAGCAAGGAAAGCTCTGCAGGCACGTGAGCTCCAAGGCCAGTGCTGGCTTCAGCTGAAGAAGAAATGAGCGGCCACCAGAGGAAAGGCCTTCTCTGCCAGGCAGCCACCTTGGGCTTTGTGCTGGAGAGACGATCGATAGCAGCTGGCAGCCTTTGGTTCTGCAAGTTTAAGAACATCCGAAGACGTCCATGACTGAAGATCAATCAATTATGGGCTCTGCAGCCACTAAAAATACCATATTACCTCACAGAATCCCGTTGGAAGGGACGGCTGGGCATCATCCAGTCTGACCACTTGCCAAAGCCCTCCACCCTTTGCCCGCCATGCCCCAGGAGCTGCACAACCACATCATCCTGTGAGGGAGCAGTGCACAGCAGGGCCCGAGTAATTAAAAGCAGTGGTAGAAAGGAAACCCAAACTAATCAAATCGTGCTGCAGGCAGTGCAGAGAAGGCCTTCACAAACAGGCCCGTCAGTCAGCACCGTGGGCTAAAAGAGGTACTCGTTCTGTGGGCATCAGTTGAAAGTTGGCATTATTGCAGAGAATACAAACGCGGTGAGATCATTCTGTTCTGTTGTCAATACACATTAAAAACAAGAAATAAAATAACAGCAGACCGCCTAGCGGGACAGGGATGTGCTGCTGGAGAGAGACCAAGGAAGGAACAGACTGCAGCTAGCTGAGCGACGCTGCTCGAGATAAGAGATGGATCCAGAGCACTTTGCCCACAGCATTCTGGGCTTAAGCCAGTGCAGTTAGTTCCTTCCCACACAACAGTTTCGTGGTTTTGGAGCTTTTTTCTTTTTTTTTTCCCCCAGAGAAGAAAATTCAAATAACCTCTTAGAGGATTCCAGACAGTGGTGTCAAAAGGAGATAAATTATCTTAGAAAACACACATAGAAACCTGCATAGTCAGGCCATGCAAGTCCCAAAGCATTCCCAGAAGCAGGTCAGCTGCTCACCCCGTGGCCCAAATTCCCTCCTGGAGCTCCACAGCAGCAGGGCCGGCCATCAGCACGCAATGGGGCCCAGCTCCATTGGCCACCACCTATGGAGAGCTAAGTGTGACACAAGATTCCCAAGCAATGGGAACGTGCCTGGAAATTCAGACTTCTCAGCCTCTCCTAAAGGAAACGAAGGGTTATAGCAGTGATTGAAAGGGCAGTGCTATTTACATGAGAAAGACCAGGAGCACGAGGCCAGCCTGTGTCAGTGTTAGCAATAACCAACTCAATCTGTCTATGAAAAGAATTACGGGAGCTCTGAAACAAAGGGGAGTTGCAGCTGAGCCTTCTTCATTTCACAGATAGTCAATATGGTAAAGAAAAACAAACCAGAAAACCAACAAAAATCCCGAAATACGGCTAGCAAACATGAGCACCCCCAACACCATTCATCCCAAGAATCATAAATTCCTCTGTGCTTCAGCTGGAATTTAATGAACTTTGCAGATGTACCGCTCAAGGCACAGATGTGCCAACAGTTTTAGCAGCAGCTCCAAACAATGCTCCCCCCTCACCTCATCCCTTTCTCCTTCCCTCCAATTTTTTTCTTGTAAAACATCAGGCCAAAACCTTATTGCAATGATGCAGGAAGCTGCTTCCATCTGAGAGCAGAGCTTTAACATGTGCTCAGATATTAACAGGCTCTATGTATGCTGTTGTCTCTTGCTTTCCTCTGCCTCCTGGTATACTTTAGTGGAAATATACTTTAAAATTCAATTCCGTTTGTGTTGCATCTTCAGAAAAGATCTAGATATGAAAACAGCATGCAAGCCCAAAATGAATTCACTTCATTGTTTTTTACAACTAGCCTTTCCAATAATTCTTTTTAATCACAAAATTATAAATCTGGGTTATCTCCAGTTCACTTGTGAAACATACTACCAATTTATACTTTTCCCTTAGCTAATCATTAAATTAAGCATAAGCAACACTTCACAGTTTCAAGAAGATGCTAAGATAATCTGAATAAGTTTATTATACATACACATCTCAGATAATAAAATTACTTATAAACACTTGTATATACATCATTTTATGCACTTTAGGAAAAAATGCAGAGATTGGAAAACAACTGAAATCAGCAAATGCACCTTTTGATTTGGTCTGCTTTCCGTACTTTTTCCAGAAGAAAAACATGGTAAAAAAGTTTCATTCAGACCTGGTTTGCTTCTTATCATTCAGATGCTTGTTATCTCTCCTATTGACAACACAGCAGAATTAACAGTGCAGTCAAAAAATGCAGTTATATTTGGGTTAGATCCTGATTTGTGATACAAAGCCCCAGTATAGTGCAAAGCAGATACTGTGCCAGCTATCCAAGCAATGGAGGACAATCCTCCTGCATAGGACAGCCACCAATCTCACTGGAAAATGATGCTCAGGCAGGTAGGTGTAAGAACATACAAAGCCACCATCTGTGGGGGTTTTTTCACCCACACCAGAAGTCTTCCTTCAGACAGATTATCCTCACTTGTCGGGCTGCCCTGTGAGGACAGACATAGCCCACATGTACCTCACAGAATCACAGAGCTGTAGGGGTTGGAAGGGACTCCAGAGATCATCGAGTCCAACCCCCTGCCAAAGCAGCTCCCAGCCCAGGTTGCATAGGTAGGCATCCAGGTGGGTCTTGAACGTCTCCAGAAAAGGAGGCTCCACCACTTCTCTGTGCAGCCTGTGCCAGTGCTCTGTCACTGCACTGTGAAGAAGTTCCTACCCACATTTGTGCATGTGATTTCCCCAAGTGATGACCTGCATATACCCACTGGGCGCTCGCTAGCCTGGGTGTGATTCAAACCAGCACCCAGGCTCAATTTTGGTTAAACAGCCAGTGCTGAAACTTGCACAGCACCATTAAATGGAAGGGGACAGCTGCAGTGCAGGAGGCAGAATTTGATGCCAGGCTACTAAACGACAAAAACAAAACATGAGGTGATTCAGAACCGAGAAACCTTTTCAGCCAAATATTTCCTTCATCAGAAGGAATGAAGAAATGCCAGTTCTCTTCTAAAGAGCTCAGGGAATCAAAATCACATAGCTGATGGCCCGTGAGTATCTTGGCACCTTTCTGTCTACACACCATCACTGCCCAAGGCAATTAACAGCCCCTGCCGTGTCACATGCAGTTTTCCAGCAGCTAATAACTGCTCAATGCTCTATAGCCAAACAGATGAAGACTTCTTCCCTAGCCATTGGTTCTACAACTTTGACTCATGGAGATGGGAAAAATGATTAAAATGGAAAATAACAAAACAGTCTGAAAAGTAACTACATAGAAGTGTCATCACTTCATCCAGCAAGCCTGCTTCCTGCAAGCAGCCCCTCTAGGACAGGTCCCTGGGTCCCATTTCACCTATTCTCATAGGAGACAATGCTCCAAAGATGAGGTGAGTTGGTCTGGCATTCTTTACATGCCAAAAATGGTCCTCTTTCCAATCCCCAAAGATACTACAGATAGCCCATTTGAACAAGAGCCCTCAGCAAACTTGAGTTGTGCTTAACTGAACAACAGAGAAATCACGGATCAAAAGCCTTTCTGTATAATGCTCACAGAAATGCTTTTCTGAATGAAACTCACTTTTACAGAGCAAAATAACACATGGTCAAAACAGTGATGCAGAAAAGAGTGATTCAGGCACAAAGGTGGACGTGCAGTTTGTTCTGGTCTTTGTTTTTTGGTATTCATGATGACAGAAGCCTTGAACTTCAAGTAAGCATCCAAACATGCAGTGTATAGTCACAATATTAAACTGCTATTAGTTATCCATCATGCAATCTCTGTGGTAACACAGGCTAACAAATGCACAGGATGCCTTATTAAGAATACTGGCAGTATTAAGTCCAAATAAACACTATCAGTTAGTATCAGAAACAGTAATAATGCCTAGGCACTTTAAAGTTGAATAAAGTTGAATAGAGAATTCTGCAGTCTCCATAGGGGCACCAAATGTTCATTTCTAGGACTTAAAAAATATGATAATAAAAGAGAGAAAATGTGATCTGCATGCAGTTCAGCCTATCTGTGAGCTATCTGCGTGTCAAGAATATTTGCAAACTTCATTAATACAAATAAGGGAGGGATCAGAGAATTTACTCAGAAGAAAACAGCATCAAAATCAAACTGTGATGATTAGACATGATAAAATGAGCAAGATGAGGGCCAGAGGGAGGATCTTGTAGGTTTGCCCTTGCTTTTCCTAGGGTTACTAATTTGGATGTGGAAAACGCAGGGCAGCCTGGAAAGACAAGAATTAAACTTGCTTCCCAGACCTTGCCACTTCTAATGCCTGACAGATGATACTGAAAAGTCAGGTTAAAGAGTACACGACCTGTCAGAGCACAGTGCTTGGCAAGGGACAGCTGCTTCCTGCTGACTGAGAATGAGAGAAGACAGCCCATGGTCCCAGGATCTGCAGACTGCCCTGGTTACCATTAGGACTCCAGCAGTGTGTGCCACCTGCAGACCTGCAGCCCCTCTGACTCCTTCATCTCCTGCCAATGACTTTGCTCTTCTTCTCCACTGCTGTTCTGCCCCATGGAGATCCAGCCGATCATCTCTTTGCGCTTCATGCTGCGTTTGTTGTAAATGGAGATCATTAGCGTGACATCGGAGAGCTGGAAGAGGGCAACCTGGAAGATGAAAGTTTCCTTGTAGACAGGGTTGGGCTGCCCTCGACGGATGGAGGTCTTGCAGCGGGACATCTCCTGGCCCACAGAGTTGAGCAGGCAAAGCTTTCCATAGGTATCTAGGATGTAACACAGGAAGTAAGATGTTTGGTTAACAGACTAAATGAAAGCCCCAAGTAGTCAAAAATCACCTTAAAAACTCCAAGCAGAGCAGCTTTGTCTGCACTGCGTTAACAGATGAGAGTTAGACCTGTCCTTTTCATCCACGGGATGAAGAGCAGCAGATGAGAGCACCCCTTGGGGTGAAGAGAGGAAGGAAGCAAATGTGTGTTTCAGACCTACACTCTTGGAAAAAAAAAAAAACCAGGAAAAATGGTTTGCTAATCTAGGAAACCTAAGGCAAACTGAATCTGTAAGCATCTCCATGGATTCTCCATGTCAAATGGTGTGTCTGCACCTTTCTTTCCTCTTCCTTGCAACAAAGCTTTGGAGCTGCTTACCAGGGCTGCCCTTGGCTGCACATGCCCCTTCATCGCTTTCCCTTGGAAAAAAAAAAAGCTTCTCTGACCTCCTACTTGAAACAGCAAACAAAACGATCCTGAAAAAAAGGGAGTAAAATGATTTGATCTCACATGACGATTTCAAGACCTGTTCCAAATTTTCATCTTTCTTTCTTTTTGGACTGAAGTTCAATTTTATTCATTGTTTGAGCGAATGCAAAGGGTAAAAATGATAAGTAGAAACAAGGAAGGGCTGGTCTAATTCAGTAATTCTATATATTCAGTCTTAAAACTCTTGCTGCCCCCTGTGCTAATAACCCCACTTCTGGTACGTTTTGGCTAATGCCGTGGTCCCAGGCAGAGCTCTGTGCTCCACAGACCCAGCTCAGTGCAATCTTTCACCTTGCTCTGCAACTGATGGTAGCAGATCACTTGAGAAAGTCCTCTCCTAACCTCTCTGTAAATCTGTGCCTGGGTTTCTGCAAGTGATTATTATTTCAGAGTGTGCTGAAGATAGGAAATAAATAACAAGCCTTGGTCTCTTGTCTACAGCATGTCTATCCTCTTGTGTTCCCATTTGATGTGCTATTTTACGCACTTATCTGCTGAGCGACACAAGGTGTGAAATTACACTTCAGGTGTGAAAACACTTCTGTGTCTCCAAAGCAGGGCTCTCCACTCCTCAAACTGTTCCACTGAAAAAGCTGTCAGGAGACTGACAATCGAGGAGCACATTGTGAGTATGCACAGCTGTACAGCTATCGAGTTTCTGTGGAGAAAGTTCAGTCCAATCATTAGCTAGCGGTGCCAATTTGGCTCCCAGCATAACACTGGAGATGAGCAGATCTTGCCAACAAAGACCTACTCGTTAGTCAGAAAAGCAGAGCTCTGACGTGAAATAGTTTGCTGATTGTAGCTGGGAAGGAAAGAGCTGCTTCACTAAGAGGTGCTTCACTGAGAGGTGGACTAATTCCCACAGTAATATTCAATTTTGGTGACGCTGAGGGATTGAATTCTCTAACAACTTCAGATCCATCAGAAACAAAACCTGCAAGAGAGAACTCTCTGCTCTAACTCAACTCAGTGTGAAACCAAGCAAGTTAACTGCCAGACACAATTTCTTGCAGTATTCGTAGAGATGTCACTTTGCTTTGCTCTGACAATTAAAGATAAATGGGGAGCAGAGGGCTGTGCTTTCTTTTTTCTCTCTATTTTTCAGTCTATTCACCCTTATTTGTGAGGGGGAATTTCTAAATGGCTCAAAATTCAGCTGGACTTATTTTTCAATACAAGCAAGCAGCTAAGTGGGATGATTCCCTGTTTACATTTCAAAATGCATTTCCTTTAACAACTGAAATCTCCCACCTACATAATTTCAGTACATTTTCCAAACCAATCCCATGCACAGGCAGAAAGCTGTAGAGGCTCATTTCTGCTGCCATGTACAACAGGAGAATGCTGCAACACAGGAATTTATGGAGATGAGACCCTCTCTGCTCCTAGCCCAATACCTCCATTTTCCTGTAGACACATCCTTGCTGTCACACCCCTTTCCCCATCCCTCTCTTAGAACTGCTTTCTTAAGGGTAATGGAGTTTGGCTGGGATTGCAGCAAGGGCACAGCTGGGTCATGGAGCAGTACTGGAAAGGTCCTGTCCCAGCTAGGAGTGGGCAGAGGGAAGCAGAGGGACCAGGGACCCCTCAGAAGTCCCTGTGGGTCTGTGTGCTGGGCCAGGCAGAGCTGAGAAGTGGTGTAAGGCCAAGGGTTGCTATAAATGCCCTCACTGCTATTCCACCTAAGCACAGGACCTGGAAACTCAGGCAATGAGCAGACGAAATATGTTTTTAGCTTATCTTCCCATGCCAGGTAGGAGAAGGGTCACAAACATATGCCTGAATCTCTTTTACTGAGAAGACCGGGAGAGAACTGAGGTCTAGATTTTCCTCTTAATAAACCTTTCTATCATCCTACCTTCATACTGCCAGCACTGACAGTTCAGGTAGGATTCATCACACCTAACTTCAGGCACAAATATTTCAGCAGACCCTACAGACTTAACCAAGTTATAGTCAGTTCTGCCAAAGAGACACACGGCATAATTCAGCAGCTATCTTTTAGACAGTGTGGCTACTGAAGATGATATATGTCTTAACATAAAAGCAAGTGCCACAGCTTAAATCTCACAGGATGCTGTCCCAGAAAGTCCCAGTTAATTTTCCAGTTAATGAATAAATAGGCTCCTTGCAGTTGAATTCTAGGATCCACACCCCTGCCTGAGGCCTCAGGCAACTTTTGCAAGCAGGGAGTAACACTGCTGGTTTTGAAGACAACTGAGCACTGCACAGCTGATGACTTAAACCAAGCAGTATCAAAATCAGAAAACTGGACTTAATACACGTCAAATACTGCTACATAATCCTGCAGAAAGGTCCTCTCTGCACAGTACCAAGGTTGGAGGGTCTTCTACACATATCATTTGGGTAAGGTGAGAACATGCAATCTGGAAGGAGAAAGCTCTGTGCAGAGCTAATACCTGGAGCCTTACTCATTCCCATGTAAACAAAAGAGCAAAACCATTGCAAGAGACAATATCAGGCTGCTAACTCTTCTCAGCTTTATTCCACTAGGTGTATTTTACCAGCCAAAAGAATTGAGCTAGCCTGAACAGAAATAAAGGAGTAGGTGTGGATAATATATTTAGCATGTGAAATCTGCTTTGCAGTGCTGGTATGTATGAAGCAGAGCTGATATTCTGCTTCACTAACTCCATCTGAAGATTGCAGCTCACTTGCCCTCACTGCATTGTGCTCCTTTCAGCACCTTCTTAGGTGTCTCATTAAAAAACACTTGCTAGTTCTCCTTGTGGTCCAGTTTGGTCCTCTGAGCTGGAAAGCTTTCCGTTTTGGTTGGCTTTGCCAAAGAAAATCCATTCCTGGACATGTGGTGAGATCTGTGGAACTACATCAAGTACGAATCTGCCAATTTGTTGAGGAATGTACGTGTGAGAGCATCTATTCATTATGAAGGCAAACATTTTCCATCTAATTACATGCTCAGATTCAGTAATGGCCTCATTACTGTGGTATCTCAGCACTTTACACTCTTCAGTATATTTACTTTCACGTCACCTCTGTCACGCACAGGAGAGATCAGGCTTCCTTTACAATACCAAAGAGCTTGCTTTCTCTTCAGGCACCTATCTCACTGACAGAAAGAAGAGCCAGACCTCTTCATGGCTTGGGACTGGATGAGATTGCAACAAAAGTCTGTGAAGAAGCAGAACAAAGCTGAATTTTGCCAAGACCAATTTTAGCACCACATCCACCTAAGGAAGTTCTTGCTTTGGATCCTTTTTGCTTTCAAGTCGTCTTTCATCCCTGGGATGAGAGGAGCGAACAGTGTTCACTTGCATGAAATATCAGCACCTCTGCATTTAATACCAGAGTGAAAAGCACTAAATTAAGGAATGCTGCAAGAAGCCAGACACATTTTGGGCTGGCGCTGCATATTACTCCAGAGGTTTGGCCAAACATCTTCTCATGCAGACTGCTCTGTCTCCGTCAACAGTGCCCCAACCATAAAACACCTCTTGAGAGCTCATCTGCAAAGGCAATCAGTTTATCCGTGATTCTTCTAATGACCCATTTCTGTCATCATCCTTCCAAGGGAACTAACTGATAATGACAACTCGGGGGAATAATCAACTATAATTTATTTGCTCCTGTTTTTGGCGCAGGGAGCACAGTGCGAGCTCTGCTTTCTCTTATCGTAAGCCCCACCATTATTATTAACACTGACCTGGGAACAAAAACACTGCAGTATGAAAGGGTCCAACTCCCTGCTTGAATTTATATTTAGAAAGAAACTAAACAACCAAAGCCTCCTGACCTCTCAAGCTGTGGACTGCAGGGTATACCCCATGCAGAGCAGTAAGGACTCTCCCAGCCTCACTCCAGGCAAGCTAACTCGTTTCCAAAACCAGCATAATCATGCCAGCACACTGCAGGCCTGATTAATATGTGGTCACAACCTCAAGCTGCCAGAGATCAAGGAGCATTTGGACAACACACTCAGACACAGGGTTTGGATTTTGCTTGGCCCTGTGTGGAGCAAGGGGTTGGACTTGATCTCCCTTCCAGCTCAGAATAGTCTTTGATTCTATGATACTCTACGCTAAGTAGAGAGATCTTCACTGGTATCTTCACTAGCTCCAACTGACCTGTTCCAGAAGGTTCTCTCCATTAGTGCATGGTCTTACCCCATGATGCCACCCTGGGGCAGGGAGCACTGAGCCTGGCTCACTGCAGCTGTACCAGGAAAAAAGCACAGAGGAGAACCAGACTCCAGCCTTTTTTCCCAACCCAACACTGTGAAAATCTACATTAGGCCAGAGGCAGCTTGTGGCCTACTCTATTTACTATACTAGCACTGAGATCTGCCTACTACGTTGCTGAGGAGCCAGATTTCTATCTCCATTTCCATGGAGTCTGCCACTTGGGTCTGCTCTGCCATGGCTGGCAGCTCTCCCGCACGAGGCTGGGATCTGGCAGCCTTCCTTGCAATGCGTGAGTCGCTGGGGAACAGACCAGCAATGCCCTTCACGTAAAAGGCAGCAAAAAGGAGGACATTGCTCCCTGGAAGCAAATTGCCAGCATAAATGGATTGCTTGGTGCAAGGGGAGGGTCTGCACAGGGGCAGGAAGTAGGGCTCACAGGAAGCAAGGTATCTCAGGAAGAAAAGCTGCTTCCAGACAGCCTCCAAGCTCAGGCCCTTGGCAATTCAAACTGCTGACACAACCCTTGTGCCCAGCAAAGTGGATTTCACAGGGCCAGCCCTAAGCTAGGACACGTGCTGGCTGTAGAGCCACCTCCCTGACCCTGAGAAGGTGCAGCCTCATTCTGTGCTTATGCACCTAAAGTGCAACACAGGCACCTCTCCAGATGCTCAGGGTGTATCTTCTCAAAAGGGCATTTTCAACCCTTCTTACAATGCTTTATGCGTTGCTGCTGCCTCGGAGAGAGTGGGAACTCTAAGTGAGAGTGTATCAGAAAGCATGACTGCCCAGCTTCTCAGCAACAGGAGCGGTCGCTCTGCTGCAGCGTGATGTAAGGATGCTTAAGTTTGGCTGTTCTCACCTCCAGCAATGGTGCCCACAGGCACAGCTTTATTATACAGCCTGTCATCAGATCTTCTGCAAATGCTGCTCTGTGGAGTTACTGTTGATTTGCATTAAACATTCAGCTTCAACTGAAATTTGGAATTAGCAGAATTCTACCCTGGGAGCAATTGCTTTGTCTTCTGCTTATTTTGGGAGGGGGAAAAAAAGATGTTTCTTCTTGTTCACAGCTATGGGAGCAGGAGAGGCATCACCATACACTCAGCTTCAAATGTACTCCTCTGGTCCAGAAACACCTTCACTTTACACACAGCAATGTAACAACGTCACAGACTTTTAGAAATACAAAACTATTCAAAGCGATACTGGATAACTGCAAGAACAAGACTTGGAAGTTTAATTACTATGGAACATCTGCCACAAAAATCTCCCTACCGCTCCTTAAAAGTCCATTACTCCGTGCCTTGGTTTTCAGCACCATGTCTTACTTGTCTCATAAAGAAGAGCTGTACCAAGACCATTCACCCAACACCATCTGCCTTAGCAAGTCTACACAAACACAGTATACGCTGATTCTCTCCCAAACTCCAATGGTTCATGACTCTAGAACTTCCTTAGTCAGAGGCAATCTTTATATTTCTATGTTTCTCAGTGCATCATTCTTCATGGATTTATCCTGCTGAACTCAAGGAGAGTTCTTGTACCCATACAAGACATTGTGAGTATGTAATGCATGAATAGCACTCGCTTCCTCAGAGCCTGCTATCTCCTCATTTCATTTCAAGACCGTTAATTTTTTTTTTTTAATCAGGAGAGACAATGAATATTTGTTGCCAACTCACTTTCACAACATGATTTCACAGACCACCATGAAATCCTCTCCTTTTTCCCATTTGTTGTAGCATCACTGGAGGCCCAGGTTACCCAACTGCAGCTTGCTGGAAGCTGTTCCCATACCTCTGAGTATCCCTGTCATTCATCACGACATCTCTCCAATCCTGCCAATATTCTATTTGAATGGAGGGAGCCAGAACTGTGTATGGTATTCATTATGCAGGCACTTGGATATTTACTATCAAATAGGGATTTTTCATTTGCTTTTCAATATTACACACATTTGATAGACTTTTTTCTCATTAGACATTTCCTATAAGCCTAGTATCTCACTCCCAAGTGGCTCCGAGTCCCCTCATGTTAAGTCTGAGTTTCACAACACAACACCTTACATTTATCCACACTTCATCTCCCACACTAGTGTCCAGGTGCTCATCACTAAGGCATCCTTCTGGGACTTACTACCCCAAACAAAGCTTTCTCAGCATATCTTAAATTGATTCAAGACATATCCAAGGGTGGACAATGAAAAGATGCAGAAGTGTCTTGTACAAGCTTACTCTGACCAACTGGCCAGAACTCAGCACTGAATAGCTGCCCAACACCTCTACTGCTCTGTTTACAGAGCTCTCTGGACTGCATCTACCCCAGCTCACCCTGGTACAAGTCTCCCTTTTATTACTGATGAGATAGGAGTGTGAATTACAAAGCTTTAGGAGCTCAAGCAAGCTCCCCGTTCAGTGCCAGATATGCTGGTTAATTTTTTAAATTTATTTTCCTGGTCTTAGTGGGATCAATTAAAGAAATTAACCTGTCTTAGTCCTCTGGGATAATAACTTCCTTCACAAAGAAGTTAAAATATAAATATGGAAAGATAAAAAATATCTTTCAAGCCCTCTGGTACCTGCCAAGAAATACTATCTAAGGACTCTAATTCTCCTACTTGAGCATCTTCTGTATTCCTTGGTGGTGTTACCTGGAGCTCAGGTACACACAGATTTTTACTTCAAGAATTTCTCCTCCTCCCAATAGAAATTCTGATAGCTTATTCTTTTTCCCTCCTGTCTTTCCCAGAGTTAGTGTTATTGTACTTGCTTAATAGGGTTAATATGCTACTGGTATAATAATGATCATGTATGGATATAATTATTATGTATGATTAATTCTGCAGCTGCTGAAAAGCTTGGAGGACTTTTCTTAGACAAGAGAATATCTTTTCACAATAGTCCTTCTCAAATCGCATTACGTTCAGACATAAACCCAAAAATAAATGTGAAAGGGGAAAAAGCAAAGGCTGGATTAGAGGAAAGAGAGCTGCACCCAGAGCTGCTGATGAAGGTTAAGGATCATGTGGGTACAGACCATCTCTCTGATGTGTGTTTACACACTGACTAGTGCAAATGACCCCTGGTCCATCATTACAATCCCAAGGTACTACAACTGTAAGAAGCAAATAATCTGTTACCAGTTACCAATGCTTAAAGACGTGTCTGCCAGTGCTATGCACTTCTCCTGTTACTTTCTTTATTATAAACATTCTTTAAATGAACATACTGGGTTTTGATCTTCTAAGACTAAAATACAAGCCCCTATGAAATGATAATACAGGTTAATGACTTTAACAAGAACCAGAGAGAATGAGGTGCACAACACATACACCACTAACTGTTAAAATACCTGGGCTGACTTCACATCTGACAAACCTCCAGATGCTTTTCTGCATGAGGCTTTTTGGCAGACACTACCAATGTACAGCTGAGTGCTGCTTCCATACAGTCCAATGCTGCTACCACTCTTGTGAGTGCTTTTAAGTGCCCCGAGTGATAATGGACCTATTCACATGGTTAGGGACTGTGGACTCAGGCCTACAGCTCTGTACATTATCCAGAACAATGCCTGGATGTTTATCCTTGACCAAGCTGTCCATAAACTCCACATATGTGACTGAAGAGAAGCCACTGCCTGCAAGATGTAAGTGTCTGTAGGCTGCCCAGCTGTTCCCTAACTCAACCATTATTTAAATGACTTGGTTCGACCCTCTGTACCCCATAGGATGTGCCCAGAAGAAAATGAGAGATACAATCTTCCACCTCCAACATTCCCTTCCCTCTCCAGAAATTAGCTGTCACCTCTGCAGTCATTAACACCTTAAATCACTGGCTTCTTCTCCTGCACACAGTGAAATCCCTGCACAAGGATGCCAAGGGAGCATGCACACATACTGCAGGTGTCGATGTGCAAGACCCCAGGTGGCAGAGAAGAGGGTCAAAGTGGGGAAAGACAACAACTGGAGAATTTGCTGTAATGTAAGATGCTCTCATAGCTGCAGCAGTCAGCAGCAGACAATGCTACAAGTGCTGGGCTACAAATGACTACAAAAGGGTACTGCATGGGCTCTGTGTATGCAGGGGTAGAAAATGGAGATGGACTCTGCCCAGTGACTGTCTCAACCTTACAATAAATGACTGCCACCACAGCAGCTTGAGCTTGGTACTAAATGCCTCAAACCACTGTTACATCTGAAAACCCCTCGATACTTTGAAGAAGTAAATCACTCTCTCTAAGCCTCAAACAACAGAACCATAAAGAGGGTGCATATGAGAAAACACAAGGGCTATTTCCTCTAACTCCAGAAAGGGAGACAGCAGTTTTAGTTTTCACCTAGGGAAGGACTTATTGAGCATCTCACTCAGGCAGCACATTTCAGACAGAGACAATCAGACCTCACAGCACTCTTCTACAGTGTCTGCAGGATTTATCAGTGAAATGCTACTCCAGCATGTGAGACGAGTGCTGGCTTTCTTCCTTCTTTTAAGCTTTTTTCAATTTCTGCTTCACTGGGTCTTCCTCTTCTCATTCATCACACTACTGGGTGCTTTACAGGTGCAGAAGTACAATGCAGAATGCAGAAACAACACTGAGTAAAAGCAGATAGTGAAAGATTCAGAACTTCACTGTAATAACTGATGAACTTCACCTAACAGCAGACCTAACACAGAGACACAGGAGGCTTGATAATGCTGTAGTTGATCTGTACATAGTAAGGATGCAAAGAGCCAACTCAAGATGGCCTTAATATCAAAGACAGGAAAAATCCATTATGAAACACTGTCAGGAATATTAGTTTGGGTGGCTGACAGAGGATTTTGGCTAGCTTATCGAACTGATTTAACTAGGCTTATCTGAAGCCCCACAGACACAGAAAGCAGAAAATTCAGACAGAATATAAAACAGAAACTCCCTCAAAGAATGACTTCTTT
Source organism: Odontophorus gujanensis (assembly GCA_013399175.1). Taxonomy (NCBI): domain Eukaryota; kingdom Metazoa; phylum Chordata; class Aves; order Galliformes; family Odontophoridae; genus Odontophorus; species Odontophorus gujanensis. The sequence continues at coordinate 181,120 of VXAB01010795.1, read as the reverse complement.
TCTCACACACTGGACTTGTTCTCTTCTTATCAGCAAACACACAAAATGCTTATCAGCTTTAAAGATGCTGTCAACCAACCTACTGTTTTTCTTTGTGCCCATCATTTAAAATCTGAACAGGACATCTAAAAGGGGTAGCTAAGCCATGCTGAAAGCAAACTTACAGGCACGTGGTTTCTCTGCCAAACCCCATCACAGAATTGTAGGGGTTGGAAGGGACCTCTAGAGATCATTGAGTCCAACCTCCTGCCAAAGCAGCTCCCAGCCCAGGTTGCACAGGTAGGCATCCAGGTGGGTCTTGAATGTCTCCAGAGAAGGAGACTCCACCACCTCTGTGCAGCCTGTGCCAGTGCTCGCAGTTCTTGCACTGTGAAGAAGTTCCCACACACATTTGTGTGGAACTTCCTATGCATCAGTTTGTGGACACTTCCCTTTGTCCTATCATCCAAGTGGTCCAGGACAGAAACAGTTCCCCAGCACTCAAAGAATGAAAGGGTTGCTCAGCTTACTGCAACACACAGTGCTATACCATAAGCACCCAGAAAGACATTCTTCAGAAGAATACCACCAAATGCCAGTCATTCGGTCATTATATTGTGGTAGAAAACCGGACACCAATTTTTCAAGTTCTTTGCAGTGCAAGCCTTTCATTTACAGGGAAGGCTTGGGGCATTACAGCTTCCTGACTCAGCTAGATACAAGACTTCAGCAGGGCCTGATATAGAAACAGAAGTGCTGCATAATCCTGCCCTTCAGGCAGTTATGTGACAAAACTCCAAGACCACAGATAGATGTGTGAAAGTACAGCAGAAAAACTGCAGCAAATGAACTTGGACATATACTGGGACTATTTGAGTCTACTTTCGTTTAAGAATAAAAGTAGACAGCCTACCTTTCCTTTAAACTGACTACAACTGCTCTTCCTTGAAACTTTCAATAAAACACAAACACAAACAACACCATTCCTTTAAGTAAATCCCATGAAGATCTACTCATGTTGCCACAGTTAATACGAGATTAGCTAGGGCTACACAGACTGAGGTCACATATTTTACTCCTGCAGACTTACCCTTAATTCCTGAAGGACTGACTGCCCACATGGTCAGATTACTTCGGGAGTATACTGAAGTACTGAAGCAGTTCAGTCAAAACTTAAGTTTTCATTACTGAAATATCACACAACTATTTGCTAGCTCTGGGACAATCAGCACAACATCTTGCAAAAGCAATCTTAGCATTCTGCAAGCTGAAGATACTACATCAAATGCAGTGAATGCCAGAAGCTGTCAAAGGTTGTTACCTCTGACACGCAGACAACTAGATCCCAAAAAACAAACACAACAGCAAACAAAAAATGCTATTCCAAATTGCCATTCTCTGCTGGTTTCAGCCAGCAGGCAATAGGACAATATGAGTAGGGCTGCCATCCAAACCCTGTGTGAGAGGGCACAAACCAAAAAGCAGATAACACCGTGGTTGCATGATCCCATCTATCTCACAGACATTAGCACCATCTAATCATTAGCACCACTGTCTTTTTAAAGGAACAACCAGATCTACTCAAGCACTAACCAAATCTAACGAAATGCAATTTTCACTTTTTCCTTTGGGTATCAGAGGAAGGGAGCTCAGCTGCAGAGACACAGGAGAAAAACTCTGTTTTTCCTTTCTACAAAAGACTTTTTTGTGTGGCCGTGGAGAATTCAGAATAGCAAGATCCCCAAAGGGCCATAAGAACCGTCACCCAGCACCCAGCCCACACCATGGGGACTGACAGTACAGCCCTTGGAAACATCTAATAGCACCAATCTCTGCACATCACATGGCAACATACAACCACTTGGAAAGTGCTTCTTTCTTCTTATGAATTTGCTAAGAATTACTCTGTGCTTTGGGTATCATAGCAATTTTGCCATAATCAGATGTTGTAAAGGTATATGCAATAAAAGAGGCACTGTGGTATTACTGTCCTGTCAACTGTGTCTTCATGTGATTACAGCCATTTACACTGTGAAGTTTACCAGCACACCCGTTTGAAATAACGCTTTTAATTTTCAATCAGGTACTCTGTAAGGAGATCTAACTCAGAAATGACACAATGGAATATCCAGGGGAAGAAAATAAAAAGCAAATTTTGACTCGATGGTGTTATTTCATAGCAGTGAAAGTACTTACCAGGTGGCCTATTAACTGCGAGGTTTCGGAAATGACTGCCTTTGATCATCTCCACTGACAGCCGCCCCGTAGTGGCATTGTATGACAAGCCCACGAGCAGCTCTGGCACCCCTCCATGCGACAGGGACTGTGTTGAAGAAGCGCTGTCACTGTGAGAGATTGCTGACAGACTAAGCTGAGAGTCTGCACTCTGCAGGGAAAGAGCACTGAAAGTCTCATCAGAATGTTTACCACCACCCTCCCTTCGCTTTATGCTTTGTGGCCTTGTTTATTAAGATCTCTGTTACGAAATGGCAGTGACTAAGAATGAATTACGGTAAGGCACCAAAAGAATTAAAGCTTCACTTCCACAAAAACACATCTCCGGACCTTCTCTTTAAAGATGATGAGCTGTGCAACATGTTATTACTAGTGCAAATCAAAGCCTCTGAGATAAGCATACATCCCAATGCATTAAACACATGGTAAATCTCCTTAAAAACAGCTTTTGGATGGAATGCATTTTGCAGAGTTTGGATTTCTTTCCCTCACGTACTGCGTATTTTCTTAATTTCCTTCCTTGAACCATGATGCTCACTCTATCCCCTTCTCACCTGGTGTAAGATCTTTCATTCCTTTTCTGTGCATAACCTCTCCCTGAGCTTCTTGTGAATCATGTCAGAGCTCCTCCGCACAAATCGATTGGCATAGTCATACAACTGTGATATACATGGAAGGCTATGATGCAGCACAGGCATTTCCTCCTCCCATGACCTACCTCTCCAATCTGCCATGAAAGGGAACATCACTAAGTATTTCTAGTAATGTGGAAACTGCTCAGTGCAGAGAACCACAATCTTGGAGCTAGTGCCCAATGAGGTAGCCCTTGAACTGGCAGTAGTACTGCTCCCTCAACATAATGGTGCACAAGAACTACTGTTCTTGTCAAAATTATGTCAATTAGCCTTGGAGATTCCAAGACTCAAGCTACAAATTCTGCATAACATATTAATGATGCACACCTTTGTACAGGGAAGACATGCTGCCTTCTTCCCCTTACAGTTAACTGTGGTGGTGATGGCAGGACAGATCCACCTTTTGCATTCTGTTGGTCCTGAATTAAAGACATTAAGTACAGCCAATCCCCATTCACCAAAGGAACAATTTTATGGACTCCAAATTTCTTTCCTCAAACTTACGGTCAAATTACTCCTTGGCTCCAAGACCAACGTCACCTTCACTTCCCCTTCCTGGCTGATGTTGCTCAGGTAGAACAATTGCTCTCCCATCATCTTCTCTCCAATCATCTTGTGCACAGCATAGAGGCGGAAACGGACAGCGTGGCCACCTAACTCATGTGGCTCCAGCTTACTAAAGGTAATATGATCCTTGAACGTGGGGATGGGTCCTCTCTGGACACTTGTCTTACCCCTCTGTTTCTTGCTAGGCATCAAGACTGTATGCACTTGCCAAGTGTTCACTCCACTGCGCTCTTTGTCAGGGATGTCCCTGGCTTCCAAGACAGTAACCATTAGCTTTTGACTTGAGGCTTTATAACTGAAGATGACATCAAGATCACCACATTTACAGACAGGCTGATGAGCACTGGGATGAGCTGGTTCGCTGTTCACCTCATCAGTCTCCTGCAAAGAGAAAAGAGGAAAAAAAAAAACGACCAAAAAAACTCCTTCTCTGGAGTTCAACTGCCTCTGTGATCCCAACTCTATTTAAAAAACGTTCATCACCTCACTTGTGCTTGCAAACGTAGGCAGTTTCTCTGGAAAATAAGGATTCTACTTTTTCCTGAGAGGCCAATGCTAGTTAATTGCTTGATTCTGTGTAATATTCCCCATATAACCTAGTAAGCAACAACACTTGTTGAAACATTTCCAACACAGTATTTCATCAATATTTAAATGTTTAGCAGAAGACTGCTAATTTGGCAAAAAATTGAACACGGGGAAAAAAAATAGTCAGAAAGTTGGGGTTTTTTTACTTAATTTCATTCACTTTTACTTTGAGGCATTAATAAAACTTTTTTGTTTCACTTGGTTAAAAATGTTGGAAGCTATTACTTGAATATACACTGATTTATTTATTTATTTTACATTACTGAAGTCAAACAATTCAATCAAACCTGAATCTTCTGGAACATTTTATTCTGTGGGATAATCAAACCTTTAAGCACTGTGTTCAGCTCGATGGAAGGGGAAATCAAAATACCTAAATTTGTTGCAGAATGGAAATTCCATTTCTGGATGCTACTCTTTCTCTCAATACGTTTCCCACAGCTAAAGCAATCATAATCAAGAGAAACTGTCTGATTAAATACATATTGATCCTGTATTCATTTTTAAGTCTCCCAAGAGATGCATCTGTACCTTCTGTTCAGCATGGATACTAAAACATTCAAAACAATAATTCAAAATAGAAACCCAAAATGTGCAGACCAATTCACACACAGTTTTTTACCTACTTTCAAAGCAAAAATCATCTTGATGAAACAAAATAAAAAGCATGGATACTCACCTTACCTTTTGATGAGTGGGTGTACGCCTTTCTGTTCAAAAGTGCTTGTTATCTTAGAGCTAGAATGTGCTTCAAGTGATAAAGGGGTTGCTATAGTGATCAATGATTTGTATTTAAACATGAGTATACACTGTACTAGAGAAAGATTTTCAGTTAATAGCCTGAAGGTGAATTAAGGCCTGTCACTAGCAGTCTGAGTCACCCTCCTCCTCAAACATTTATCTTCTTTTGCATTTCAAGTAACGCTTCTTCTTAACATAGGAATCTTACTGTTTAGAGTACAGCTGATGGGCCATAAGACTTCTGATGTAATTCCCTTGAGAAGTTTCTAGGGTGGGCTGTCTCAAATGAGACCTCAAACAAATCTCAAAATTTATATCTACTTCCTGTCTACTTATCAAGTGTTCAGATTCATCTGCCATGCTGTGCAGAGCTCCAGCTTCTCATATCTGTATTGATGTTCAAAGGATTTGCACATCTGGATACGGAAGTCCATTTGTGTACATTAATGATGGAGACCTGCTGTCACATATCTTGCAGTAGTAATGCCAAAGAGAGAAATATCACCTCTTGGCCAGTACACAGAATGACTTGGTTGCTCATAAACATGTCTTTCTGTAGGAGCAGCAGGTTTCAAAGACAAAAACACAAGGTTGCCAGGTGAGAGTGTGACATTATGCAGATATAAGTGCTGCTATGTAGCTGTCAAAGCTATTTCTGTCTGATTGCTGAAATAATATTTAAGAAGGAAATCTAATGGAATTGCACTTGATTCACATTTCTCCCTGCAAGTTCATCTGTCCTCACTTTCATCCATGCATTTGCTGTTGAGGAGATGGAATCAAGACACAATTGAGAGCTGCTACTAAAATATACAGAAAACCATACTTGCAGCATAACCACTTTCATCTACATGTTTGAGCTGGAGAATGTGAATACCCATGCATTATCATCAGCCCACACGTACAAAAAGCCAAGAGGTACTTTCCTGCCCCAGTTGAGTGTCTCATCTGGCTGCCTTTAAAGGCAGGTCAGGAATCTGTTTTTTCACAGATTGATTAAAAAAGATCTGGATGTCAAGGAGAGGGTTCAGGTTGCATACCAGACAGTGACTGGGCATGACACAGGCTTCCCAGGGCAGTGGGCATGGCCTCCAGGTGCTGGAGCTCAAGAAGCATCTGGACAACGCTCTCAGACGTAGGGTTTGGATTTGAGGTGGTCCCGCTGTGTGGAACAGGGAGTTGGACTCGATGGTTCTTATGGGTCCCTTCCAACTCAGGATATTCTATGATTCTATGAAATCTCAAATCTGTTACAATAGCTGTGGCCATATCCACTGCAGAGAAAGCTGCTCACACTGGAGGAAGGCAGGAAAAGAGAAATGCCAAACTGTGGCACTTGGGCTGCTGCCTTCAAAGAGATCTGTGCTATCTGGCACTCACTGTGGGTTTGCAGCCCAGAAAGCTTGCAGATGCTTTATCTCCTTCCTGCAGAAGTCTTAACAAAATAGCCACTGGCTTCTGGAGCTCTGCTTGGAGCTATGAGTGCTTTGTGAATGTCCTGGCTACACAAATGGATAAACTGGAATCCAAGGAAAGCAAGGGGTGTAGAAACCTCACCTGAACTTCTTTTTTCCCTCTCCCAGCACAGTTGTTGTGATGTCAATCCAGGTGTATTGTATGTGTGACCCAGTCATTCAGGACAGAGCCAACATCCATTTCACTAAGCATAATAAGTCCATTTCTGCTAGGGAAACCTGCAAGAACAGCTAGTTATGGACCAGGCTTGAAATGGTACTTGTGGTTCCACCGTAGGGGCATAAAATTATCATTTTTGTCTCTAAAGAGAGGAGCTCTGAATGGAGCATAATAGCGCTTGAACATTTCTGGCATGTCAGAACATTTAGTTCCTGCAATAAAAAGTCTTTCATTAATCCACACAATACCTTTGGATGAGAAGCTGCTCGTAGTAGATAAACTGGGACTTGGGGATATGTGCCCCCTGATGCTATAATCACTGTTTGCATTTTTTAAATCTACATGCCAGGAGTAAATCAAGAGCTGTATTCCAAAGAAATCCAAGTGGAGGACATTTGAGACACTGCAACAGACATGTACCAAGGGAATGTACGTCAAATGCAGAGAAGAAACGAGCCTCAGATGAGCAGACAAACACAGCATGTCAGGTACACTGCAAAGAGAGGTCAGAGCTGCCACTGCTCAGAGTTCCCATGCATTGTACAGTACTCTGTGGGACTGGCTTGTGCAGCAAACCAAAATGCTATTCAAAATGCCCTTTAAGGCTGGAGCACAGGCACTGAGGAGTGGCTCTCCATCACTTTAACCAGCTGCAGGCAGCACGCTCTAAGGAAAGGAACCCTTTTCTCAAAGCCTTGCTGCTCTGAGTACGGAGGCATTAATTTCCACAGCTGAAGAGTGGTTTCCTTTAACTCAGGGAGAAGACGTGACCTTTGTGCTGTTCTTTCAATATGTCTGATGCAGGCTGGTATTTTTTCAGAAATTTAATCTTGTGGTAAAATAATAAGAAAGTCAAACACATCACGCAGAAGAAATATGAGAGAAAAGGGGGTTGCTAAGTCATCAGGCTTTCACAATGTCTTAAATTCTAATGTTTTCTTGAGAATTCAAAACAAAGGTGTAGAACTAAGGGAGAGCCAAAATGCTCTCTACCCTTGTGCCCCCGCCCCCCTTCGGAAGATGCCTGGCATCAATGGGGACCACAGTGCTGGCCAATTTGCCAAGTCCCAGACACCCCACCAACTGCCTCCAGCTTTCCAGATGTTGTCTAAGTTATAGAAACCACTAGTACCCTTCAAAATCTTCACCATATGTAATAAATGACAATTCACTGTACCTCAGGGCTCCAAGCTGATGAGCTGTCAGTAGCATCATTTCCTTCAAATCCCTCATTGGTAAATGCAGTCCCCAATTCCAAACGTCCTTCTGTGGTTTGCTGGCTAATACTGTCAGCAATGCTGGACTCCATCCTAGGCCCTGTATGCTGCCCAGCAATCCTGCACTCCACTGTTTTTGAATCAACAGATACATGGTCATCTTCACAACAGGATGGGTTGTCTTGGTAACTCAGTTGGCTTAGTCCATCCAGATCTAACAAATTTCAGTAAGAAAATAATCTCAGAGAGATTAGAAGGAATTCCTCCCCCTCTCCCTCCCAAAATGTCTCTCTCCTCTTTTGCCCTCCCTGCTGCATAGCAGAGGCAGCAGCTTCTCTTAGTAGCACTGCAGCACTGGACTAGTAATAAATCTTGCACATATCAGCTCTGATGGAGTGAACATGGCTGTTCCTCACGCTCCACATCCTGAACAGAGAAACCAGCTTCCTTTCCTTGAAGAGGTTAACCAACAAATGCAATCATCAAAGGACCACTTCAGGTGTTCTAGAGCCTTGGTGATGCTTTGTGGCCCCCAAGCAATCACTTACACGAAAACAGAGATCAGACAAGCAACAGAAAGCACAGCACAGGCCTGAAAAACAGATAGCAGCAACATCCTTTCATGCAGGAGAAAGAGGAAAAGGCAGGAATCAGCGTGGTCAAGGGGATGGTGCTGGTAAGGAAAGGAGTTATGCAGAGATATAAGTACCACCACAACCCCACCACTCATCCCTGAGAGCTTAGGAGATGTATTCCCTAACTTCCTTGCCTACTTTTGTCAGTTTCAATTCATCTGGTCCTTAACATTTACTCTGCGGTCTAAAGGAAAGTTTATAAATGAGAACATAACGATTTCATTCTGTTCAAATCACAACAGGTTCCTCCCCTGTGCCATCAAATCTCTGTTTTGAACACGGACCTCTTTACTCTGAGGCATCAATGAGAGCACTCTGTGTGGAGTGATCCAGGTAATTACACAGGCAGGAACACAGATGAAAATAACATTGTGATTTGGCCTTGAATGTGTTCTGCGAACACTCACAGAAGAAAACCAGGGACCTTCCTCCTCCCAGTGAATGCAATGCTGAGCCTTGATTTGGGAACACGAAGAGCCAGGTTCTGCCTCCATCACTTTCAAGTAAGCAGGGAGCAGTTACAGTGAATGGAAAAAAGCAGCACTTCCAGACAGCTGATGAAAGTAATGAAAACAGATTCAAAAATACTTGGGATTTGAAGGTTTGTTCTCATGAACAATATTTTTTCAAATATGACCTCCAACTGAAATCTTTAAATAATAGTAATAAATACTGCATTAAATAGAAAACAATTACTTTGTTTCGCTTAAGATTAACCAACATTTTCATTCTCTCCACATCCCACTGTCTGGAACAAAGCGTCCAAATCCTTCTGAGTAGAAATTCAATGCTTGGCCCTCAGAGCAAATATGTTGTGAGTGATTCATATCTGCCCCACAAAAACAAAACAAACAAACAAATGGAATGGAGATGAATGACTCAGAAATCATTTCTTGGAGGTGGGCAGAAGCCTTTGTCTCCCCCTTTGGCTGTTCTTTCCATTAGTAACTAGGAGAACTTGTTCCCCTCCATCTGCCCATGAAGGGTCTCACCTGCTCCATCCCAGCAAAATGCCTCAAGCATAGGCACTTCAGCAGAGAGGTCTGAGAGCATTTCACAGCTTTATAATTATAGTGCTGCTCTGAGATGTAGAAGATGGTCCTTCAGGAGAATGGGGGATCTGAATTCTGATCTCTCAAATGTCAGGTGAGTGCTCTTCTCACTCCCTTCTACAATGCACAGTCCGCCTCTTCTTCTCCTCATCCCCTATCTGGCAGACCTAGTCCTAAAACCAAGAGCCCTCATCCTCTCCCCTCCACCCCAAGCTCAAGCAAAGGCAGAAAGTCATTGCTTTGCCATTACTCCCACTCTTCTCTACAGTGCCAGAAAACAGAAACAAGTAAACAGAGCAATGCAAGCAAGAAATAAGACAACAGAAATTCCATATATACAAATTTACTGAGAGTGAATGGGTACAGGCGCTCCTTAAGGCATTTAATTAGCAAGCCAACGTCTAATACACATTTTAAACAGTGGGTCATCCATCAAAGCACACACCACACAGCAGGCTTTCAGAATAAAATGCTACTGTAGTAAGAAATCATCCTCATACGATTGTCTTGCGGTTTTGACTCCTGCTGGGATAATATCTAGATCAATAATGGAGGAATTTTCAAAAACTACATTAAAGCCATAAAAGGCTATTCATAACAGGAAAACTCCAGAAATGTATTAATAGAGCAAGCCATTTCCCTGGGACTCAGACACAAAACGAATGTGTTAGGAAAGCAAATGTAGCATTCGGAGAGAGGAAGGGAAAAGGTGCAATCACTGCAACCACTTAGTGAAACAGTCAGGTTTTTCTTTAAATTCAAAGTAGTTTGGTAAGTGATAATCACTCACAAATACCAGAGAATCGTTATAGGTAACAGCCCTGCTATAGAGAAGAAGAAAACCGTATGTCTCCAATTACATCAGTTTTAGCATTGTAGTCACCCAAAAAATGGTCAAAACAGAGCTTGTTCAGGTAAGGAAAAAGGTCATAGCAGTAAAATGCCTGTAATTTACTTGAGAGAACTTTAAGGAAGAAAATGTCAACTGTCTTATGAATACCTGACATGAATAAACAGCACAGTGTCAGGGATACATGCCGAGACAGACTTATCTAACTATTTCAGTTTTAATTAGCCAGGAGTCCCCACAGAGCAATAGAGGCCAATTCTAAAATTAAGGGCAGACAGCACTGTACACTAAAAGAGCGTGGGTTTTTTAGTCCTGTCCCACAACCTTTCCCTGCTGTGTCACTTACCACAAGTCGTAACAGAGACCAGGAGCACACCAGGGAACTTAAATCACCACAAAATTGGGAAAGGTTGTGTTCAGGGTTGAAGAACCGGTTGTGAAGAAACCAGGAATTTGGCCAGATGAGAGGATGAACCTCACCCATAACACCAGGGAACTGAACCCTAACAGGTACCGGGATATGGAAGCTCTCTTGTGATACACAGAAAGTTCAGCACATGCAATATGGACTGTGAAGATTCAAATTAGCAGATAAATCGTCAGTTGAAGCTAAAATAGCTTTGTTCTTTTTCAACAACGCACAATCTCAGTTCTATGAATTACAATACGATACAGAAACATCCTGAGAGACCTCGATGGTTCCTAAAATGCACTTCCAGAGTTAGAAGATGAAGCCCAGTAGACCTTGCTTAATGAAAACCAAATAATTTATTAACCAGAAGGAAACACTGAGGTGAAAAGTTTAATGTGTGGTTGTTACTTGCATTGGCCAAGGTGAAGTTTGCCCTGTGGACTGCAGCAAATTGCTGTGCTTTTACCAACAACAGCAACCAAAAAAGACTGTCTTTTCTTTGTGATTTTCAGAAACGAAAGAAACTTGATCCCTGCTTCTAGACTGGACACAGTCACACGAGGGAACTTACATGGTTGTTTTAGTACAGTCAAGAGAAGGAAAAGATTTCAGGATGGAACTTTGTACTTCTGGACTTTTAATCACAAGCAGTGATTTTCATAGAATCATCTGAGTTGGAAGGAACCCTTAAAGGCCATCTGGTCCAACTCCCTGCAATGAGCAGGGACACCCACAGCTCCATCAGGTGCTCAAAGCCCTGTCCAGCCTGACCTTGGGTGTCTCCAGGGCTGGGGCACCCACCACCTCTCTGGGCAACTTGTGCCAGGTCCTCTTCTTGAAAGACAGACATGGCAGCAGATGTGGGTAGTGGGACTGAAGCACATTTGCCCTCACACTGTACTTCTCTTGCCTGACCTCTGCTACAGCCGCCGTGCCAAGCCACCTCTCCATACCTTAGCACCATCCCTTGCACTGAGCCACACCAGACACACAAAGACCGAGCAGTGCCCTTTGCTTACTTTGAGTTTAGCCATCAAAAGACTAAAAAAAACTTCCCAGAAGAGCCTCAAAGAAGCAGAATTATTATCTAATTACAATTAATCTAAACAAAAATGGCCTGTAAATTTTCGGGCTTAAAGAGAAAAAGGAACTTAAATTTCAAGTTACATGATGCAATCAGGCCAAGATTGTTTAATTTACCACATGCTGGGTAATAGCAGAAGAAGACTCCATGATTCCAGAACTAAAGCAGGCTCTTTATTAATAGGGTGATTTGTAGAGAGGCTGTGGGCAGAGCTGGCATATGAGCCATTCAGTTCCCCAGAGCATCCTCCAAATCCTTCCTTCCTGCAGTCCATGCTCCTCTTCCCAAGCTCTATCCAGGTTACTACAAAGATTTTTAACGGTTGAAAAGCTGAGGCTAAACAAGTCCAAAGTGAAGATCATCATGACATTCATAATAGAAACAGAGGGTCAAGGGAAATTTTAAGAACATGATCTGAGAAGACTGTGCACCCCAAGGCTGAGTGGGAAAAAAGCTTATCAGGGCTTCCCAGGATGCTCAATTTCTCCTTCTGTCTACATCTGTGGTAGGTTTTCTCATTCCATAAAAACAGAAAATTATCAATTTGAAGAGACTTGACATACCCAAGGACGTTAGTTTATAGGCATTTGTTCACAATGAAATGTCTAATTTTGAATCAAATGTCCTTAGTGAAAGCAGGTCTCAAGATGTGGCTTAATCTAATTTCCGAACAGCTATTTAAACAGTATTAGTAATAGCTCTGAAAAATAAGGGCACCTCTGCACCACGTTGTGTCAGAAGAATTCAATGGAGAGCTGTATCTTGAAATGTTCAGAGGGTGTATTAAAATCAAGCAATCGTATTTCAGAAGTAAAGCATTCTATGGAACTGAAAACAGAGGGCACTTTCACAGCTCTTCCCTCTAACAAATTTATCCAGATTTTAGAATGTGTTTGGGCCAATTTTCTAAGTAGCTACACTTTTAAATGCACTCCATCTTTGTTTGTATAAAAGAGTCATTACATTAGTCCATAGAAGATCATAAAATTCTTCCCTCCTGTGCCATAAATTTTTAGTTTCTGTCATTGCCTGACATTTGGCGTATGTGCTGGCAAACGATATAGCATAATTCATTCACTGTTCACCTTGTGTTTGCAAAGCTGCTGTAAAAAGCTTTTGCTAAAAGGCTTGCTAAAGAATTGACTTGAAAGGCACAGATTAAAACAGATTATTAGAACAAAGTCCTGCAGTTATTATCTTGGCAAAACCGGTAATAAAATCCAAGAAAATCCCTGTGGGTTATGAGCCTGAATTCAAAACCAAGAGACTTTCATTGGAAAGATCTTCACAAGCTTCAGCACGGCTTCAATCCAGACTTTACTTTCTCCAACTACTTTAGAATTGAGCTGCAAGTAACCAATAATGAAACCAATTTTAGTAAGAAAGAAAGGAAGATCTTGTTCGGACACCTCTGTATCAAGCTCCTAAAGGCTGGAGAGCAAGTGGCTGAATGTGGGACTACACTCCATATCTGTCTGTACTGCTTTTTCAGATATTCCTGACCAAAAACTTTGTGAGCAAGATATACACATTTTAAACTGTTAAATCACCTCATCATCACTGTCTGAAGATGCTGTCGGTTTTTCATCCAGCCCGTAACTGATTACTGGGAAAGAATGACAACTTGGGATTGAGACAGTCTTGCTCTAAGCCAAGAACCTGGATGACACGGCACGCTCATAGCTCTCAGACAGCCTTCTGGGAACAAAAAAGGGAGCAAGGGTTTGGGGAAGATGGGTGAATAACAACTACATGGAACTGCTTCCTCAAACCTCAGGAAAACCTCTGCATGTCATGTTGTGTCTGCAACAGCTATGAACTGTTAGACCTTGATCAATTCTGCGTGTCATTACTTTTTTAAATGCAAGTAGTTAACAGAGCAGAATAGAGCAGGACACAATGTACCACTTGTAAAATCATTAGCACATGCAATGACAAAGTAGTCAGCAAAGGGCTTGAAAACTTTCTTACTCTTTCATTCTCTTTCAGCACCCGCTAGAGTGGAGAGGGAACTTTTTTTGTACAGAGAAAGCAACTCAGACGTGACCTGCTCTCTGGGTAAGGCCATGAGCACACAGATAGAGCGCACTGCTAACAGGCACTGCTGACTCCATCTGCCAGCAACAGAGGAACTGAGGAGACCAATGTAAATTGTAACCTTTAAAAGTGAAGATACTCAGTTGAGCACATCGCCATGAACGCCCTTCCCCTCCTACTACCAGCACGTGCTTCAAATACAAGATGACTGCACCTTCATTAGCGTTGAAATAGCTGCCTGATGGGAAAAGAGAGCTCGGAACACACTGAGTATACTTGGCCTTGCTTCATCAGGGTGAGATGTAGAGGCATTTTGCTGATCTCCCCACCATCAGCAGGGAGCCTGGCAGCAGGATGTTCTAACCCACGCAGTAGGGTAGTGGGCAGTGGAGATGGAGAGTGGTCAGTGCGTGTGTGTTTGTGCACATGTGTGTGAACAAGCCAGGTGCCTAGCGGACGATTTGCTGCTGCTCTTCAGTGTGAAGTGTACAATAATGGTTGCCAAGACTTGCTTTGATAATTGCCATGGCAAATCCAAGCAGATGAACAAATGAGCATTGCAGGCAGCTTTCTCAGTGACATGGGCCGGTCTGGGACCAAAAGCAACTTTTTCACTTCCTATGGCATGACAACCACGTGGCTTCCAGCAGGGAAGCAGGATCCTGCCTTTACACAGCGTTAGGTCCATTAAATTCTGAAATGCAAACTTGGTGACAGTTGCTGCCACCACTCCATAAGCCCTCCTGCTGCCACTCTGAGCTCAGCACACAGTTCCTCGTGCAGAAGGACTGAGCAAGGCAGTGCCAGAGCAACCTGCACCCAGCCACGGCCCAGAAGAATTGCAGAATCATTCATGTTGGAAAAGACCATTAAGATCACCCAGTCCATTCACCAACCCACCCCCACCATGCCCACTGAACACGTCCAGTGCCACAGCTCTACAGTTCTTGAACATTTACAGCAATGGTGACCCCACCACCTCCCCAGGCAGCCTGTGTCACTGCATTACCACTAAAGCTAAACGTTCCTATTCTGATTAAAATGGAAAAGGTTTTAGGACATGAGTTTTTAAATGGTTGGTGGCCATCTATTGTAAAAATGGATTATTTTTTATATAAGCTATTAAAAATAACTTTCTCTGTAATTACTTTAAATAAAAATTATTTCGAGTTGTAGCAACCCTATGGCCTAAATCTATCCAAATAATCAGGACACATAAAACTATACATTCCTTTTTCAGCCAACTGTGTAATCAATTCACTACCTCTGCAAAATTAATTTAAATACTCAGGAAAAGCTGGTAACCTCTACTTACACAGGAATATCTTCTGAGCACTTAAGGTACAAAATAAAAATTTAAATCTTGAACATCTCCAGAGAAGGAGACTCCACCACCCCTCTGTGCAGCCTGTTCCAGTGCTCTGTCACTGCACTGTGAAGAACTCATGTGCTCTGCGGCACAGGGATGGATATGCAACCTGTACTCATCATGCATTAGGTTTCCCTTGGACTTCCAGACTGTTTGGAAATTCAGTACTACTTCTTAGGATGCCTAACTGGGGAGCACTTTAGTCATTTAACATTGAGTGGTGTAAGAGAGAAGAGAGATATCAATGCTTTGCAACAAAAGCAGGGAGATTCCTTTGTAAATCAGTAGCAAAACTCTGAAGTTGGCAATTCAACTGCAGCTTTAATTGGACTGTGACTACCACTGCTTCATTGATTGTTTCCACAGAGCTCATAAACATTATTATTTTGATGAGAAAATTCATTTTTTGTTTTGTTTTAATATATAGAAGATTGTATTGAGCCAAACTAAGTGCCAAGTTACCATCCACTGAAATCATCTACTGCATCTTGCTTGAGTAAAGGGAGGAACTCAGCCAGGTTTTATAGACTATTGGCCTCTTAACTTTGACTCCAACTTTACAAATCCCCGAAGCATGACTGCATCACTTGTTACAGCACTGGTTGCACTTTCTTACTTGCATTTGGAAGCATACAGGCTAATTAAACAGCCAACACTGGGGAATCTGGAGCAAATGCTTGATATGTCTGCTGTTGAATCTGTGCCTGTGCAGCAGACAGCATCATGTCAGCTTAATATCTCTATATTAATAAAACTAACTTCACCCAGGGGAGAGAAAAACGTTCACCATTCAAATATACAAGTGTCCTGATTAGGAAAGGACAAGGGGGAAACATTTTCTATATCACCATGGAAACTTAAATAAAGGACCCATAATTACAATCTACATTCTAGAAAGATAATGAATACATCTTGAGATCTGCAGATGTTGTGTAGCATATACATATTTCTAGCAACGTCAACTCAATTACTTCTGTGCAGCATCTGTTTTATAAATCATTTTCCATCACCCTTAAGGATGCATGTAAGTTGGTTTCGGTTTTGTTTTTTTTTTTCCCAAAGAGGACAGTGGGGGAGGAAAGAGGGTGACCTCTTTTTCTGGCAAGGTATTTCAAACCGCCAGTGTTTATCCAGAAATTTCACACATTCAATCAGTTACAGAGTTGGCTTACGGGCATCCAGACACACTAAGCTAAACTGCATGAAATAAATAATTCAAGAATTCTCTGCAGCATTACCAAGTATGAACAATAACTTCCCATTCGTTCAAGAAAATAAGTTATCAAATAAAATACACAGTGTAGGTGTAAAACAGAGATGTACCACATGCATCCTGTCTGCCTGAATGTTAAAAAACACACACAAAAAAAACCAACACAGTGATTTTGGACAAGCAATGAAAACTCAAAATTCTGCTTTCCTGTACATTTAATGATACCCTTGTGCATCCACTTTTTTTCCTAAAGATTTTGATTCTGTTTTACTGAAGCCCATGGAAACTTCAATGGGAGAACCACCAAGCCCTGAAGGAAGTAGAAGTGCTATACAAAAAAACATAAACAAATGTATTTGATCACATAACCAGAACAATATCAACACATCTATGCATATTGCATTCTCTTGGAGGATCCCAGGAGGTCTCTGTGCTATGTTCTTTGCTATTACAGAAGCAGCCACAGAAGTCTGGTCCTAAAATTTTCATGATCAGGATGACAGAGAAACAGCAATCTGCACTGGTTTCTAATTCAGCAAAACCTAGAGCTGCACACAGAGCAATGAAAAGGCGTTCTCTTCTGGAAAACTGGAAGGGCTAGCTTCAAACAATGGGTTTGTTGAAGCTTCTCAGACCTGAGGAAGAAACATACGGCAGTGCCCACGGAGTTCCCGCTACCAATTTCTGTGCAACTACAGCTCTGATCTGCACAGCACCTACAGCCTGGTGTCTTCTCACTCTTGGTATCAACCATCTCAACTTGGGCTTCAAATCAAAGCACAGAGCAATGCAACTGCCTGATTTATGGGTTTGACTAGGGACTAGGCACCCTTTTCTTCATTTATGCTCAAAACTATTTGGAGATGTAGTCCAGTCACCAAAAAGCCTTCTTTTTATACAGAAGAAACATCCATCTGGACATTTCCACTCATCCTCACACAGTTCACACACATGGAGAACCACCATTTGGCAGCTTTCAGACCAGGGGAAATTTCCAAAAGAAGGCAGAAAGCAAACAGAAAAGTCAAGGGGTAATCAGAAACAAGACCAATTGCAGTAATTGGTTCTGACCATCAAGCACTTCCATAGCCAAACAATACAGCAGTCAGAACAATAAACTCCAATTCTACATGCTGCTGTGCAAAGAAATAGAGAACTGCCCACAGAAAACAGCATGAAAATCAACAATCTTTTCCTGTTGCCTTTTTCCTACTCCAAAATTTGTTCTTAAAAACAGGAACATGAGATTCAGCTTCAAGCTAACTTTCACTTCGTTGCCTAAGGTTCTTCCATAGCAAAAGGAAATGGCAGCCAAGAAGCAGAAGTAAAAAATCATCCCCGATTTTCCCCAACACCTACTTTATGTTTCACATGTGGAGCAAGCATGAGTCAGGCTTCATTTATGTCACTGGGATTTATTAGCACAGGCCCAGGACTAGCGGAGAAGTGGAAGACAAAAGACTGCACACTGTAGGAGATGCCACTAAGCCAGAAACCCCCGTGGTGTGGACACAGCTGCACCTATGAGTCAGTGTGCACCCCTCAGCCAGGCTGCTTGAAGATGACATCTGGCTGCAGAGGCAGGAAAGTCCTTTCCAACTGCATATGCTTTGCTTGCACCAGGATGGAGTTGTCAGAGCAGGTCCAGAGGAGGGCCACAAAGATGATCAGAGGGATGGAGCACCTCTCCTACGAGGACAGGTGGAGAGAGGTGAAGCTTTTCAGCCTTGCAAAGAGAAGGCTCCGGGGGGACCTTATAGCAGCCTTCCAGTACCTGAATGGGGCCTACTGGAAAGCTGGGGAAGGACTTTTTATCCAGGCAGGAAGTGACAGGAGGAGGAAAAAAGGTTTTAAACTGGAAGAGAGTAGATTTAGATGAGATATCAGAAGAAACTCTTCACTGTGAGGGTGGCTAAACAGTGGAACAGGCTGCTCAGTGAGGCTGTGGATGCCCTCTCTCTGGAAGCACTCAAGGTCAGGCTGGATGGGGCTGTAAGCAACCTGTTCTAGAGGGAGGTGTCCATGCCAATAGCAGTGGGTTGGAACTGGATAACCTTAAAGGTCCCTTCCAACCCAAACCATTCTATTCTGTGGTACTTCAGGGCACAGGTATAGCTGCCTGCAGTTCAGGGTGTTGAATTGTAAATGCTCATGGACCAAGAAACTAAAAGTGCAGCAACCCCAAGACCAACGTTTTAGGAAACACTGTCCTTTCCTTCTAACAATAAAAAAATTAATCTTAAAAAAAAAGTACTCCTCTCTTTATAAGCATTATTTTCAATATATCTCTCCTAGTAGTCTCCAACAGGTGAAACTCCAGCTTCCCAACACCCACCTCTTTTACTTGGCTTGGACACTAGTTCTAATGCAAAAGCTGCTCTATATCTGTACAAGCAACAAGGACATTCATCTGAAATGGCACTAGTTCCTTGCAGAAAATGGCCTGTCTCCTCCTGGAAGTCAAGCTAGCCAACAGAGTGTCCAGGAGACCTAGGACTGCCCAGTTTCTCTGTGTCACACTCAGAAGCAACTAGATCCAGCACATGCATGCTGATTACAGACCATTCCTAGCACTCAATGTGTAACCATCAGCTTCACACCCACAAGTCTTTGTTTGCTGATTAACAGGGTGGAAATCAACTCCCTCGCAAAGAGATTTGTTTGGGGTTGCTACGGATAACTACTGCATTGCAACAAGGCAGACATTTATTTTCCCACTGTTTTTTCTAATTGAAACTTTCTGTTTGCTACCACAGGGTTGATTTACTACAGCCCCTTGTATCACTGCTGTAACACCTCCATTTTCCTGGGAAAATCACAGCCCTGGGTAGTAGCAGTGGGTGAGGATGTGATGTAACACGATTCTCATGCGTTTACAACCAACACTGTCACCCAAAGCAGATGTCCTCCTTCTTTAACCCCATTTCTCCTTGCTTCAACTTCAGAGATTGTGTGGAAACAAAGAGTGGCTTGGGTTGGAAGAGACCTCAAGGTTCATCAAGTTTCAACCTCCCTGCAGCAAGAAGGGTTGCAAGCACTCCAACAGATTGCCCAGGTCCTACCTAAACTGGCCTTGCACATCTCCAGGCATAAGATGCCTACAACCTCTCTGTGCAACTTTTGGAAGGTTCACTTGATTTAAAAGCAATAAGGAAGGGACACATAACCATTAAGTGAAGCAAGGAGCTAATTCAAGGCACAACACAGCAGCATGCCCGTGAACCCAGGCACGGGGAGTAGCACAACTTGTGATCAAGGAAACACAGCACATCTCAGTCATAGTTTTATATCTGACAATTACAAAATAGCAAGCTACTGACAACTGCAAAATCACTCCAGGGTCCAATGGCTTTATAGCTACAGTGTATTATTTACAGTAAGAGGTCAAGACCCCAAAACTGACCCTGTGACACAGAGCTTCAGCAAACCTCAGTGCTCTCATTAATACGAACTCAGGGGTTTCTCTCCAGCACCATAACTCTTAAACTATTTGCTGGAGAACACTCCTACATGGATTAAGCTGCTATGTATACACTGTATGGGCTTCACTCTCCCTGAGCCTGAGGAACACACTGTCTCTGAGCACGCGGTTTGTGTGGGCATTCACTCACCCCCAGTGCAGTGCTTCCATGGATGCTTCATCATGCATCAACCAATGCCTAGTTCCAGATAGAGAACGCTTGCCTGAGTGTCAGGGAACTTTTGGGCGGACTGCAGAAGGCATGAAAGCAGCAGTGATTTTTCAAGTTACTTCACAGGATTTTAACCAGTCCATAGCAAAGCCTGTAGAGAGATTCAACCCAAGTCATCTGCGATTGCTCTACAAACTGGTGTTGATGAAACCTCCCTAAATCAGAGGTAACTGCATGAGAGCCATGCAAACAGCACCTGCAGAGGTACAGCTCAACCTCATCTTCCTCATTACCCAGAAGATCACCACTGGCACAATATGGCTATTTGCCACCTCTAAAACTGCACATTTTTTCCTCCATTACTTCAGTCTCCCCCTTTACTTCAGTCTTTTCCCTTGGTTACTACGGTTGTATTTCAAGAGACTACGAGACCACTCAAGATGATGCTTGCTACTAACAAATCATTACAAGAGCCAGAAATTAACTGGTAAAAGATATTTATATCTGAGCTCCTATGTCTGGCAGAGGAGAAGGACCACCTTTTGGTCCATGAGGCTCGCCTTTTGGAAGGTGAACCCATCTCATATAACTTCAGAAGAGTGCAATGCAGTGAGGCTAGGAAGAAACAGAGAAGGATTATCCATACTTTCAGTAGTCCTAATGGTCATTCACTTCTGCAGGCATTTGCCTCTACTCATGGGTTTGCATGAGCAGCCTCATACAAAGCAGGTCAAACTAGCAAGGACTGCAAACGTGAAAAGACAAAAGGTACTACTGTTTGCATCAGCTCACAGAAATACTATGCTCAAGTTCTGCACAGAGTGCTGCTAGTATGCCTGCATGCAACCTCCCGCACAGCACTGTGAGATCATTCACACCTGCCTCACCCATAGTAGGAGATGGAAGGTGAGGAGGCAGGGTTTCTAGGAGAGGCAGCACTTCCCAGATGCTGCCAAGATTCTGTTTACTGGCAAATGAAGTCTCCTGAGCCCTAAACAACCTTCCCAGAGGAAGACAGAGTCGCAACTGCCATATGGGGAGTGGGAAGAGGATGCCACTTAGCAGAACTGGATCAGAAAATACATGCACAAACACACACGCTCACACACAATTTGTTCTGCAACCCTGCTGAATGGCGACATCTATTTCTTCATTTTTAAATAAATCTTTCTCCATACAGCTTATGCAACCTTCTAGATGGTAAGTACAGATGATGAATACTCCTAAAGAGTGTATCCCTCATGCCCCTTAGGAAACTAGGCAGGAGGAAGCCTTGCCTGCTAGACAAGGAACTTGGTGAAAATCCAAGCCACCAAAATTTGAACCTTTGAAAGACACAACTGCAAATCAGTATATTAAATATAAGAAAGGAACACGGTGCCAGCTTCACAAGGACAAAAGTCTGTGCACAAGTACTTTCTGAGCAACTCTGAGTTTTACAGAGAGAAAGCATTTGATGCAAACTCATGCCTGCACTTCACTTCAGAAAGCTGTGGACTCTTATCACATCCTTCAGATCCCAGATGTGTATCCCCAGTCACGTTACACTCTCTCCCACTTGAGCAGCCAGGAGTATTTTCTGCGAAGTGTTTTTGCCCACTATCTGTCTATGCTTTCCTTCACTCTGTGCTAGCAGTGCTGTCAACTCAGGGTAGTCTCTTTAAATGTCCTGCTTTGAGTGCAGGCACTGATTTTATAAGGCTACATTCTGGCTGGAGCACTGGCTGGCTCTGTAGCCAGACAGGTGATAAAATACATCAGCACTTAGGATCTTCAAATGGAAATAGGCCATCTATCTATCTGAGCTTCAGGTTCACACAGAAGTTTGATTTATCGCATAAGCAACATATTTTTCTTTTGGGTCTATTTTGCTATGTGGGACTACAGGACCTAATGAAAAGTCACTTCTTGCCTAGGAATTCCTGGCTGTATGAAGGGTCATTTACTGAGGTCAGGAGTGTCCTTGTACAGCAGAAAGAATAATTTCTTCCACTACAGCAATTACTGGCAAAAATCAATGACCCCTGTTAAGCTGGAGGCCAAGGTAAGTAAATGCAATAGGGCTCTCTGGTTTTAAAACTCCCAGAGCCTCAGAGGCGTGCCTCATGTTACATGCATTGAAGAGAGATATCTAGCCATCTAGACAAGATTCCTATTAGGACATCAGACCTCCTAGCATTCTAAGGTCAAAAAATTTACTTTATCTAGCTTTGAGACTGTCTAATTGATGGAAAAATTCTCCACAGATCTCATGCAATTCAAGTGTAGTGCTCACCTATATGTTACGCTAGCTTTATGAACATAGTGTCAGACAGTTCGGGAGACTCTTCAATCACAGAGCTCACTGTGCAAAAATAGCTCCATTTTGATTCAGAAGACTCAGCTCTGCTGGCATGTCTCTCCTCATGCCTTTTCAGAGCAGTGGTTGCTTGAAACCGCTGCCTTAGTGGTCACTCTGACTTTTTGTTTGCAAAGGACATGGGCCCTGAGAAGAAGCAGATTAAGATCACTGTATTTATGGCATGCTTATTGCTATACCTCACTTTGTTGATTAATACTGGTTTTCTATAATAGAGCTAGGCTGG
Source organism: Odontophorus gujanensis (assembly GCA_013399175.1). Classification (NCBI taxonomy): domain Eukaryota; kingdom Metazoa; phylum Chordata; class Aves; order Galliformes; family Odontophoridae; genus Odontophorus; species Odontophorus gujanensis. The sequence goes on along the minus strand of VXAB01010795.1, from coordinate 158,654 downwards.
GAAATGAACCTGCTCTAAAAGTAGTGCACTGCTAACGGAGGGGTAGAAGTGCCTCACTGCTCTACTGGTTTTTTCCAACTCTTAAGCTAAATGTGCAATGGTAGATCTGGCAGCCACACTCTCAGCAGCCGCCCCCAGTCAGCTGATAGCAGCATCTCAGCCACAGGAGGATGCAAAAGCTGTTTCCTCCCCATTCTGAGATGGATGGCACCAAGCTTAGACAGCAAGGGAGGGTCTCAAGGAAGCAGCAAAAGCAAATTCATTTGTATTTGCAACGAACTGTAAATCTGAAATCTACAATTACACGATTTGCAAATGGTATCAGGGATCTGGGTGCATGGAAGGGGCTGCATTTCCATTGCTAACTTCTTAAATCAAGCAGCCTGTGCTATTCAGCAACCTCCTCATTCATTTTTAAATTGTGGCTCAAAAGCATTTGAAGTGAAAAACTTTTCCCCACATTTGTTTTTTCAACCTGGCACAACATTACTAGCATTGCTGAAGTACAGGCTGGGACTCAGCAGCAGGCAAACCAGCTGATGAGCATGCCTCAGTGTCTCAGTATCATGTTCAAGAAATGTTAGATGCTGTACCAAGGGACATGGTTTAGTGGGAAATGCTGGGGATAGGTGGACAGTTGGACTGGATGATCTTAGAGGTCTTTTCCAACCTTGGTGATTCTGTGATGATTCTATGATCAAACAGACATTTGATGTACAAAAACCAAAGAACCTCATTGATCAAATACTGTATTAGATCCCTAAGACTAAAAAATGGTTTTCCATGGTATGCTGCTTTGAGGCCTCAGAAAAGCTACTCAGGGAGCTAGGACACATTTCTTAGGAGGCAAAAATGCAATTAAAAACACATCTGATAAAAAGAAGACGAGGTAATGATGGTTTTTAACTGCAACTCTATTTCATCTCAGAATCATGCTGTAAGTTTAAGTGTGGGGAACAACTGGATTTCATTTTGAATTAATTTTTTTTTAATGAAAATTATTCTCCTCTGGGGTGTGGTTTTCTCTTCTCTTAAACCTAATAAACTATATAGTGGAATGACCTTGTAACGGGTTTCTGTGGTTCTTTAATCACCAGTGGCTGCTAAATGAAGCATATCTATTTTCTCTGTTACATTACTATTGGCAACCAGGTCGTCAGTAAGTGCCCAGAAATATTTCCATGGCAACAAAAAGCATTCAGCATTGCAACTGTTTTGTGCCAATTTAGCTTTAAAATATTCTATTGTGGAGAGAAATATGGTACATTAAGTGAAATAAAGTCAAGATGCAATGTTCTGAAAGAATATAAACAGGAAACATGTATTCTGTGGAAATGAAGAAAATACGCCAAAAGCAAAGAAAAATGTTCAAAGCTAATACTGATGCTCCTGAATGCCTTTGCTGAATGTCAGCAAGTCCATATGCTCACTTACGTTGTCACTTGTCACTTAGGGTTAGGTAACAAAGCTAACAGAAACAAGGATACCTCAAACTTCTTCTCTTGATCATTTTAATCCACGACTGAAATTTTAAGTTCTCAGGGTATTACAGCCTCTCTGCATGTCTAGGTTACCATCACAAGAGTTCACACTCTGGATGTTAGAGAGTGAATCTAAAGGAAAAAAAAGGAAATATAAAGAAATACATGAATACAAAGAGCATGAGTGCGTTTTGGAAGACATTTTCAAATCACAGTTCAGCACCTTCTCTCCTATTACACAACTTGGATAGTTCTGAGAAAAAAAGGCACCAGTTCCCAGCCCTCAAGCAGCCAACTTCATGACTGCCATGTCTTGAGGGCACCGGATGGCCCTTTGTACAGTGCAGTGATAAAAAGATAAAAGACTGCTTTTGAGCATTTAGAGTGACATTCCCTGTGGCGTAAAAAGCTAGGTGATGGCTTCTGAATCACTTCATGTGCAAGCAGGAACTCTAGGCTGCAGCAACATAGGTACTGACGAGCTCTGTAAAGACAGCCTCCTATCCCACAACAGCTCCAGACAGCCTACTACAAAGGAAAGCTAATAGGTAATAAACAAGAGCCCAGCAACAGCAACTCGGTCAGCATCTGTTCTCAGCTTCACAGCAATACTCTTCAGCTTCAGTGACAGGTTACTCTGGCACCTCTGAATGTCACTGTACTGTGAGCTCATCTCATCCATCCACATGCTATTAAGAACCCTTCTCTTCAGATGTCCCTGCAGATAAGACAGCAGGTGAGAAACTGCTTTAACAGTGACTGCAGCCTATTCTTGGCCCTCAGCTCTCTGAGAGCTCTCGACCATTTCTCCCATCCACTGTGAACATAGGTATGGGTCCAGAGATAGGACAAAGACCTGGAGGCCACCATCAGAACACATCTGGCATGCACTGCCCCCAACTGTACTGAATAGCTCTGAATCACTCTGACAGCCCCTGTTGGGCACTTCTCTGACAGGTCCTGCAGGAATCAGGGTTGCACCCTGCTCAGCACTTGTGTCCTGCTCCAGTGCATCCGTGCCCTGGCCACTAGATCCAAGCACACACTAAATTCATCCCTTTGGCTTTGACTTGGTGTCTGAGAACAAACCCCCAGGGAAGGATACTGTACAGACACTGTATAGGGAAGACCTGGGGTACCAAAGGGTAGGGAATCTCAGCAAGTTAAAGAACGGGCTCCAAGAGACAGCTTCTGAGTGCTTTATCAAATAAACTGAGTTCATCTATTTGGAACCCGACACAAGCAGTCCTAACTTGGGAGATGAAGAAGTCAAAGCAAAAGCACTTTTTAATCACCGAATCACATACTGGTTGAGGTTGGAAGGGACTTATGAATCCACTTGGTCCAAACCCTGCTCAAGCAAGAACACACAGGACACATTGCCCATGCCCACACCCAGGCTATTTAAGATCTCCAAGAAGGAGATTCCACAACTCTGGGCAACCAGTGCCAGAGCTCCATCATCCACACGACACAGAAGTGCTTCCTGATGTTAAGAAGGAACCTGCTGCCCTCCAGTTTGCACCCACTGCCTCTTGTCCTGGCAATGGGCACAAACTGACAAGAGAATGGCTCCATGCTCTTGGCACCTTCCCTTCTGGTATTTACAGACATTGATGAGATCCCCCTAAGCCTCTCCTTCTCCAGCTGAAAAAGACTCAGATCTTAGCCTCTCCCTTCTAGGAAAGCTACTCCAGTTCCTTTATCATCTTATTAAACCCTGGCCGTGGCAGTGTAAGGAACAGTAATAAAGAAAGGAGTTAATTTTAACATATTCCTATTAAAACCAAAACCAGAAAGCCTAAACTTTGACAGTCTACACTGAAAGGGCTAAATATATAACACTTCCCTAGAAGTAAAAAACTCTGGTGAAAGAACTCTTGATGAAAAGCTCTTGGCCATTTTAAAACAAATATTTTCAATAGCTTCAACTTCCTATTTAAAAAAAAAAAAAAGGAATTTAGACATCTGAAGTCAAGCTCTAAAGACTTAATGTCAAGTTCTCTGGGTTCATACTTCAAGTCCTCTCCTCTTCCCACTTCACCTCCTTTCTTAAGAAGCTGCTAAAAATGGCTTTAACCCATCAAGACCCCCAAGATATTTGGTTGGAACACACATCTCCATTAGTTTTCTGTGGACCAGGGAACCTCTAGCCACATCTACAGTGGTATCTACTGAATAAAAGTCCAGTAGCTGAGATTCAGTTCTGAACACGAGTACCTGAGAAGCTGTTCGTGTCACTTAATGATGAGAAGTCATAGTTAGGTCTATTTAAAACTGAAAATACCAAATTCATTTCTCCATCCCATAATCTCTTGCCTGCTGTCCTTTTCATTTTAACATAAAAAGTCTGTGGGGGTGGTGGGAAAGAGGGAAAGTGATTTGGGAGCCTTTCATCCATAAGATCATGAAATATGACTGGTTTTTTACTAGAGCATTTCACAGCACATGGCACAGTAACATCTTGAGATTCCTGGCACAAAGAAACAAGGTTTGAGATTACATATACATCTTTAATAGCAATGATGAAAAGGCAGATGGTTCTCAAAGCAAAGGCTTAAGGCTAAACATTCCCTTCAAAAGATTCTGTTACCTGAAACAAAACACGGTGGGCATAAAAAAATGCTCTGTGCTACTGCAACAGACCTTGACTGGTATCTAATATACAGCATTTAATTCTGAAGATTTTCACTAATTTCAATTAAATCAGTTTCATGAATAAGAAAAATAATTGGAAAGTGAAGAGGGAAAGGTTAGATTTTTCTGTGGGACTTCTGATGAGGATTTATTTTAGTGGTGAGAAACAAAGACTATACTGAACAAAATGAGCAGATAAGCAACTACATCAAATCAATAACAGAGATGAGAATTCTTGGTGTTTGCTAGCTGCTTACCTGCAAAATTTGCCTTGCTTTTATTAATTTCTAAAGAGCCATCCATGTTGAAGCTGTGTTCGTGGCCTCTCACCCTCACATAGTGCTCACTTTCATCTTCAGAGATGGTAGGAAGTGGCTGGACATCTTCATTCATCCAGTGTGATCCATTGGCAGCCAGAGGCCTGGTCCTTTCAACACACTGCCCTGGTAAGCTGGTGGTATTCTTAACCCATTTTTGCCTCTGCAGACTCATGTCAGAGCCATGAGGAAGGGCCTGTGAAGCAAGATCATGACCTGCCACGTGACCATCTTCTCTAGGGTATATGTATTCTTCATCCCACAGGTCTACGTGTCCTTCATCTTCTGATTCCACAGAATAATCCTCATAAGCACCTCCATTGTCCTCCAAGTCCCGGTTTCTATCTTCTTCTGACTCACGACCCATTCCACTCAAATTCAGCAGTGAAGCAGATATAGAGTCTCCTGCTTGTTGGATAGCTTCATATATGTGAGACAACCAAGAAGACAGCGGCTGAAGAAAACTTTGAGCAGCCTCAGATGCCATGGTTAATACTTTGACAGTGTCTGGAGGTCAGCTGTTCAGTTCCACCAGCATCTCACTTATAATTCAGAAAGCTTTAAAAAAAAAGTGTCATAAGAGATTACTGTAAATTGCTTGTCCATCAGCATCAATACATTATCCACCTCAGATGTCTAGATCAGAGAGGAAAAAGGTATAAAGGACTTCTATTCATTGAGAATACTGCTGGAAATCCAGAAATGATGGAGAAATTGCACATATTCCTGGAGAATTCTGGAAAGTTCCCATTAAGCTAATAAATACTCAGTAAATATATAAACATAGAACATGGGGGAAAAGTACCTTTCCTGAAGCAGAATAATTCTTCTTACAGTTCTCAAGAAGACCTGGAAAAGAAGAAAGTACAGGCCTAGTACAACTACAACAGTGCTAGATAAGCAGAAGAAAATTCTATCCCCACAAACTGATGAAAATGTGTATATACCATCAGAAATACAGGCCCACAGCAAGTGTTAATTCATCTATTGTGGTCTCTTAAAGGAGTAAATTAACTGATGCAAACTAATATCTCTGCAATCAAACAAACCTTTTCACCATTCCTGTGGAGGTCCTATGCAGGACGGTTAATGGTCACTTGGGTGAAACCTTACCTCTTCAAGACAAAGGAAAGAGATGTGACTGGTATGACTGAGGCAGGACTGGGAGTCTTAACTAGCACAGATGCCAAAACACTCATAAATAAACTAGGTGCAGCAACAAGTGATTTACACGCATTACAACATTAATTGCGGTCTCCTCTATCAGCATTAGGATCTAAGCAACGTTTCTTGTCTGATATTCAGCCTCAGTGGGGAAGAATAAATAAAAGGGACTACAAACTGATTGTAGATGCACTTCCTGTAGCCCAAGACAACGTTTCCACAGCTCTTACATGTGTTTAGGCTCAAGTGTGGCTGCAACCTACTGTAGCAGCAAGGTGATGGGGACACCTTACCCACTGGAATTCAAAAGGTAATTTGAGATAATGCCATTAAATTTGGAAGGGCACTCCAATCCTGGTGGCATTTAGTCAGTTACACTTCTAAGCCCGTTAACAATAAGGCTACAGCTTTTGCTTTAATGACAATGCTACAGTACATACCACACACCCAGCCATAGTGCTAGGAATCACTCACAGCAGGACTACACTCTGCCCACTAAAACACAGAGCATGGACTTATCAGAATGGAAACAAGCAGCAAACTGTAGATGTTACCAGGTGAGCTGGGTGGAAATAACAAGTATTTACTTCTGAGAGTAACACCAACAAAGGCCAAGACATTTTTTTTGTCACTGAACAAAACCTTTGCCATTTTGAAACGCATCCTGATGAAATCCTGATGCTGTATGTATGTCTTGGAAGAGGATGAGCCCGTATGAGAAAACTTTGTGATTATATACTTGTAGCTCATCTTTATGTAACAAACAACTGCTCAAATACTTGTGTGTGCAACTTTACTATAGGTAAACTATAGGTTATTAGGATGTGACTTACTCAGCTCTCATTATGTCTTACGAATTCTTACAGCCTAATTCTACATGGAGTCAAGACCTATTGCCTACCACTATCAGAATGAACCTTACATTGGTGGTGAAACTACTACAGCATGGTGACCTGTGTCAATTGCTAGAATGCATCCAAAATAATAGAGTTAAAACCCTAATCAGAGCTCATCACAAGGCAGAATATAGATGCAGTATCTTGGAAAGAACGAGGAAGGATGGAGAACACCATAGGAAACTTCTTCCGGATAGTAACAGGAACTTTTAATTTCATGCTTCTTCATACTGTTGTGATTTTACTAACTCTGCCTTTAATATGCCTATTGTTTATAGTTACTTTGTATATAAAGGTCTGGCACATGATAAACCAAATAACTACAGCCACCTGAAACACACAAACTAATGCACAGCATATAGCAATACTTCACTGTCTACTTGCCGTGAATCTGTGAGCACATAAACTATCCATCTACTGTTTATGGCACAGAGACAATAGGAGATGACCATACCACTACTCTGTGAGAATAAGATGAATTGATTGTAGACGTGAGCTGGAAAGTGATGGGTTCAGGTGGGTTCAGTCATAGGTTCAGATCAGATATTAGGAAAAACTTCCTTACCATGAGGGTGGTCAAACACTTGAACAGATTATCTAGGGAGGCCAGACCCTATGCAATTAAAGAGGCTGCTACACACTTGGGCATCCTAATTTTCACTGTCAGACCTGCTGCTTCCAGCTTGCCTCCATTCAGTGACCCTTTAGTAGTGTACACTTCAGACCATCAGAGGTTGAGGGAGCTGCTGGCAAATCAGCTTGATATCAGCTGTACTGGTCTTGGGGTCCTGCTCCCTGTGTGGTACTAATAAGTGTATTGCACACCTTTTGTCATTTCTAACTTTTCTTGTTTAAAAAATACCACATTAGCCACTGTTATCCTTTCCTTTTGAAATTTTACTTCTGTTCCTCGCAATTTGACTAGTGTAACATCAGATGTTAATTTTGTCTCCTTTGAAGGTATGCTCATTTACTGTCTCATTTTTCAGTATATAATCTTTGAGAATCCATATTTCACCCTTTCTTTCAGTTCCAAATGAGCTTCCACAGATTATATTTTTGGAACTTAACTCAGGATGACACACAAGGAGCAGAGCATCCACAAGCCAGGTCACCCAATTTTCATCTTCAGATTGATCCAGGGGGGTTCCCACCAGCTTTGTAAAGGAGTGTGATCCCAGTCCAGCCACGTGCCTCTAAACAGGGGCGATGCCAGGACATCAGTCTCTGAGCTTCCTGTTCAAGACCCCAGAGACAGTTTCCAGTGCTGTGACCAAGGCTGGAAAAGACCTCCTGATCATCCAGCCCAACTGTCCACCTATCACCAATATTTCCCACTACTCCGACAGAAACTCAGGTAATACTGCCTGTCATTCAGTCTACCTCTGGCAAAGGACAAACCATGTTGTGACACGAGCTCCCAGGTGAGCGGAACCCCTCACTGACTCCCCTCTTACTCAGTCCTGCCCTTGTTGGAACCTCTCTTCAGCTCATTTTCCTGCAAGCCTGATCCAATTACACACTCCAAATTATGCATTTTCAGCATATGCAGCAACACAGATTTGAACTGATAAATCACAGCAACACAGAAGTTACAAGGCAGAGATGGTGCTTCAGACAGTGACATTCCCCCACACTTTGAAGGAGGTAAATCTGGGTGGGAAAGAATACGTTTTTAACCTGTCTTTTCTTTACAGGGAAAAGCAAATGAGTCCCTGATTGCTGATAGAAGAGGACTCAGCAGGAAGAAGCACAACAGCAGTAGCCCTTAGTGGGTTGCAGGCATCCAGGAGAGGTAGCTAACCAATGCAGATAAAACATATGGCAGCAGAAATATAGCTCTGATCTGTTCTAAAAAAATCAACAGGACACAGACTTGTGTTATTTTCATAGGGAATAATTAGCTCCTCTTGCTACTAGATTTCAGAGCTAGCACTCCCTGATGCCAGGGCTGGCTTACTCACACCTCAGGCACTGTCCAGCAGACCACTGGAGGGAGGCTGCATCACAAATGTGTCCCACTGAAAAAATCCAAATTGCTTTACAGCCGCATTGCAACACACGTGTAGGACCAGTGCCTGCACAATCCTTGCAAGTAGAAGCAGGGCACACAGAGAGCATCCAGCCCATCCTCCGCTCCTCTTCTCGTCCTCTTACTGAAGGCTCCACAGCCTGTGATATGTTGAACCACTGGAGTTGGAGTGAATTATAAATTGCTTATTTTTGGCCTTGCAGCAGATGGATAAACGTAACAAGCTGCAGACAGGTTTAGGCAGGTAAGGCTTTTACAAACTCTACAGAGGATCAAAGGCGTCCAATCTCTGTTATCAGCTTGCTGTTTCCCAGCAGCTCTCTCCTTTAATTAGCAGGCACTGTTCTAATTGAATGTTTATGATATATTTGTCAACATGGCCTTTTTGGCATTACGGGTTTTTACTTTTCAATTCTCTAACATTTTTTACAAGCATTAGGAAAAAATAAAACAACTGAGAAGAGCATCTGAAATGTGTAGGAAAAGAAAAATCCATTTCCCTTTAGAAGCATCAGAAGAGAGAAACAGTTTAACAAATTCACTTCAAGTTCCATCTTCCAAAAACCAACGACAACAATTTTCACACTGAATCTCCTGCTTAACTCAGTTGTTTTTTTGTGTTTTTTTTTTTTTTCCCCCTGTCTTGGAAAATTCGATAACTACAGGGATCAATGTTAAGCCTTTCACAGAAACCATCACAACCTTTACTATGATATATACTCTCTTGTCTCGATAGGATCGTTACTCCTGAGTAGCATTCCCATTGAGAGATGCAATTACTGGACAGCTAAAAAAAGACTATCAGCAGAATTTCAAACACTACCACAATGCACAGGTTTGTAATACTAGCTAAGTGTCTTTCCATCTTCTTGATATGCAGACTTCTAAAAATTGCCATCATATATCTATTTCTCTTCTAATAATATGTCTAATTCTCTTCTTCCCTTATTCAGTCTGCTGTACAGCGTAGGCACAAAACCTCCTTTTCTTCACCTGTCGCGTAGATCTTGCAGAAGTTCTCCACCAAACTTCTCCCTACAAGGGGAGCTTTTACACCAAAGGCTGAAAACAGCTTTCCAGCATACAACAACCAAACTAGTTCCCATCCATTTATTTTCTGAAACACAAGATGATAAAGAAATCCACAATCTCACCTCTTTGCCTGGGAGAACGCTGTCCCGTGCTGAGACACAAGTAGAAATCAGATCTCAGAAGACATCTTTGCTGTGGGAATAGAAGAAAGACTATTCAGAGCAGAAGCTGTGGAGCGAGAGAACGGCATGAGAAAGGAAGGCTGAGAACCAAAGACACTCCAGAAGTACCAAAAAGCAGTCAAGACAGCTGTGTGATGGCCATGTGATGATGACCCTGATTGGAGGAAGAGCGCGTGGCTTGGAACAATTCGTGACCCTGCATGCACAGTTCAGGAGTGTTTGTGGGATGTTTTCTCGACATGTAAATTCAGGTGGGAAAGTTAAAAGAGAAAACTTGTGAAAGTATACGAGGGATGCTGGAGCCTGTAATAAACCTTTTGGATCATTCACATCTGAGTCTGGGAAGGATGCACCTTCATTGCCGCTGCCAAGAAGATTGTATCAACACCTTTTTTTGCAGTTTGGGCAGGTTGCTGAATCTGGCTTTCCACAAACGCTGCCATCTTTGCTTAGATTGTGAGACCTCCCGAAGTCAGAGGTCTGTCTGTTTCATTAAATCCAGTGCTAGCAAAACAGGAAATTTGTGACTGCACACAGACATACTATTGCCATCTAAACATTAATACCTATCCTGTGTGAATTTTTAGGAGGTAAAAATGGAAGCACCTTTCTTGTCTGCAACACTTGCCCTGGAGAGACCAAAGAGTCAAATTCAAAGGTGTAAGCTCAGAATCACTCCACTTCAGCTAGTCACGTCCTCCAAAGCAAAACATACATGCAAAATGCTTTCCATGTCAACAGCCACTTGTCACCATAGGCACAAAATCCAAACAGTTCTGTACTAAATAGCAGTGCAACAAAGCAACAATGTATAGCTTCCATTATTATTATTTCTCAAACTGAGAGTTACAAAAAGGGGGTAAAGAAAGCTACAGATCATTGGAGTATTAGAAAAGTGGTATTAGTAGTGGCAACTGTGTTCTTTCAATGTAAGGGAGAGAGAAACATCTGCAATTACTGGATTAGGGGAATGAAAGTAGAAACCTGCAATCAGAAATTACAGAACATTCTGTAACTGAGCTGTTGTCATTCATTGGCTTGCATGAAGACAGAAGAGCCAAAAGGAAATCACAGGTTCAAAAGGCTGGAGAAACACCAGCTTACACTACACTTGAACCCACCCACTTGCGCTGTCAAGCTGTTCTTGTAAAGCAGACCCAATAGACCGAGTCCCACCCCGCCTGCAGTCATGCTACCCAACCTGCAGGAACTGAACAAGCCGGGGTCAATCAGGGCAATTACTTGTATGGAAATTAGTAGTGGGAGAGCAGGTCAAGCTGTCTAACACAATTAAGTTATTTTAGAAACATTTTGAGGAGTCACCCAGTTACTGTTACTCCTTTTTCCCCCACACATGCTCCATCATAACACAGCCTATGGAAATTTCTGTACTGATGGTATGGACCACCATCAAGAAGCACAGGCAGTGCCGATGGGGAACCACAGGTGTAAGTGGTAAACGCAGTAGGTGATGACCCAACTCCTTGTTATCCATCTTTGTACACGCCCTGGACCACTATTAGTTTGCAACTTGCTGACAACACAGCCCCAAAGCTACTGGTCCCTTACTTTCAGGGTTATAAAGATCAGCCACAGTTTTATTCATTCAGTGGTATGTTGTCTTTCACAGTTTAACACACCACTGGAGGAAGCCAGTTTATGTGCATACCAGACTGGTACCATCACACTGCACCCACACTGCTTGTTTTTAAACATCAAGCTATGCCTCTGCAAACATACAACTGTCTCACACATTACTCACGACTGGCTCCAAGCTCCTGGCTGGGCCCAGGCTCGGCTGGCAAAGCAAGGTCAACAGGCAGTACTGACAGCATTCCTGCTCTTGACTTTTAGAGGTCTCAATTCCCTAAAGCCTCAGCTACTGGAGATGAGTGGTTTACATAATAACTGCATCTCTATTTATTTTAAGTAAGCCACCAACACCAGAGGCTAGAGCAGGGACTGTGTAGAGCAGCTTGAGAACATGAATTGAAAAAGCTCTCAAGGTTGATGAAACAGAAGGGAAAATGGAAAGAAAAAAAAAAAGTTTCTTCAAATTTCCTGATGCTTAAGGTGATTTCACATAGCAGGAGAACAGGATTATCATTGTGCTAAGTGGTCAAGGCAAGGTGTAACTGGAATAGTTTTGTGGTTTTCTGACAGCGTTTTATACAGTTTCTTTCCTGGTCTCAGGTCATACCATTATATAAAGGATTACAGTACAGAACAAAGCAGGCACTTTTCTTTTTTGAGTCACAGCACTGAAGCACACAGCTCGACACAGCTCTTTACACAAGGGTTTGTCCAGCACTGCCAAATGTTTCAGTGAAGTTCATCTAATTTGTGAACTTCTGAAGCAAAGGGCTCAGCAACACAGTAAATACCATCTGTTAGAACAATACCTCCACCTCTTAGTCATAAAACTCACAGTTCAAGACGGGCAATGAACCATCCCAGCACCAGAAGAGGGTTTACACAAGACCCCAGTGATATGTCAAGTCTCTGTTTTAGGGAAGGGCCTTCTTCCTTGTCCAAGTAGCTGTTCCAGGGGAGATTTCATCCCCCACACACATTCCCTCACTGTTTTTAAGAACACTGACGCTGGGATGAACAACTCCAGCTCACTCTGCTCCAGACGAAGCTGTGCTGTTTCACGTTTCCCTTGCTAATGAATTCTGCACGTGGCCAACATCGTGGATCTGTATCACTCCAGTCAGCTCAGCAATCCTCCATGCCATCATATACATACACAGGCAAAGCTAGCCCTATTTGTGTTAACTATGCCAGACTTCTCTCACTGAAGCATTAACCAGATGCTCTGTCCAGCTCTGCAGCCTGCTCTAAGCTCGCCCTTACGTTGCTCAGTCTGTCCAAAATCCAGACTGACAACGTCCAGACAAGCTCCAACCTCAGCAGTAAATGGTCTCCTGATGTTGAGGAAGAGGCATCAGTAGCAGTACATCCTCATGCAAAGGATTACTAAGGTCAATGAGACTATCAAGAGCAGAATCCACAAAAGCCTCAAGTATCAAAAATGTTATCCATTGTGTCCTAGCAATTAAGAGCCTTTATCTTGGAGTCTCCTAAAAGGTTTACAATTAAATCGCCATTTTCACAAACATCTTTCCCTTATCTAGTTCCTCTCATAAGGACACAAACTGTGCGATCACAATTAAATTAGGAACAAATCAGACAGATGCACCACAGAGCCATGATGATGGAAACGTCTACTCCGTTGTCACTTAACCCACTCTAAGGTCAGGCTCTTCACAGAAAAGACAAAACAAAACAAAGACTTCGGCAGTTTACAGTACATCTTCTGAATGTCAGTTCACGCACCTGCAGAGTGCAAAGCAGGCAGAATTGCTTATGTTTCAATACCAACTCTCTTTTTTGTTGGTAGGTAAGTTAAAACTCAGCTAGATCCAAGGACACAAAAAAAACATGCATCAAACCCAGAATAATCTGTACAGGCTACCATCTTCATTTACAAATACTGTTGCAAATTTGGGTTTATCCTATTGTAGAAGTTTAGGTCATGTCAAATGTAAAATGCCTTCCCATTTGTTTAGACAGTTCTAAAACCAATAGTCATAGCAGACCAATATGTTCTAAGCACTCTTAATTCCAGATGCGGAGCAGTGATTTCCCCAATTAGAGAACAGCAACACCTCTAGAATTAGGAAAAAGGAAGGGGAGAACAGGAAAAGTGAATTTTTAAATTCACTTTCATTTTTAAATTGCTAACCAGTGAGTTCCACGTTACAAACACTCCCAGCCTGCTCCTTTTTACCCAACAAAGTCAGACTGAATTTGAAACCAACTCCTGCTAGTCAGCACTCCTCTTGGGAGAGCTCCCTCACTAGGAACTACTGTGCCAGAAATTGGCTTTCCTGGCTTCCCAGCCCAAGCTCAGGCTCCAGCTTTCTGCACTTGCCATATGACATGCTATGTTAGCCCTGGGTTTAATCTGTCCTTTCATGCTGCTGTCCTTTAAAAGCATTAGCATTTCCTACACATATGTCCCATATTGGCCTTACAACTATCCAAACAGTGTGGTGAAATTTTAACTAAATATAGAGACTTGATATTTTTAAATAGCTCTTAGCTCCAACTCACCAAGCTGATTTTGTTTGAACGGAAAAAGCAGGCTCCAACTTTAAGTTTCCATTGTAATTAATGATTACAACACATTCCTCTGCCGTATCAGATTTAGCACCTCATTAACGTGTGTGGTATTTTGCTTGTATGGCACAGCTGTAGTTAAAGTTGAATTAGTGTTTCCATTATAAACCCATGTTTTCAAAGGATTATTACTCAGACACATAAGGTGTAGTCTGAAATGAAAACTGCCACTGAGCATGTCAGCTGGGAAGCAATTTTTTGTCCTTCAAAATTTGTAAGGAACAAAACCACCAAAAAAAAAGCAAGCCACCCTGTTTAGTAATAATTCACATTTTAAAAGGCACTGCAAATACATGTTTACATGATAGCCTGTGACAGCTCCATAGAATGTCAACGCCTACACATCCCTGCAAGATGTGCCATCTTAAAAACTGAAATAAAAGCCACATTTTTACACTACTTGATGGGAGGGAAAGAGAAGGGATGAAAGACTTAAATATAATCCTTATGAAGAAAACACAGTTTAAAAAACAAAACAAAAAAAATATCCACCATAATCTTTGCTTAGAAAAACTAAAGTAAGAACCTTTTGGGGGTTGGCTTTCAGGCACTATTTGCTTTTCTAACTTGTTGGCACCACCATCGTGACCCTGGTTCACTAACAAATTTAGCAACAATCAGTAAGTACCACTGACTTCACATTTCCTTGTTCAAAAGACCTGAACTCTTTAGGAATTACAAGATCTTATCCCTTGCAACAGTCAAGTGAAACTCAGAGTGCAAGGCAAAATGTGAACCAAAAAGGCTCCAGGCTTTGCAATTATGCCCTTGTACAATTAGTTTCATGACTGAACCACTAAGAAGCAGACCTTTTAATTGCAAAGCTTCTGAGACCACTTCTTGGCTGATTGTTCTGATGATTCTACACTTATGACATGCAAATTCAGAAACAAATGTGATGAAATCACCAAATTCACATTTACCACCATTGTCAGAATGGATGCATTTTCTGACAGCTAAGAAAAATTAAAACGTTATTTTTATATAACAGTAAAATTCCCTGATGAGCTCTCTCACAGTTATTTTGACTCTGGGACTCATGGGTTTACTGAAGACATAATGTTTCCAGACAACAACAAATGCATGAAAGAGCATGTAATAGCTACTGCAAGAAAACCAGGACAGGCATATCCTTCAGGAGCAGAAAGGCAGTGCCGTTACTCAGAATTATTCACATTTTGTTCTTAAGAGGATTAACAAAACACTCCCACAACAGATAGAGAGTGGTGAGTGCACTTTTTTCTAGTGCTGTCCTCCATTTCTCAAGAGAGTACTCCAAACAACAAAGATAATGGGAGTCTGGCAGCAACTGCATATCCATTGATCAAGTTTTTGCCACAGTCTATCCAAACTCCTGTTATCCACACAAACAATCTAAGATACAGTAAATAAGCATCTCTATTCTCTCTGCAATCAAAGTATCAAGAAGTTTCTGTACATCAAAGGTGGTGTAACACTGTGATACTTGCCACGGCCATCATGAACTCCAGACTTTCTTTGTAATGTTTCCTTCTCCCTTCTTGTTCCAGGCTAACAGCCCACCTTTCTTTTCAAAGTAGAGCTCTCTGTTGATGCAGAGAAGGAGGACTGGAAGGAAGATAATCACAGAATCACAGAATCGTAGATTTCAACTGCGGGCAATAACCCAATGGCCTCAGAAGTATCTCGGAATAGAAATTTAGAAAGAAAATATCAGCAAAAAATGGTATAAATTGCCGAGAGACAGATATGCTTAATAACATCTTGGACTTGTGATAAATGGTAACAAGATCCACATTGAGCCAGTCTTTTGACGACGCCAACAGCAAGATACATTGCACACCAAACCAGATTCTGATGGAGGCCTTCATTTTCATCACATGGCAAACACCATCATGTGAGACTCCTACTGACTCTAAGAAACTTTCATATTAGTGCAGGCGTCCACTGGTCTCAGGAGAGAGACTGTCAATCTATACTAGCAATGAGGATTAAGGTGCCATTGGCCTTAAAGTATTTCCGTACAGCCTGCACTAAGTGTTTAGGGGAGGTCGTGGGGGGGGATTAGCTCCAGGTGAGAAGGTCTCAATACCTCCTTTGCAATTTGGACAGTTTTCTGTAAAATCATCTGATTATGCTGTAATGGCACTCATTAACTTCATTACTTTAGTAAGAACAGGCTAATGTCTAGTCTATAAACCTCATTAATCTGTTACTTTACCCTTCAGTAGGAAGTACATTACCACATCATTCCTAGTCTTTGTTGCAAAGAACCAGCCTCCAACTGAGGTAATTCAGCTTAGCTCCCTCGGTGTCAGTTTTGGCCAAGTATAACAAGCACAGTGGATACATATCAGCATCAGCTGACTACCAAGTCCTACACTTCAACATCCCTATGTTAAACTGCAGAGAAACAGTCTTATTTCAATTTATCAGATTCAGCTGTGCCAGTAGGTCTGCTAAAAACCGCAGGCGCCAGCAAAAAGCTTTTAAAGCCATTTCACCTCTCTCACACATATCAAAATGCCAAAACAAGGGACAAACACTGCATAGATCACCCACAGTGGATGGCAAGGGCACACATGTCAAAAAACGTAAGCAGCATCTCCAAAGAGGAAAAAAAAAAAAATGGGCTTGTTATTCTGATAATTACTTCACCAAGAAGGGGTAAAGTTCAGTTGTCCAATTCAAATCAAAGATCCCATAAAAATGAAACATCAGCAGCATCAGTGGCACACAAGGGATGTCTGTGATTGCAAAGCTACAGCTCACAGATAAGATGAGCAGGAGGAAAGGATGTAAACAGAGCCAGCCTGGCCTGTAAAACATCCCACAGGGAGCTTATAAGACTTGACTCAGCGAAAGGCTCAGGCTAGAAGAGCTGAACCATCTCCAGTTACAGCCCTAAGAGGGCTCACCAGGACTACAATCAAGGGGGTTTATAAAACTGATTTCCTACAAATCAATGCACCTTAACTGGAAACAAAAATCACAAATGCTTAGCAGCAACCCACATACAAAGCAGATGAGTGCTGGGTGCCAAATCTGGCATGATACAGGCTACACAAACTCAGGAGCTGGCTCTGATCTTGCTCACTCCAGCATGTGGAGGGAACGTTTCACACACTGAATTATGTAAACTTAAATGGTAACACAATCAAGTCCAAATTTGCTTTTCTTTCTTCTGTACTCTGTACAGTAACTGTACTTCTGTACAGTTACTCCTCCAGTGAGTGCATCTATATTCCCCTTGTGTCTCTCCAGCCCTAAGCACAGCCCAAGGAAACAGGGGGTCTGGACTCCCTGCCAGGGCTGAAATTTGTCCATCTCCTCCCCACATCCCAACCCAAGGAGCAGGGCTAGGGATGTGAAAACAGCTGAGTGATACACCCACTCCTGCTATTTTCAGCTGCTGAAGTCACCACTAAGTGCCTGCAGGAGCCAAGTATAAATCAAAGGAGCTGAGCAGAAATCAAAGTCGCCGGAACTCCAGAATATATTCAACAACCCAGCTGGGCCCATCTCTGACTCTTCCTTTCTGTGAGCACAGCTTTGGCAGAAAGGAGGATTATGGTCTCTACCTTACCATACAAACACAACACAATACGCCTGGGATCACCACATCTCAACGTAAACGTCCATGTGCCTCTGCATGAATGTATGCGTTGTGTGAAGCTGTGCTTAAAATACGCAGATTTAAAGTGGATTTGTAGCAAACTGACAACCATGTTTTGAAGCCTCTCTGTGAGCAATTTCACTGCAGAGTGATCTGGAAGGGTTGCAAGGAACATGGCTTTTTCCATTTACTGAGCCCATTTACCAGATCTCAGCTCTAAGCCCCAACGAGACATCACAGTTTCCCCTTCTCAGACAAGAAAGAAGCAAGCCACCAATACTTTTGAACACCAGCTGCCCACCACATGCTCCGTAATGCTACGTCACCCCCAGCTACAGAGGTTCCCAACGTACCCCTTTCTCCAACAGTCCTGCATCATACCTGGCAAAATCCCAGAGGAAAGAGCAGGCATCCTGAAAGGAAGTTCAGAGACCTATTACCAGCTGCTGTTTATGTGCTGCAGAGGATTGCAGACTGGTGCAAAAGCCCCACTGCCCATCTATTCTTGTCTGCTGCTCAGCAACAGAGAAACAAGGACGGAGTAGCACAGTCATGTAGGACTTGAAACAACCTTCCAGGCTTCCCCTACTCCTTGGGAGCAAGGTGTAAGGCACCTCCTGTACCAACTGTTGATACAGCAGCACTCATCTAAGGAGAGCATGCCTTACTGCAAGGAGGTGCCTGGGGCTTCTGCAGCACAGGAGCTCACGCATCCGGTCCCACAGCTGTAAGCAGAAGTTTTCTCACATTATCTGTGCCAGATACTGGAGGCTTGTGCCATCTCTGAAGGAGGGCTGTAAGATTTACACCTGAGCACTGTCTCACATATGAGGGTTGAAACATTAGAGCCTCAGCACCTGGCTCCTGCTGGAAGCACAGATTCCTCTGTGCTGGAGCCACGCTGGCTCTCTGTTCCTCTGTCATCAGGAAGAAATGAGCTGCACCTGCATGTGGTCCTAATGACACGTCCCAGCTCTCCTCTCTGCCTGCAGCTGAAGGAATTGCTCTGCAGGCTTGAATCTCCAGGCTAAGACTATGGCTGGGAAATTATTTCAAGACTGATTTCAAGACTACTCTGGCTTGCAGTAGGATGTCTGGGCCTGGGAGGGTGCTGAGGGGAAAGGGAGCAGAAACACATGTGACTTGCATTACAGCATTGCTGGAGTGTGTCAGAGCTTCTTGCACAAACAGCCATCCTCACAATACTGGATGGAAGAAAAAGAGCAGCGTGGTACTGAATTCCTGGTTCATGCTCTGTGCAGCCAGGCTAGGGAAGAAGGTGGCCACCATGCACTTTGAGACATGTACAGTCCATTCAGACAGTATTCTCTTCTGCTCATTCATGCACTTTTAAGCTAAGTAATCAGTGCTGTAGATACCTTCATGCAACACCACAGTGAGCCCACATGTTCTGCAGCCCCAGGTGAGACTGGAAGCTAGGAAATGGTGTTGATGCCAGCAGGTTAAGGGCAAGGATAACTGCAGCACACAATCCTGTGTATGCTCTGCTGAAGAACAAAGCAGAGGCACAGTGGGGAGGGACCCAAGCCAGAAAAGAGGAGTTCAGAGACAAAAGGGAGGTAAACATGTGGCATCTGGCAGAGGACACTGGGGGCACAGGATATTACAATGCTGTTCCTGCCCCAACAGCTTCCTCAAAGCTTCCCTCATGCTATAAGATGACTGCAAGACAGAGTGTGCCTGGAAGAGCAGTAGAGAAGTATTTGCCACACTGTGACGGTCATCACGTTCTGTGATTGCGTGATCATATCCAGCTGATACTTGCTTTTCAGCAGGTTTCACAGCAATACATCCAGCCTGCCAGGCACCTCCAAAGAGTCCATGTAAACAAATGGAAGTACACCACAGATGCACTCGGAGAGCCCGCAACTAACAAAGCCTTAATCCATTCAGCTTTGAAAGGGTTAATTTTTTTGCATAAAATCCTATTCCAGGCAATAGCTCTTTAATTTCAATTGATACCAAGCTTCCTGCAATAGGAATGTTTACTGGTACTTTTTAATTACAAAAAAAGCCATAAATTGTCTGTTTTACTGTCTATGCTAATTACATTTCATTATATATTTGAAGTAAGCTATGATTTTCCTGCTGGTTCCCATGACATTTTTCATTATCAACCACTAATTGTCTAGCATGCACACTGCATTGTGAACCAAGTAGGCTGATGTGTGGGCAGAAGTTCTAGCAAAAGCTGCAAGGCAATAGAAGTGCACGTTATTATTATTGCTATTATGATGTATTAGAAAGTTTCCGCCTACATGCATACCTACATATCCTCTCCCCTATCAGCAATGTCACAGCACAGCAAAGCACAGGAGTCCATCTGTAATAAGCCTCACGCTTGGCAATCATCAGCAGCTACTGAAGGAAAGTTATCTGGGGTGAAATGATGATGGCAGCCTTACTGCAAGGGCAAATTCCTTTCCGGGTGTGATGGAAGCACCGAGAAGGTTTCTCAGTCACTTCTACTCACTGCCCAAAGCACTTGAGCATCAGGATCCCAGAATGAGTCACCTTGCCCACTCCCAAGGTCAGGGCTACGAAGGAAAACAGTGCCATATGTGGATTCCTAGTGTAATAGGATGTATGGCTAATGGGATCTTCCTGGGGGTGCATGAAAATAAGAAGCTAGAGTCTTCATGAGCCATAGATAACTCTGACTGCGGAACAGCAAAATCCATAATGAATCTGTATCTATGCAAACTCAGAAAAGTGCCACAAAGGACAAAGCAACTCATGGCATGCAGCATTGTGTAAGTTCCAACTGAGGTGGACTTGTAAGAGCAGATTCTTCATATAGGAAAGTGCTAGAAAAAGGAGTCCATGACCACTGCTCCCAGGATCATCCTTATCAGTCTTGGACAGGTGGCAATTCTATTCATGTGCATCACACACACAATACACAAACACTTCAGAAATAAATGTGTGTTTTCACAGGATTGCAGCTCTTTCCTGATATCTATATCAAAGGAGACAAAGACTGACCCTTCCTACCAGCACTGTGAGGGAACAGTTGTGTAGATCCTCCTCTTCTCCTCAAGGTGATCCACAAACATGTTATCAGAAAGGCAACCAGACTCCATGGAACACTAGCAGGAGGGTAAAATTCCCACCCAAATCAGGAGCACTTGCCCTGCATTGAGGTTCAAGTTTCACACACTTTATTTTTATGTACTAAGATAGCAAGAAATGAAAATTCTTATTTTTTATATATGGAATATGAAGGACTGAAAGATACTTTTGACCTGACTGTGCCTCTATTAAGTTTGAGTGCAAAACTGGACCGAACAAAGGGTGGAAAAGCATCCCCATCTGTAGCTGTTGCTGATGTGCTTGCAACTCACCTTTAAAGATTTAAGCAGCCTTACGGCATATGACAGAAGCATGCAATTTCAAAGGTTTTGGAGATGGTACAGCGCCTTCTTTTCCTTTTATTCTACAACCCACACAGCCACAGCATCCAAACCCCTTGCAGGCCTCCATGTGTTTATGCCCCCAGCAACTCTGTGAACCACTAAAACACAGACACAACCACTGCACGGAATGGGAACCACAGCACAGACAGAACGAAAAGCGGGGGAAGTTAGGTCCAAAAGATCAATCAAGAAAAGTCCTGCTGATCTACACAGGCACTTCAGTTTCTAGAAATATCTCACTTTTCACCCCAAGGCTGAGGCTCCCAAACGAAACATCTTCAGCACCTTCCTGCAGATGGCACTACACAGGTAGCTGTGGGCCACCAGGTGTTTCCTAAGACACCTAGACTCACCTGAAAGCCACAGGACTGGTATTTCTGTCCCTTCAACCTTATTCCTCTTAAAGACATAATTCAGTACATGCTTGATGAGGCCCAGCACTTCCCAGAAACGCTAAGTTCAAGAGAAGGCACATTAGACCCAACAAAGGACACGAAGGCTGTAGCAGTAAATGAGGACTAAGAAATGAAAGGCCTGAGATAAATTCTCTCACAAACTCACATCTTACTTTTCCCAATACAATGTCCCCCATTCTCATTAGTGTGCACCCTCCACCCCTTATTTTCTGAGCTCACTGCTTTCAGGGCAGTAAATCTCAAAATTTGTGAGATCTTCCACCTCGTAAAAGCTACTATAGAACTTACTATGTAATACTCTTCAGCCGCACTACTTTCTCTGCAGCAGAAAAGCCACCCTAGCAAAGCACCCTAGAAAAGCAATGCTCCTGTCAATGTTTGAGACCAAGCAAACTGTTCTGTGAAATATTCTGCCTTCAACAGAAGGCATTTTCTCATTAGAAAGGATGAAGTATTAGATTTGCTGGATGTGTTTCAAACAACTACAGAGTACCAGGTCAAATCAACAGCAAGTACACTGTGTTTGCATATGATGATGCCTGATGTTCTGCATCTAGAAGAGTCCTGGCTCTCACCCCATTTCTCAGTGTGTAAGCACACACACACCACAGTACAAATGAAAAAAGGAAACAGAAGCATGTTATAATGGACAGGGGAGTACTCATGTCATCTAATGGAGGTGAGTCAACTAACTGCCTAGGTCTCAAAAGGATGATTCAGGGACTAATTGCTAATATTAATAATCTTGGAAAATTCAACATGGCTTTTGAAATACACTGAAGTTAACAGGGCCAGGGAGGCTGAGAACTGAAGCAGCACAGCATTTGAGTTGCCATTCACAGACCTGAAGTTGGTCCCCCTACATGTCAGGGATGAGAAAGTTTAACAGAGACAGCATGAGGAACACTGTGGCACCAACCAGGCCTCGGTTCTCCTGTACAAACACTGGTCCCTGCCTCAAACTACAACAGGATGGCCACTGCTTTGAGACCTGCACAGACTGAACCCCTTTCCTTGGAAGACAGGGAGCATCCAGCTCAGTCTGGCCCCAAACCATCCTTCTGACCAGCTTCCTCATACACATATCCTTTCTCAGACCTGTTTTGACTGCGTGAACATCAAGCAAACAGTGGTGGATAAACAGGACACAAACTTTTAGCAAGAAACAGTCTCACTGTGCTCAAGAGTCAGAGATGAAATCAACTGTAATACCTAGATAAGCCCTCCTCCTCTCTTTCAGGTTTCTACCAGAACAATGTTCATGAGCATTTCAGGCTGGGCAGAGTAGTCAGAATCCTTCTGTGTGTCCCACTGTCTGCAGTGGTCACACTGCCTACCTCCCATTGAAAAGCTGTCTTATACTCTTTCCTTCTTGATATTTTGCACTAAAACACCTCAACCACTTTTACCCTGTCATTTTTGCCCCGAATGAGGAATCCCTATAAAAGCAAAAAACAAGTTTTTCTCGAGTTGGACCAGTGTCTGAGATAATCAGAGTGAGCTGCAGCTTTCACAGCTTTGCCTTGATTCTTCTCCAGACCAGCAATGAAAATTAGAACCAGACAGAAAGTCATCTTCCTAGACTCTCAGTACTTTGAGATCAGCGCCAGGGCAAAACCAAAGACCTTCAGAAAATCATAACAGACTGTGTGTGGAGGCGAGTGTGCTACCTGCTATGAGAAAACCCATACACTCAAGCCTGTGCTCTGTCATTTCCCCTCTATCTCAATTCCCACCCTAACCTATAAACTTGTCTCAAACTCAGTTTCACACACTGCAACAGTTTCCCATGGTAAAAACAGCCATCAGACAGAGCAGCGAGGGGACTGAACTGGTGGTGAAAGCTTCCACCTAAAACATAGAAAAGCAAGAAAAAGACTGTAGTGATAACTATCTGTACAATCCAGATTAGATCAACTGTGAGAAGAAAGCGAATCCCTAAAACAGAACCTTCTGCTTTCATGTTAGAGATGAGACCCATGTATAAATTCAAGTCTGAAGTTGGGAAGAGACTTAAACTTGCAGCTTCAATGCGTCCCTTGCCTTACCACCAGAAAACCTACTGCTGTGGCAAGAGACATCTGGTTTCTCTTGTTGTCTCTGTGCCCTGCTCAGAGATGAATACAATCCTGAATAAGGACACAACTTGTATTTAGCAAAGGTTTTCAAGATGTTTTTCTTAGAAAAGTTAAAATTTTTAACAAAATAGAGCTGTGTGACAAGAATATACTGTCTCAGAAATTCCCAACCAGCTTACTACAGTAGGTTTGCATCTGATCATGTCCCAGGCTTGTTTTTAGTCACAGTACAACTCAGAGTTCATAATCATATACATTTTGTCACAGCTGACACCACTGCCTTCCTGGTAGAAAGGGAAGGGTTGGGCTGTCAGTCTGCCACCTTTCTTGAATGCTGAAGTCATGCTTTCATTTTTTTTTTCTTCCTTCTCTTCCTTTAAAGACAACTTCTTTGTTGCCATGGTATCACGAATGCAGTATTTTGAGACAGAGAAAGAATATAACCACACATAACCACAGTGACACATCTATCAACTGCCATCCTTTCAAGAAAGGGTAAATAAATAACAATGTCAATGTAGACTTCCAAAGGCTCCTCTACCCTTTTTAATTTCTTCTTCTCATACACAAATTGCAGTCTACAAAGGCCATGACCTGGTTTTATGACAGAGAAGGTCAAAACGTGCATCTCAGCTAGCAGTGCCTAGGTTTATTTTAATTCTTTCTTTTCTCCCCATGCTACATGACACCAGCTCAGGTACACACACACAAGAGAATCAGAGCACCTGCACTTTCAGACAATGCTAGCCCGGCTCCCTGTGTCAGACCATGCAGTGAGTGCTTCATAATTCTAGCTTGTGTGCTTATTTCCTTCTGAACTAATAAGATATCTACTGCTGAGCACAACCCACATTTATCTCAATAGTAAGAAAAACCAAAAAGGGCACTCTGATGTTGTTTCTCATATTCCACCTTCAACTCACCAGGTGTGTTCTTGTTAGCCCTGTAGCATGTCTTTCCTATCAACTCTGGAATTACTTTAAAGGGGTCTTTATTAGCACATCAAGTCCTCACACTCAGCGTGACAGCACTCCCCTCCTTGACAGTGCAAACACTGCACCCGGTCCCTTCCAGAATTTCAGAGAAAACTCAGCACAGCACTGGCACAACACTGCTGCCTCAACAAAATCTGTAAACAGTCACAGCAAACTCCCTGACTTGGGGTCCAGATCAATGAACCAACAGCAGATAGGAGTGACTCAGAGCACGCCGCCGGCTCCCCACACACACCTCAGCTGCACCATCGCAATGGTGGGCATGGTGGCGACACGCTGCACATTTCTCACAGGTCATGCAAAAAGGAGAATAATGTAATGGAAGGAAAACTCTTACAAGCTGAGTTCATCGAGGCTTCTGCAACAGAAGACGGAGTGGAGGACAGCAAGCAAAGCAGTGATGGGAAGTTAAAATGGAAAGATCTACGACATGAGTGAAGAATTCAACAGTAAGCACAGAGTTCTCCAGCAAACTGAACTAAGTAATTTACATTTGGGAGACAGGGGAATAGGGAGAAGAGGAAGGAGAAAGGAGGATCTCTGTTAATGCTTCTCTCTTGTTTGGGGAGAAAAAGAATAAGTTGTTTCCACTTAGAACTGAAGTGCTCTCACCGCTTCAAAGAGGAATCTAATTGGGATCTTTATGTTGTCATGTACTTATTTTTCTCACCCACAAAACCTTGTTCTTAGTTCCACTGGTGACCCAAGGCAGAATGACTCACCACAGTAAAAGGCCGGACAACAGCTTTCTTCTTTTTTTTTCCCCCCTCAAAGACCTAAATAAGCCCTACTCCATCAATTGACCAAGGACGATGCAGAAGTAAACCTCTCGCTGAAGGCTGTGCGTTGCCTTGGCAACCCGTCTGATCTCCATTGCTCCAGGGACTGGAAATGTGCTGCCAACAGAAGATTTCAGCTAATCAAACCAAATCTCTTAATACTTAGACAATTTCCCATCTGCAGAGAGCAGGCCGTGTGCCCACAGAAAGCAGGGCACCCACTCAGCACTGCCCTGGCTCCTCCTTGACCTCCTTGTTAGCTCCTGGTAGGCCATGGTTTCATCCCAGCTGCTAGTGAAGTGGATGAGGGAACAGCAAGAGGCCACAAGATGTTGGATACTTGCACAACAGTTTCAGACCTGCACCCAGCACATGCCTGGAGAGTCTCCAGGGAGCCCATGAGGAGACCATCTGCTCACCTAGAGCTGTTAATAGGCAGCAGGACCCTAACAGGGTCCATGATTTCTCTGTGGCTCAATCCCTTCTTGAAAGGAGGATTCTTGAGGATTGGTAACACTCACCCCCAACAAGCCTGGTGCCACTTGTTACAAGAATGGCCTTCTCAGTCCAACTCATCTCTTTTTCAGCTCCCTTTAAACACATCAGTAGAGGTAATCTGCTGACCAGAAAGAAAAAGTGGGACACATGCATCACCAGCTCATGACCTTCCTAGACCAGGAGCTGCCATCAAACTGCAGCACTGTACATCTGCATTATTACAAAACATCTAATTGGAAATCCTAAAAAGGGCAGCTTCAGTGGCTAATTTTGCCCTGAAAGCACAACCAGTAATGGATTTTTTTGTTTGTTTTTTAAGTAGAAACAAGACCATTCCCTCTGCTATTCACCTAAATGCTTCCATCTCATGCGCTTAAGCCCAGCCACAAAGACAGACAACTAGTCTGGCATTTAGCACAACCAAAGGGCCATGAAAACGAGGCACAAATGACACAGAGAAGGGAACTTCTCTCAGTCACAGTGCTGCGGAGACAAGAAATTTTAATTGGTAGTGAAGAGATTCACGCCTGTGAAAAACCACCAATTACCACCCAACAACCCTCAGCCCTGCATCGCCTCACATGGCTCCATCACCTTTCCACACAATTGCAAAAGTGAAATTTAAGAGTTTGAACAGTACAGACAACACTAGCACTGAGGGTCTCCTCCTCCCAGGTTATTCTACACTGCCTTGCAGAAGAACCACCACTCCCGGACACTCCTACACTGAGTTTCATTCCATACACATTGCTTGCAGCCAGTCTGACTCACTGTATTGCCATAACTGGTGTGAGGAAGCCTTAGGTAATTTTTTGTCCCATCTCCCTGCACCACCAGTTACTGAGCTCAGGCAGCAGCTGTTGAGGATCAGGATGGAAGAATTGTTGGTATTTAAAGGGAGCCTTGAAGCAGAAGAACGCTGCTCACACAGACAGGGTGTGGTTTCAAAGACAGATTTTATTATGGAAGATTTCTAGGCCTCTAGTACTGACCTACAGTGACCTACACCCTGGGAAAACATGTTTTAACAATAACAAAAGCCACTAAAGCAAATGCTTGGGGAAAAATGCAAGTGGTTTCTAGATTCACAAACTTAATAGGTTTAAGAGCTTAGCAAGTACTGCCACCTTCTACTACACCACCGTGAAATTTTCCCTATAGACATTAGTATAACAAACTAATTAACTCATTACTAGGGCTGAAAGGAGAAAGGCATGAACTGATTCAGCTAACCACAAGCTCAGTGACAAAGGAGAGGAAATCAGGTTAAACAGGCATAACAAGATTTTAATGGTCAGGAGAAGACATGGGTCTCTATATATGCCTCCCCCCCCTGCATTCTTCCCCATATCATGTCTTCTGTCTATTCCAGGCACTTTCTGAGCCTGGCTTGATTTCAGCTTGGCAAAATTGAATCAGACATGGACCCTGGGACATATGCTCAAAATCTGTCTCTGGACCATGCCATGGAAATTAAAAGTAAGGTTCTCACGGAACTAATGGGGAGCAGGAGTGATTTCAGAGAAAACAAACGCTGATGATGGTGAGAAGCCACTCGATTCCTTCACCTAAGTAACTGTTGAGTATGTTAAACAATACTGGACCACTGGGGAACACCACTAGCTACAGGCCTCCAACTAGACTCTGTGCCACTGATCACAACCCTCTGAGATGCGCTATTCAGCCAGCACTCAACCCATCTCACCATCTACTCCAACAGCCCACACTTCCTGAGCTTGTCTATGAGGATGTCATGGGATACAATGTCAAAAGCCTTGCTGAAGCCAAGGTAGACAACATCCGCTGCTCTAACTTCATCTGTCCAGACAGCTGTCACATCACAGAAGGCAATCACAGAGATAACCTTCAGGATGAACTGTTTCATCACCTTTTCAAGGACTGAGGTGAAGTTGTCTGGCCTGTAGTTCCCTGGGTCTTCCTTCTTCATAGAACCATAGAATTCTTTGAGTTGGAAGGAACCTCCGAAGGCCATCTAGTCCAACTCCCTTGTAATGAACAAGGACATCCACATCTAGATCAGGTCGCCTGTGGCCTGATCTAGCCTTGCCTTGAAAATCTCCAAGGACAGGGCATCAATCACATCACCACATAATCTGTTCCAGTGCCTCACCACCCTCACTGTAAAAGATTTCTTCTCTATATCTATAGATTCTTTCCCCTTCTGAAGACTGGAGCAATATTTGTTTTCTTCTAGTCCTTTGGCACCTCTCTTTATTGCCATAACCTTTCAAAGACAATTGAGAGTGGCCCAGCAATGATGCCCATCAGTTCCCATTCTCAAGACTAGGATGGAGAGCTATGCCACTTGAAGTGTCAGAAGGACAGAGTGAGAAAGGGGGAGGCAAAGGTGACTATTAACCAAAACAGATCCAATGGAGATGAACTAAAATAGATTCCACATATTATGAGGGCTTTTGCAGTTCTGATATTTCAGCTCACTTGAACAATCATCCCTGCACACATTCTGCAAAACATTTGACATAGCGGACCACAAGAATAAAATGCAGTATGATTCCTCAGATGTATTCAGACTCATGCAGCTAAGGCCTGCTTACTATTTTACTTTGAATTTCTTCAGCTATATTCTCCCACAGCTACCAAGCCTTTTCTTAACCTATCCCAGTCACAAGTATCAGCACTTATCGATGGCTTCCCTTGCACAGGATCAGATGCAACACTCTGCTTAACACGAATGTAAATTCTCTGCACTCACATTACTTATTATGGGCCTATAACTACTGTTCTATAGTAAAATCTTAAGTACCAGCAGGAAAGAGCATGAAGTCAAAGCAGAAAATGGAAGAAAAGGCTAATTCCTATTTCATCATTTGCCATTTCCAAGACCTTTGTATTACCACTTTAAGAAAACCCAAGAAGCATGCAAATCCACAGTAACGGGAACTGGGGTAACACAAGATTTTACTTTTCTTGCAGAAGCAACAAAATAGGAAAGCTATCTTCTCACCAAGAAATAGCCACAAATCATTCAAAACACTAGACTTACCTAATTGTCCTTACATAAAGCAGCAAAACAAGCCAGCAGTGAAAATTCCCAAGAACACTCTTCTCACAAAGAATACATTTCAAAGCTTTCTTCCTGGGACAGGTTGCTAAATCCTCTGGACCTGCGGTGTTCACACAAGAAGGGCAAATTCGAACAGAAGCACAGCCCCGAGTTTCAGAGACTGGAGTGGTGTTCTTTCTTTTTTCTTTCCTGTTGCATATTTGTTGACTTAATGACCCAAGGAACAAGGAAGGCTGCTGGTTGGTAAACATGTGACAGCCACCAAAGGAATGTTAGCCAGAGAAACAAGAGATAAAACAGCCTATACCACTTAACAGGTTGTTTTTTTTTTTAAACTACCTTACACGTAGTTTTCCCGACCATTCTGCAACTTAGGAGTGCAAGATCTTTATTTGAACAACCACCTTGCTGATAAATTTCCCCAAAAAAGAGCCATTCCATTATCATGGAATCGAAATTGTAAGTAATTGTTCTCTCCTGTGCAGATACACATTTATTTTGCTGCTTAAATTCACACTCTGGTAAATAAATACTTGGGATTTTTTTTAACCTTTCAGGTACTTTAAAGAAGGCTCTGTGACGTGAGATCACATCCTATTCTCACTATCCACAAAACTTCTGCTTTGAACATGGATTTTGGACATAGATTTGATTCCCTGAAGAAGAGTTACATCATTCAGGCCAAATGCATCCCTACTGCCTCTGCTGTAAAAGGTCTCCCTGCAGAGAAATCAAAGCTATTCCCCACAATTTATTAATTACTGCAAAACTCTTTCTGTAATATCCCATTCTCAGAAACAGCATGGAACGGCTGCAGAATAAAAGTCACACCATCTGAACTCAGATACTTTTCAGTGCTCAAAGCAGCAGAGTGCATAGGGAAGCAGACGGAACATGTGAGGAAGGAAGGGAAAAAACTCCCTACTCAGGAGGGGCTCACAGACGTGGCTGCTCATGACAAAAAATAACTTCTGGCCCCATTGCCTAGAGCAGTTCCTAAGTTGGCTCTTATCAGTTATCAGTGATATCTTGCTTCTCTAAGGTAAATCTCTCCCTGAGACATATATATTTTGTAGGTGTGATAGTGCAATCCTTCCCCTCCCACCACCACCACCAAAAAAAAAGACATTCTGATGAACTTGCTTATGAAAGTTGCTGTCTGGCAGATCTCCAAGTTGTCCAGACTAGAATCTTTGAAATAAAAGCTACACAAAGTTTAAGGGGGGAAAAATTCCTTGCTGAGCAGACACCAAGTCCTTTGACTTCCATGAGTCAACCTAGACTTGCCATGCACAGGGCAAGTGACAAGCTGTCACCCAGCACAGGGAAGCAGACAGCTGCAGGCAGTAGGCTTGCCTCCTCTGCTGAGCCAGCAGGAAACATCCCCACAGATTTAGGTGGCTGAAGATCTGCAGTGGTTTGACATAGTACCCAACATTCCATCCATTATGCTGTTGCAGAGCTAGATTCATATCTTGGTAGCTGTTGGCTATCAACTTCCTCCTATTGATTACTCTGCCATTTCCTTACTTCTGAACTCTACCTTGAAACTTCTGCTGGAGCCCTTACCATCTTTTCTGTGGTAATTCACTTTAATTCATATTTCTCCAAAGTCCACCAGGACTGTCATGTTTATGAAGGAAAATGGAAGACAACTTTAAGCCTTTCACTCCAACTCCCGTGCTCTCAGCTTCCTTCTTTGCTCTCCCACATAGTTTCTCACTCTAAACTTTACTCCTGAGTACATTCTTTGTTATGTTACAATAGAAAAAGTAACGCAGAAATACTGCTACAATAATGCTAGGAGAACAAAGCTCCCATCCTTGTCTACTCATCACTTTCCTTTTTACTCCCACTCTATTTTTTTCCCCAAACAATTGTGCTGCGAGAGCTTTAGCAGAACCAACATCCAAACCCCTTTTCAAACGGACCCAGTTCTTATTACTATTTGTCAACCACCAGCTAAACTGCAGCAATATTCCTATTATACCCCGCTAAATGTCAAGCAGTTATTTTTAAAACCCGGACGGTGCATGTCACAAAACCCTTTATACCATTATTTCAAAGAGCGAGCATCCTGTCGCCGTGAATCGCGGGCGGCCTGTTTCCCTGGCGACACAGATCGCTTCCAGTTCAATGGCAGCTCCACGCAGCCACCTCCTTCAAAGCCCCACCAACCCCCTGCAACCCACTTCCTAATTCTCCTTATTATAGGACTGCTAGGCTTCCATCTTTCTGATGTATCGCTCACTCAGCCAGCCATGGTGTGACCGGGTTACAGCAGGAACAACGGCTTCCAACTGGCCTGGCTGAGTGCATCTCTTCACACAGACACCTGCACAGCACTCCTCCAGCCCTGCAAGGCAAACAGCCCAACCTTCTGGCAGCCACCAGGACAACAGAAATCTCTGGACCCAAGGAGCCAGAGGTGGGCTGAGCCCACTCCCTACAATGGCTGTGCCTCACGTTATACTGATGCTCTCTTCCCAGTACTTTCAATGTTATCATTATTTCTGAAGATCACTCAGTGCTAATATTTGTTCTTTTCGACCCACTTTATGTGCCCAATTTTTTTTTTTTAAAGCTCTCCATCAGAATTGAACACAGCACAACACTGCCATTTCAGTTTCCTCATGAGACAATTATCAATTGCCAAATGTCTCTTACTGAACCCTCCTGTGTCTGCCTGGTACTCCTCTCCTCCGGGCTATGAGCATACAGGAGTTGCCTAGACTGGAAGGAAGGTGCCTGCACTAGGTTAAGTGTGAACTCAGAAATATTTACACAACACATTTCTATCCAAGCTGCATTCACCTTGCTGCTTGCTAACAGCTACAGACGATAAAGTCCCAGACTCAAAGAGGAAGAAGCTCCCTTAGCAGAACCAGTGTACACTTCATACCAGTGCGTGAACTGCACTGCATTTCCTCAGCAAATCTCTATGAAGTGTCACAGCACAAAGCACAGCCTTGTGTATCTGAAACCACACATGAAAACTATTCAAAATGAGATCGTAAGTCATGAACCACAAAGATAAAGATGAGTTTCACCTTTATCAACAAAAAGTATCAACAAAATCCATGTGCCTGCTAATCCTATGGTACAGAAATCTGACCTGGTTTGCCAAAGCATGCAAAGAAATTGTGCTCGTTCAGGTTGTTACATCAGCTGTAATTTGATTAAGCAGTTTCCCTGTAGCTATTCCACGTGCTATCCAACAGCCAGGCTCACTACAATCCTCAGTACCTGCATGCTTCACAATGGCATTTTCAGATCCAGCTCTGACTTCTGCCACAAGTTTGGACTTCTGGGTTCACTTGTTCCAGTCAAAGTCTCCCACTAATGCAACCATTTTTGATGTGGATTTGAGCAGTCCAGCTCACAGATATTTACTGAGGTTTCATAGAATCACTGAGTTGGAAGGGACACTTACAGGACACCTGGTCCAATTCCCCTGCAATGAATAGGGAAAGCCACAGCTGCTGCACTCAGAGCCTCATCCAGCCTGACCCTGAGTGTCTGCAGGGACAGGGCATCTACCACCACTCTGGGCAACCTGTGCCAGTGCTTCACTATAGCCAAGGGTCTCCACCTTCCTTGCAACTGAGACACTTTCTACTGTGCCAGTGAAGGCGGGTGGAAGGAAATCCTGGAGCAGCACTTAGCCCAGGGGGAGAATGAGCAAAGAAACCGGTGGACAAATGAACCCCTAAGAACAAAACATGCAAACAGGCCAACTTGAACTCCACAAGAGGTAGATTTCCAAAGAGCCTATGTACACAAGAACAGAAGAAAGAACCAAAACCATTTGCAGATCTGAAAATCAATAATAAAGACTTTATTTTTCTGAATAAAGGAGAATGATTTTTTGTTTTTTTTTCTTAATAATATTCCAGCCTGAGGAAAGGGTGAGCACTGAAAGAGAGCACTGCCAGAAACACAACCATGACAACTGCAGGTGAAATGAAGGGAGGTTGGAACTCCCCAGAAAAAGGGCAGTTTTCCACCATAAATCAAGGAACAGATGACAGTGCTCTTCACCTCATAACTGAGTCCAGAAAGCACTCTGGAAACAGCAGATGAATTAAAGAGCTTGGGAATTAAACAAGTCCAGCCTGCATGCGAGCACGTGAGCAGATCTGGACCTCCAAGAATGCCAACAGAAAGCCCTGGAAAGCATGCTGTGCTGAGGGAAACCAAAATGAGAACACAAAATCCAAGTCAGCACATGGGCTCCTACCAAAACAACGAAGCAGGGCAGATGAGCCAAACAGACCCAGGCATAGGCAGTAACAAACAGTGTACCATGAGAAGTGATACGAGAAGTACAGAATAAAACAGCTGCTCTATCAGCAGTCTCAACAAGGATGAGGACAGACAAGACAGGATCAAACAGTCCAGGGATGTGAAGAAAATAAGCCAACAACAACATGTGCACTGATTGGGAATACTACTAAAGATGTATGCAGAGTGGCTTTAACTAGTTCAAACACTTGCCATGTACAAACACTGCAATCTAATCTCAGTGACACTGATAAGCAGCTATATCAGACTGAAGGAAAGGGACCAGCTGCTCGTGAGGCACAGTAAAACCATTTAGAGATGCAAGAGCAAATGCAGGCAGCCAATGAGGAGCCAAAACCACCAGAAATGTGATCACAAAGCCTTCACAGCACTTGACATACACAAGCACTGTCAGCTGCCCATGCTCAGTGCACGTCAATGACAGCCAGGACTTGCCAGGAGCACAGCACCATAAGCAGAAGGTTATGCACAGCCCCAGACAGGTTCAAAAACAGCAGTCTTCTTCCTGTTGAATAGAGTGGGGAAAAACGGAACCTTTCAGCAGCAGGTGTCTGCGGTCATCAAAATCTTTCAATATCTCTGAAGAGAAATGTAAAAGGAGTAAGGAAATACTTAGATCCCAATATGTACAGGAAATCTACTTGGAACAGGTTCCAGGTGCTTCTGTGCAACTCTACTTGAATGTAATACAGTTATTTACCAGCATCAAGAAGAAAATTATACAGCATAAAGACAGCCAGCAGACTAACAGTGCAGACCAAACATGCAGAGGACATTGTTGTATCAGTAACACAGCTGCAAGGGTAGCCCAGCTCAGAGTATGACTGGAGGACAAAAAATGAACATGCTTTCAGTGACAGTTTTAGGCCACAAAAGCCACAGGAAGGACACAAAAATCATTATGAGAAAACCAAGCAAAGCAGGGAGCTTCTACAACACAGGCACCAAGGACCATAAAGCACGCAGCAGAGCAGAATGTGACCAGACTCCACTCATCCAACAGTCATGGGAAGCAATGAAAAAGCTTGTGGAGGTCCGCCACGGTTCAGAGCAGTGAGAAGGTGAACCAAAGGAAAGATAAAAATGAAGACATTAGAGTAAAACTAACTGGAAACCTTAAATAATACTTCTACACTCTGGTGCTCAGTTTTCAGGGTATTTACTTTTAGATAGATATGACAGATTTCAGCTAAATGTTAACATTGTGGTAAAAGTATTGAGCGTAATTACTTAAAGCATCTACAGAACTTAGTTTTTAAATACCCACTTCAGTTAGCTAAGCAAAGTAACTTTCATTACGTTTCAGAGCTTATAATAATTAAAGTTTACAGTAAATCCACAGAATTCAATAGAATTAGCTGACTATAAATCTTGAAGCATAAAACTGGTGTGTGCAGGTAGTGTGTGATTCTCAGCCTTTCTGCAAGGTGCCAGCCATTGAGAAAGCTGATTAGTCAGTCTTTGATTAATTGCTTGCTGTGTACAAGCCAGGGTCAATCTACTCAATTAGGTGAAGGTCTGGTAGAGATCAGAGATGTAAATCAAAACCTACTGCAAGAGCTTCAGCACAAGATGAAGACATAGTTGCAGCCTTCCCTCCCCACAAGAACCAAGGATGCTCTCCCCAAGCATCCTGCCCTCCATCTGTTGCCTTAGGAAAAAGCTAGAGCAGGACACCTGCACATGCCTTCTATTCCTGTGCGACCCTCCCATCTCCAGTCACAGTCATTTCTGAGGATCTCTTGAGCCTGACACATTTTGTCTTCTCCGGCCTCTCCGTGAACCCAGACAAATGTTGTGAAGCCAGGAATCCTTCATCAGTGATGTCTGCAGGGTGACCACCTGCTGCATGAAGGTACCCCTCCTTCTCCTCCTCTGAATCTGCTCCTAGTGACCTCCCCAGACCTCATGAGGCCATGAAGGGGACTCCCTGCCCTACCCATCCCTCTGCTGCTACTCAGGTGAGCCTGCAGATCATTGACAGACCCCAAAATGCTAACTGCTTTTCCTTTATTTCAGAGTGCAGTGAGGACCTGCCACTGCTGCCCAGAGCTGTGGGTGCCACATCCCTGCAAGTGCCCAAGGCCATGGATGAGGCCCTGGGCAGCCTGAACCAGTTGGGGGCAGCCAGCCTAAGGTAGGGGATTGGAAGTAGATGATCTTTGAGGTCCCTTCCAACCTAAACCATTTATGAGTCTTTACAAACAGTTCTGTCCCACACCAGGAGCCCCAGCCCAGCCACCAGCATCTCTTCCAGCTCTGCTGGAAGTGAGGAGATAAAAGCATGTGCAGTACTCAAGGTAAACTCTAGGTTTACACAGCTGTGTAGTAACACAGATTTGCTTGTAAGTGGATTTCAGCTGCAATATTCTGCATTCCTATCACTTGGAAAAGCATTTACCCGAATACAGCACATAACTTGAGTACTTGGCAAATAAGATGCTTGGAAAGAATGGGCATTTTCTACTGTCACATCCCAGTACCAAGCTAAGACAGTTCCTGATTTGTGAACCGCACAGGCAGCAGGGAAGGTTCAGAGGCAGACAGAACCCACAGGGCACAAAAAATCCCCAAATGTGGAAAGCAGAGGGGTAGCACAGCAAGCAAGGCCAGTGGGGAAGCGGTGTGATGGGATAAAAAGAAACAGATTAGCAACAGCATCCGGCTTGGGACACTGTCCACAGGGCTAAGGGAGACTGGGGTATGCAAACAGCAAGAGGCAGGGATCTGAAACTGCAGTTACCACATGCAGACAGGGAAAGTATAGTGACAGAGCGACAAAAAGACTGTCTATTTAGATGTGTAAATAATGAATTAAGAACTTGTGACGGAGAAGCAGCCAGTCTTCAGGTGCACAAGAAAGGCAACTCTTCAAGCAGCCCTGCAGAAGAGAAAAAGCCCACAGAAATATCCAAGCCATAAGCTTTGATTTGAGAAAGAACTGTGTAAAAATCTGCATAGTAGTAAAACAGCTGAAAAGCTGAAACACTTCCAAGAGAACACATACAGGTAATAGAGGAAAGTAATAGAGGAAAGCACCAGGCTACCTGAATCACCAAATTGAGTATTTTAACTTGAACAACAACAAAAGCAAAATTACTATTTGGAGTTTGGAGTTCCACGGCAGATTAAGATGACTGCTGACAGGAAAGAAAAAAGGAGAAAAAATGTCCTTCAGAATGCAAATACTGTGTTCAAAGGAAGAAAAAAAAATATAAAAGACTGTGAACTTCTAGCGAGTTAAATGTAGAATCATAAGAGGGCAGACCAAGAAACAACTGTGGTAAGCAACTTCCTGACGGCATAAAAATTTAATTACAATTCCTTTTCATGTGTTGCAGAAATAGGACGCCTTCCAGAGAGCTGCTAGGGTCAAAGATGATGAAGGTGCACAGGGAACGCTCATGACAACAGGCCTAGAGCAAGAAGCTGAACCAAGCCTCAGCGTTACCTGCAGAGAACCTGAAGGATCTAATTCAGCTATTTTCACTCCAAAAAGTGAGCTCGGTGACTCTCCAAATAATTCTTTGAAAATAGATCAGTGTCTCAGTAACAAGGCAAATAAAGCAAAAAGCGGCGAGTAAGACCACAAAAGCAGTACTGCCACTACAAACCCATGAAAACACCAAAGAGGTGCCAGTGGGATCGGGGCAGAGGTGCAGCAGTAATACAATATCAGGTGGCATGGAGGTGGTGAATAAGCAAGGAGCTGTTACTGCTCCTCAAGAGCTGGGGGGCACGCAATAAAACGGGCAGGTATCAGGCACAGAATGCAGTGCCCAGAAATAGTGTTTCAAGCAGCAGAAGGCTTGGCAACTCCCTGCTGCAGGACGCTGCAAGGGCTGGAAGCATCGATGGTGTCGAAAAGCTAATGGATAAATGGACTATGGGTTCCACGTTGGCTACCAGGCACAAATGTCATACTGACATTTCTGGCTTAAAGAGTCCCCAAGCTGCTGGCTGTCAGAAGCTGGGAATGCATGGTCAAACTCTGCTTCTGAAAGCCTCCCCCCAGTACTTGCTGGCAGCCAGGGTCAGTGCTCTCTGCACAGCCATGTTTCTGGTACTACACCACAGATCGCCTTTATTGGTTTAACTTTTAAAAATATTTTTAATTTTAAAATCAATCTGAACACACACAATTTCAAGCTACAACAGAAGATGAAGACATAATTTTGCTTAGTTCACAGCTTTCACTCAGTAAATCAAACAAATAACCTGCTCCAGTAGCTTCACCTGTCAAATGTACTTTCTGATCACTTGCTGTAAGCTGGGGGCAGCAGTCCCTGCAGAACTGGGACCTGAAAGCTGGTTCAGGCTGCTGATCACCTGGCAACTAACAGCACAGCATGCCGGCCCCACGCTCTGTACACACTGCTCACTATGAGCTGCTGGGTCCTGCAACTCAACTGCATGGAAGTGTTGGGAGCATTACATAACCCACACATTCACCTAGACTAGGGCAAGGCCTTCACTGGAGCCTTATCTTTATTCATGCTCATTTTACTAAGGGGCTCTTAATTCATGCTAGGCAACGAAGGGAAAGTTTGTTGCTCTGCTAATGAGTCCTCCACCAGGCAGTGATCTCCTTCAGCGTGAGCTCTGCTCTGCCACCAGCACAAAGAAGAACGACCTGCATTTTGCTTTGATGGGTCATGTTATTCCACCAATGGTCCAAGAGCATCCTCTTCCAGTTTCTGTTCAACACATCATCAGTGTCTGTTCATGTCATCACCGAGGCCGAGAGCTTCTTGGAGGTGCTTTGCAGTGTCGCTAAGGGGTCTGGGAGCCAGTCTCACTCTGCCCCACAGGCTCTTTTTGCCCTAATAAGGATGGAAATGAGAGTAGCCTCAGTGCATCTGCGGCAGAAAACAGTCCAAGAGGAGCCACTACATTCGCAATAGTTTAGATCCCCTTCAACCTTCCTGGCAGGTTTTACATAGCCAAATAGAGGAGAAAAAAAAAAACAAACAAACACAAGAGATGGGGAGGGGGTACAAAAGCAGAAGGAAGAAGGGGGACAAGGTGAAGTAGAAAGCGGAAAAGCAATAGGAAAGGTTCCATTTCTAACTTTGAAAATGAAAACTTACTCCAGAATTTCTCCCATCAAAATGACAGTATCTTTTTATGCACCTTTTCCTGAGACAATGCCAAGCCCGTCTGCCAGGAAAAAACGTTTTGAATAAAATGCTTTGACCCGCATTGCCTGAAACACTCAATTAGCAGTGAGGGGCAGAGCTGGGAGGCAGGAAGGGGAGCACACAGCAAGCCTACAGAGCAGCTCCCAGAGCTGTGCATATTGGCCTGAGCACAGCCCTTTCTCTCATGCAAGGCTCATCCTCTGAAGGTCCTGATGGCCCCCACCACCGCCCTCAAGGAACTCCAGCTCAGGTGCCCCATGCCCAGCCAGGTCTGCAGGGGCAACCAACACTTGAGATGAATCAGAAGGCTCTTTAAGAACCCATCACTGCATGATGACAGCCAATAAGCTGAGTTAATACAACTCTAATCACACTTCATGCACTCGAGTAACTGCTGAAATACGGCTGGTAAGCCAGTCTCCTTCCAGTGCTTAGACTCATATTCTTCCTTTCCTTTCCATCCTCTCTTTTATTAAAATAGCACATCTCTTCGGCATCTCTTTAACTTAATGCTCCATTTGCTGGCTGGCTGACAGGTCTCAAAAAAGCACGTCTTTCTCCTGCCAGCGCAATTTTGTTTCATCTTGTTACTTAAGTGATACACCTTCTCCATACTTCTTCTCCCCCTCCTTTTCTGTACGAAAAGGGAAGAAGTTTGAAGAAAAGAATGACAGCAAGATAGTTTTTAACCTAAACAGGAGCAATTTGCATACAAATCAGATTTTTCAGGTGCCACAGAAGATGTAGGTGCGCTGACAATCTGGAGGAAGGCAGGGTGAGTTTGACACAGACACTGCCAAGAGGTGAACTCGCAATTTACAGCTCTTCTTTAGGGCAAAGTGTCCTGGAGAGAGAGTCTCTTCTACGCTGCATTTGTTTTCAGTCTCACTGACATCATAAGACAAAGATCCTGTTTTCTCTTTTATTTACACTCCTCCTCAAAGCCCCTTGCGTGCAAACCCTACAAATGGAGTCAATATCATTAGGAGCAGCAGGATGTACACTCAGGTACATCCTGAGTACATCAAGGAAGTGGCTTCCTTACCAATTTGATGAGAAAATGAGTTATCTGATCAATAAAGTAGCACCAGATTGTACAGGGAGAGAGCCCTACGACGTACTACGCAGCACACAACATTCCCACTGATAAATCACTGCACCTGGGGAGCTAGCAGGGCACACCAGGGTGCTGGAGCAGCTCAGGAAGCAGCAGTCTGACAGCAGGACTTCAGCTCGAGCTGTTTTCCCAGTGGTGCTCTGCCATCACACAGCTCTGCTACATGTGGGAAAAAAATCTTTACGCTCCTGAGCTGGCTTTCCTTGTCATGAGTGGGGTTATTTGCATCTCACAGAGAAATCCCTTTTGGACAATGATTCCTGCAGGCATTTCTGTTCTTCAGGCAGCACTGAAGTGATCTTTTGTGGAACTAAGGGCACCCAGCCCTGTGGCAATGGTGCCACAGTCCTGCATGCTCTAAGGCTCCTGCACCACACCACAAAGAGGCAATGAAGACATTCAGAACAAACTGGACTAGATGATCTTTGGTTGGGTTACACAGACTATCTTAGTGGCCTTTTCCAACCCTAATGATTCTTAACGATTCAAAATCTACAGCAAAGCACAGGCAGACAACACTTCGACAAGAACCTCGGATCAATCAGCTTTATGTTATACTCAATAAGGCAGAGAGAGCAACCAGAGCAAAACTCCTGCCTTCGTCTTCTGATGGATTCTGCAAAACAGACTGCCCTACCAGAAGAGAGCCTTCAGCATCCAAGGTAGCTAATAAGCTACAGTTGCTGTTTACTAATACAACCGTGCACCTGGGCCTGCAAACCAGCACACAGCACAAGTTCCACAAGCATTCACTTTTCTACTTTCTCGTCCAGCATTCCCAGCAGGCTGGGATAATTTACCACAACCGTTCTTACAAAAGCGTTACACCCTTTCTAAAATAAAACAGGGCTACGCGACAGATCTAAACCAGCAAATGCATCAGAGCAATTAGCAGTTCTGCTGCTTTTATGGCTCTGATTGGAATTCTGGGCTAAGGAGAAAAAACAAGCTCTCCAGCGGGAAGTGGTGGCTTTGCATACTGGCTCCATCTGCTGGCACGCTGCTCCCCAGCTCCATTTAACATATAGTAAACTGAAACAAAACCTACACAGCCATCAATTACATTTTTTCCTGCTCGCAGCCTATGAATTTAAATAAATACACCATCTGTTCATCTTCTGTGTGGGAAGTTCAGTCATCTTCTTGGCAGCAATATTATTCTAGAGCAATTACCTATGTCTTTATCACCTATCATTGTGCTTCATCATCTTTTCATCATGTGTAAAAACCAACCACTTTATTACTACAATTTCTGTAGGCAGCCCGGTCCTGTTAGTTACCATGGAGATGATCTGTCAAAAGAAGTCTACATTTTAAGAAGTAAAAGCTGAGAAAAGGAGGAGGAGAGAAACACAAAGAGCCGGGAATGAACTTGTTTCTCAAGTCAGAGTTTAAGCACAAAAGGTACAGCTCAGGCAGCAACACAGAGATGCCACCAACAAGTTGCCTGGGGATCCATCAGCCTGCCAATACAGAGGATGAGCCGGTGACTCACCGGCATCACAGCACGCCCAGAGGTCAGCGGCACAGCTCTAATCCCTCGGCTGAGCCCCATGATCTGCTCTTA
Organism: Odontophorus gujanensis; assembly: GCA_013399175.1. Lineage (NCBI taxonomy): Eukaryota > Metazoa > Chordata > Aves > Galliformes > Odontophoridae > Odontophorus > Odontophorus gujanensis. The sequence continues at coordinate 117,754 of VXAB01010795.1, read as the reverse complement.
GGAAGGACAGTTTCTTATTACTATAAATCAAAAGATGAACTGGGGGGAGGGAGGGCAGGCAGCAGCAATCTCTCCTCCCTGGTGGTCACTAGCATGACAGTAAATTTTCCATCAGCTACGCGGTAGTTTTACATCTCTTCCCGAAAACAGCTTCGGACTGACCTCTTTCTTCCCCAGCTTCGCCCCATTAAGGCTCCACTTACTCTCAGCCCTTCCATGGATTCCTGCCAAGCTCTGCTTCTCCGCTCCTTTCCTCAACCTGCACGTTCTCCTCCTTCTGTAAAACAAGCACATTTGCGAATGTTTCACCTGTGTCTTTCCAAATTCCTGTACATTCCTAAAGCAGCTTTTAGCACCGACTATTTGTAGGTACTGCTCCCCACTCACCCACATACACCCCCTGACTTCGCTTCATGAAATCCTCTTTTCAGATTTCTCCTCCAGCCTCCCCGCTCCCATCCTTCCAAGCTATAATTGCACTCATGTTACTGCAGGGGAAATATTAGCAAGGTACAAAGGACTTGCTGATGCTCTGTGTTTCTAGGATGCGTCATTAGCAGCCTTCAGCTGAAACACATCAGGCTGCAAGCTGCTTTGGTTCAATTCAGCCTTATCTCTCTGGAATAAATAAGCAATCTCAGAGCTATCCGATTTGTTTAATATCAAGCACACACGTGCTGAGTTTTAATGAGGTGGGCTGTCATTCCAAATCGCTGGAGTGCAGGAGGTGACCACTGATGAGAAGGAAAATTAATTCACCATCTTCACTACTATCTTCCAAGGCTGCATTACTCCAATATCGCATACCATAAAAAGATGGTTAGGGAGGGAAGAAGCACTTTCAGAAAGTTCTCCAGACTTTTAGACACTTTAATTTCTGTTTGTACACCGTGAGACACAAGGTAATCAATTTACTAAGTGGCCACATAATCCATTACTTTCTGGCTGCAAAGAACCTTAGGAGACTGGATCTAAAGAGCATCAAATATAGATACCGTGAATGAGATAGAAGTCTGGGACTAAGCAACTACTGACTATTAATAAGATAATAACTGATAAAAGGTATTATAGCAGTGAAAAAATCCAGTGCTAAAGTTCCAAGAAAAAGAGGAGGGTACGTAAAACTGAAGGTGGTTATGAAAACAATATGATATCAAGAACACGCTGTCATCAGACTTCAAAGCAGATATCCCACTGATACATTCAGAAGTAGCAAATCTGAGAAATCCAGTGCTTGCTGAGGAAATACAAACGATCTCCTCTGAAAGTTTATAATGGAGCAAAAGTTCTTCCCAAGCATCCCCTTAGGATGAGTACTGTGAGACAGAAACCCCAGCTCGATCTGAAACTGCAACAGCTTTAGCTGGTGAGGACGTGGTACCCACACGGCCTCTTTTATCTTAAGAGGTGCAGGCCCTGGGCTTCCTCTCTCTCCCCAGACACCTCACACAGTCATATCGTGCCATCAGCTCCCATGTGGTGATTTACCTTCTACAAGACAGGCCCTAGGAGTCACTTCCCTGCTCTTCTGCAGGGCTGGATGCTGCACAGATTGGATGGAGATGGAGACGTGCCCAAGCTAAAAACTGCTTTCCAGCATCATGGGCCAACTGAAGCTGCCGTTTGGTAGGCATGCTGCAGGAACTTCTGCTAATCTCGTTTCCTCCAGCCAAGCCTCCCAGGCAGGCAAGGTCTGCAAGGAGAGCTGTCCTAACAGGGAACACTGCCTGCCCTGCATGGGGGCTCTGCCTGGGCCAGGAACCCCATGCACCTCATCACTGGGGATTGGACAGCAAAGCTCTTATTCAACTCCACTTCCCCAAACTCCCAGCAGTTTTACAAAATTGCTGTTTCTGCTTATTCTTTGGCTTGAGCAGATGTTCCCAGTCACTGCTATGCATTCACACTATGATTCTCTCTCTCTCAGGCTCTTACAAGGGCATGCAGGAGAGGGAGAAGGGGAAGCACCACAGGGTTTGTGGTTGCCCTAGCATGGCAGAAGGACAGAACAGCAGGTGGTGATAGCTGGGCAGCAAAACAAGCACAGCCTTCTTCCCAGAGCATCCTGCCGCAGCTCTGCAGTCAGGCCCCTGCTCCTGCTGAGCACCTTGCCTGGAGGGCAGGCCAGGACAGCTCCACTCATCCATGTGAAGTGAGACCAGGCAATGCTGACCTTGTGCTGGGTGAGCCAGCGGCAACCATATGGCTGGGCCACCTAGACTGCTTTAAACCACCACAAATTCATTCTGTGTAGCATCTTCCCTCATCAAACCACAAACTGAGGCAGCGGGAAAGGCACAGGAAGAGTGTAATCACATAACAAAAAGCATGACTGACTCTGTTCAGAACTACTTTATCCCAAAGAACCAAACAAATGCCAGTCTTGCTTATACCTGCAAAGCCATGAGGGATGCAAGCCAACACAGCTAACCAGTCATCCAGAAACTAGGTTGGTGTCCCACCAGGAACCCAGGAAGCAAAACGCAACAGTGCACACAGCCCTTGGTGAGAAACACAGGGCGCTGAGCAGGCAGCCTTCCTGCTCACTGACAGACCCGCTTCATTCATCTGGAGTTCTGCGACAACTGCATCTGTATGCATTAATAAACCCAGTTTTGGTACACTGAGACTTGCCTTACATTATCACTTCGCAGATGTCAACCGTGACTGGGACACCACAGTGAGAGGTGCTGTGCAGCCACACTATGAAAGAGCAGGCACAGCAGGGAAGGGGTGGAATACAGATGATGAATTACTCTGCTGGCAGGGAGAGAAAACAGGACCTAATCTCCTGAAACACCAGTCTGAAGGATTTAGGTTAACCAGGAGGTATCATTAACACCTTCCACACTCTCTCTTCAACCCTGTAGTACTCGTTCTGCACTCACAAAGCAAACCATGCATCCATGATGAAAGCACTGCTAATTATTTCAGGGGAAGGGACAAACAGAGCTTCCTCCGAGCTTTTGGGGGAACAAAGGCGGAAAGACCTCAGAAGATCACACCTCCAGCTGTCCTCATGCCATCTGGGGAATGTGAATGCTTTTTTGATTTTTCCATGCGTATTACTGACTTATTGGCTGCTTCAAAGGCTTCTTTATAGCTTTTCCATTAAACAGCAATTAAAGCAAGCAGCCAAAGCCAAACTTGACCTGTGCATTGACGAGACAAAGTCTTGAGTGAACAGTTTTTCTTTCCCCAGTATAGATTTGAGGAAGACAGAGAGAGACAGCAGATCTATGTCACTTTTTACCTTGTGTCTGCAGGTAACAGCACGCAAATTCTTGAAAGTATCGTGGAAAATCTCCTACGGGCAATTGCCTGGCCTTGCTTCTTACAGATATCTGATGAACAGACTAAAGCCTTATGCTGCCATCTGCTCATGTGGATGAGCTCTAGGAACATCCAGAGTTGTATGCCCCTCATATAGAATGTAGCATCTGACTTTCAGCAAAACAGACCAGCAATCCACTTGCAGGTATTGTCACATGAACTCTTTGCTCCTCTACCAATGCAATCTGGGATCCTTTTTTCCTTCTGGTTAAAAACCCAAACTCAAGCTGAGATTCTCAGACAAGCAGTTGCAAGAAGCCCAGAGCTCCTCCTTTACCCTCTTCAAGGAACAGCCACTAATGGAAGTTGCTGACAGCAAGGAAAGGCAGTTAGCATTTTTCTGCTTAACACAAAAGCAAAATACAAATAATCACAGCAAAAGCCACTAGTGCATTCCCTTTCTCCAGTCTCTCATTCTGGAGAAATCAAACTCTTTCATATAAATTAATCTTGCCCAAATCATTTGCAAGGTAGACACAGAAAAACCTGTAAGCTTCTCTGTGATTAAGCTCTCTCACCTGTAAACAGTCCTCTGTAACTACAGAGCACCTACAACCAAGAAGTATCAGCTCTTCTACACCTGGCACTGCTGATTGCACATTCCTCCTCTTGCCTTTACACTGCATATCCCATATGGTGGGTGGTGTTTGTGTTTGGTAGCATGGAGTTGTGACCATCCCTGCATGAAGCATGAGAAGCAATCCCTCCTCTCATATTTCTCAAAACTTCTTCATGCTGCTTCCAGTGTATGGGAACACAGTGGGGATAAGGAAAGGTGCAATGCAAACACCCACTGAAAGAATAAATTAAAGAAAGGTGAGGAAAATTTCATTGCACAAGGAGAAGGCAAAGAAAGGGAGTCAATTTAGGCTGAAAAAGAGAGGATTAGAGGAGGCAGGCAAACATACAAAAATTACTATGTATAGAAAGGCAATTTTATGAGCTCTATGTTTACTAGATGTGACACAGCAGGAAGATCTGTTAGGAGTGATTTAGATAAGCTCATCTACACACAGGGCAAGGGAATGGACCCGTGGTCTTTCCACCATTATTCTCTATGATTATCTGTGCACCTAAGAACCCCAAGGTTCAAGGCATCCTCTTGCTGACTAGCACAGTAAGCCAGTCAAAATAGGGTTTGGTTCCCAGTTCATTCAAGCTAGAGTTTCCTCACAAAACAAAGTCTCCTGTTAGCCTCAGGTCCTAAACATCCAAATAACAACAGTAAAAAAAATAACCACAGCCAAACATCAAAAGTGAGAGTAAATCTACAAAAGGAAGGTCAGTATTAAAATCCATTAGGTGAAGAAAGACAGACTCTATTAAATTTATTGCTTGATTTCAGAACTTGGGAAGAGCCTCTTCATTTCCTGTACGTCTTGAGTATTTACTATGTCTCCTATGAGCTAAGTCTTCCAGAGTCATTTTAATGTCATGTTCTAAGCACTTCTGCATTGTAAATCATCGATTTTTATCTCCTTCTCCCAATCAATACAAAGATATTTATGCTGAACACATAAAAGCTCTTGACACTATAGAAAAAACAATTACACCCTGCAAGATGCTTGCTTTTGGTCGTTGACATCATGGAATTATCCATTACACTTTGCACATGCCTGCCATTTACAGGAAAGCAGAGTGACCTTGCCTGCCTGCAGTTCGCATCTGTGCGGCTCAGGGAAGCAAAACAGCTGATACCCACCTCTGCTTGAGGACTGCAAATTGTGGAAGCCAGGGGAAGCCATGCAGGCAGAAGCAGCTCTTATGTCTGCCTTGCTCCTGTGTTCCTCCTGGACGTTGCTTGCTGTCACAGACAGGATGCTGGCTAGACGCATCTTTCTTCCAACCACGACAGTTATGCTGCCCTTCACAGCCCTGGGGCAGACCTGAAAACTTCATTTCCTCTCGTCTGCCAGTGCTCCAAGGACTGCCAGCATGGCTCTTCTGCCTCTTACCATCCCTACCCAGGAGATGTGCAAAGACTGTATTTAAACCACAGGGCAAACACACTGAAGCACCTGCAAGCTCCTGCTACAGTAACTGTGTAGAGCACACCACGATCCCATTTGGCTTGGCCATCCCCCCCCTTAATTAATGCTGTACCCTTCCTGGATGCAGCCAGGACAGTGGGCACAGAAACACAGCACACCTGAATGGCTCCAGCATGCCATGTCACTGCTGAGAGGGCCATGAGAGGTGGCAGACACCAGCCCTTGTATCTTGGCAAAGCTGCAACAGACTTGTCAAGTCTGAGCAGCTTACGTTCATGGTTCACCCACCCATCCCCGTCTTGCACTTTCTTATTCCAGCAGCAGCAATTCACACCTTTCTAGCAAAGCACTCACCGTCTGCACTCCTTGGAAGGGACCCACTGCCAAAGGGCCCTGGGAGGTGCAGTCTCCCCAGCCCCAGAAAGGGCTCACCCAGCACCAAACCAGGCAGCAGCATCTGAAGAACAAGCATGCCAAACAATAACTAACAGCAGTGGTGCACTGCTCATCCACTTTGCCATTTCACTTCAGGTGATGGTGTGGATTTCCTCTGAAGTTGCCACATGCCTGTAGCCCACCAGGTGAGGACAGCCTTCACTAACAGCTAAACACAACCACATTTCATTTTAAAACCTCAGCCAGATCTTCTAGGGTAGCAGACTAATTCCAGCAAAACTAGGGAGCTGTGATGATTGCATCAGCTCCATTCCAGTAAGCCAGGAACACATCTATAAAGGGAGAATTAAAAACCCAATGGTCATCATTCAAGAGGAAGAATTGTGAATGCAGTAACACCAATGTATAAGCTTTAGGGCCCAATGTCTTCCTGTTTAATTCTCTCCGATCCCCACTGACCCAGCTGAGAGAGGCAGAGATATTTGTCATTAGGAGGACAATTAATTTTTCTGTGTAGCCGGTGGATAGAAGTTCCAGGCACAGCATGGGAAATCTATAGATTCACAGGCCTGCTTATACTGAATCTGTCACTGTGTTTCTGAACTATTAGAGGGAGTTTTTGTGTGTGTGTTGATTTTTTTTTTAATCTTTTGTTAGCAAAACAGGCAGAACTCAGCCAAATTCACTGCCTAGTGGTGGATGTGATCTCGTTAACAGAGGACCTGGACGAAAACGGCAAGAAAAAGCCCTTCTGTGCTTAAAAACTCACAGCCTCACTTGGACTCTCAAATTGCAGAAAAAAAAAATAATATTGATTTTTCTTCTTCTGTTATGCCTTGGCTTCTGAACACCTGGAGCATCAGCAGTCAAAGGAACGGAGTGAGAATGCCAAGCAGACAATGAGGGCAGCAGTGAGAGCAGGGATGTGGCCCCTCACTTTACAAGGGCTGGCAGAGATGCACACAGAAGAAATTCTGAAGGCAAGAGCTCACAGCATATTACCTCAACAGTAATACCTTTTGCAATATGTCCTCTTCAAAAACCAAAGCAGCCTTAAATCGCAACAGCATACAATTAAGCTGATTTCATACTCTTTAATTTAAATCTAATAAGACAGCACATGCAGATCAGTTTTAAACCACAGAGAAATAACAGCCTTCATTCACAACAAGGGAAGTGCATACACAGGGATTTATCATCATTCCATTAATCCACTTTAAAGTCACACCTTAACTAATTGGAAAACAGTGAAATTAATTGGCACAAACATAAATTAACTGTCATTTCTACATAAAACCTACGCAACACATTGCACAGCAGTCAATGAAAGACTTACTGATAGGTAAAGTACTTGAGAACAAGTGTTTGAAAAGCAGGGTGGTCCAACAGACAGTATCCATTCACCTGGCCAGATGAATGCACCAATACCACTGCCAGCCCTGAATAAAACACCCCACGGATCCCAGAGTGCAACAGATCAGGCTGATGTTACCTGCTGTGCCCCTACAGCACTCTGTGATGCTGCAGCTGGGCTGCTCTGAGTGACACACGTGCCAGCTTGCAGAATCACTGCACGGTCTTATTTGGAAGGGACCTTAAATACCATTCAGTTCCAATCCTATCATGGGCAGGGCCACCTCGCTCCGGAGCACCATCAGACCTTGCCTTGAGCACTGCCAGGGATGGTTGAAACCAGAGCATGTTGTGTCTTATTTTTCAGGCCTGTAATGTAAAGCCCCATCTCTGTTATCTCCCTGCTCACCTTTACCTATCAATTCTAATTTGCACAGACTGACAAGCTGCACTCTACTTAGAAAACAAACAGATATTTCAAAAGTATCAAAGAGAATTGAAAAGACTTTGCCCAAGGATGCTTGCTTTGTAATTTGCATAACATACAAGCTGTGTGTCATGTCATTAATGAAATGCTCCTAAACAGAAGCGATGCACAGCACAGTCATCACTTCTGTAACGAGGCGTTCACTCAGAGATTCTGGCATGCACTCAGAGCAACTCCTTGGGATGATCCTCACTTTACATGCATCAGGTGCTGCCCAAGGGAGGGGCAGCCCCACGGCACCTCTGGGAGGATGAGAGCACAGCAGCAAGCCTTGCTGATGCTATACAACAGCAGGTGGTACTGCGTGCACCTGTTCTCTGCTGTCAGAGAAATAGGGTCACATATGCCAAGCATGCCCCCTAAAGCATCCTTCCAGATGATTATGCACATGTGCACAAACACATTTCCAAAAAGAACTGCAGGCACCCAAGTGTGGCTCCTGCACTAGCTCACAGCAGACAAATGCTCAGAAGACAGCAGGCTCCACAGCCCTCATGCGCTGCCATGAGCTTTGGTTTGCTCTGCAGAGACACAGAAGGTCATACAGCAGAAGTCCACATTAAATACTCATTAGGGAATCAGGCAACTGCACACACAAACTCTGTACTGAGCAGAAAGGAGCTACTGACCCCTTCTGACAGCTTAGGCAGCCTCGAGCTTTTAGCTCAATATCCTCATGAGCAGCAGCTTGGCAGCCTGAATCACCACCTTATTATTTCAAATGCAGCCTCATCAGGTTATCTGCAGACATGCGTATGGCACGTTTGAATGCCCATCCAAAATTAATTCGAAACCATCCAGCACAGGGGTTTCTTTTCAAGTTGTTCTCTGCTGACATGATGATTTATTGATTTTATCTCTACACAAGGAAAGCACACAGCACCTCCAGTCAAAAGATATGCTGCTGGAGGCAGAGGAAAGCAGCGTGGAAAAATAGCTCAGATGTGGACACTGCTAGATGCACAGGAATGCTGAGGTTAGGCTGGTTGCTTGCTTAAATCCTGCACGAATACCTTACAAGTGATTAAAAGCTTTTAGAAGTCAGCGCAGCCCGTGTAATGCTCTGCTCAGAAAAAGAGCAGGTCTTCCTTGTATAGAACTTTCCAGCAGCCAAAACTTTATCTTAAACAAACTCTAAATTACTTCCAAATATTTCAAGTAATCATCCTAAGGAGTAAGATTATTATGAAAACAAACAAATAAATAAATAAATAAAAACTAGAGCTCCTCGTATCACAAGGATGCTGCACTGCCCTCTACAGTCTCCATCATTTTATCATCCCAGAGCCTAGATGCAGAGATTCTTATAAAATTGGCTCTAAAGACATCACAGAGAGGAGTGCTGTCTCCTGCATGCAAAGCAGAGCTAATGATTCAAATGAGGGTACAACCCTTCGCCTGGTTCTCAGTGGTGCTTTCCTGGCCTCTCTTCAGAAAGACACATCTACAAAAATAAGTCATAGCATTTTAGGAAGGACTTTCAATATCACTGTCTTTATAACAGGTAAAAATAAAGATGCGAACAAAGCTGAAAATAAAGATTGTATTTTTTAATCCCTTGCTCCCTTCCCACTACTAGTCCTGTGAACTGCATCACAGGATGGAGGGTCTAACTGGCTCCTTCCAGATCCACGGCATTCAACCTCTGTGAAGAGCTACAGAGAGATGGATGCCCCCATGAGTGGCAGCATAAAGGGCTGCATTTTGCATGTGCTATTTCCAGACAAGGGGATAGGGGCATAGGACAACCCTTAGAGCATGACCTTAAGCCAGAGTCTGGAGGAGGACAGAGTTCTCCAGGAGACATTATGAACCATTAGTCTCCAGCACACACAATAAAATGGGCAAGAAGCTGGCACTTCAGGGTTACTTCCAGCAGTGTTCCCATCTTTCCAAACTTCAGCCTCTGCTGTACCCTGCCCTATGAGGCTCATCAGTCTCACGTCACAGCTTAATGAAAGCACCCTGCATGACAACTGGGCCTCCCTGGGGAATCCTCAGACTTTAGTACAAGAGATGATAGAAAAGATGACTGGGCTGCCACAATATGGAAATGCTTCCCATTCTTCCTGAAAATGATGTGTTCTTTCAGTTCGCGTGTCTTCTTGTGCATCCTCCTGTAGTTGGAGTTTCTTACAAAAAGAAATGAGATTCCCTCTGCTAATTCAGTAGTGGCCCCTCAATGTTGCATCAGTCCTTCGAGCCATGTTATTAGGAGCTACTGAGAACTGCTGCAAACACTGAGAAACAGTTACCTCCATCCAAGACAAAGCTGGAGAGCTTTTAAGTTGGCCAAATGTATATCATGTTGAATCACACTCAATTAACCTAATCAAGTATTTCTCTAATGAAAACATACACTTCTGTCAGTTTCCAACTCAACCACAATTCATTCAACGCTAAAGAGGGGGGAATAAAAAAAAAGCATTAAAAACCATCTGTTCTCTTTAAATAGAAAATCTATTTTTACCTACATGATGAGCCCAAGTAATTATAAAAGAAGTGGAGTGAATGTCAAAAAGGAAAAGAAGTGAGGGCAAAACAGCTGCTACCTTGTGATTATCACGGCACAAATGTTTCACTAACCATGTGGCTTTGTCCTTACACCCCTCATCCTGCAGCACATAACCTGCTGTCAGCCCATTAGCTGAAGCTATGCAGTGTATGCCACAAGGGTTACAGCACACCAAAGAGAGATCTGGTGAATTAGTCTTTACATACTAGAGCTGAATGCCAACAGAATGCCAACATTAAAGGTCTTAGAAAAGGGTTAATTTCTGAAGGAAATAAATGACAATAAGTGCCAAATTCAAAACTGCAGCTCCCAGATGAGGTGACATTTCTTGCCTTACAGTTCCCCAGTAATCCAACTGCTCACAGAAACTATGACAGCATCAACCAAATCAGGAGAACTCCTCATACTCAATTCTTTCTGTAACACAGAATTCAAGCACCTGTCAGTGTTTCCTAAAGAGCTGCTCTACTTAACAGACATGAGAGAAATGCTAAAGGAGCATGTCTATCATGCTACACTGAAAGGGTTATCTGTCTCAAAGCAGTTCTGACTTCTTGTTCAACATTCCAGTGACTCCAGGCAAGCAAAGGCTGCTAAGCAACACCACATGTAGAAGTGTTCCTTCCTCCCTGTCTCTCCTTTCCCTGGTCTAAAGGAGAAAAAACACAAATCAGGGTGAGAACAGAAGCTCAAACTGCATCCGTCTGCCGGGCAGGAAATGGGAAGCACACAGAGAGCAAGGAACTGAACTGGGAAGAGGCAAGAGAGCAACAGGAAAACAAATGAGAAGAGGAGCATCTCTGGAGGTCTGTCCTTGTGCCTTCAGCCAGGTAAGTACCTGATGACGTGTCTTGCAAACTTCTTGCTGGGGAATGCTGAAAACTTATAAAAGTCATTTCCCCCACATTAGACTATCAGAACCTTTTATAAACTTATTTTCCCTGCAAAAGGGGTACTCTGCAGCTGTTATCAGAGTTACTATCAAGCTGAAGTTACTTGGTGATTTATTGACTTATTGATGTAATTACAAGTGAAAAAGTCAGCTTTGTTTTATGCTTTTGTTTCTAGCTCTCATATTTACAGAGGAAATACCAGAAAATCAGCAGTACCCAGACTAAAGGTTGAAGAGTCAGAGTGTGTGCCCTTTCTGACACTTGGCACTGCTGATTTTCAGTGTCAGGTTGGAAGTTCAGGGGCCTGAGTCATTGCTTCTGAGCACGTGGCAGCACTGTCACCTCAAACTGAAGGCCTAAATGTTATCATTAGGAAATACCTAAAGCCATTTGCAGAGAAAACATAGCTGTCAAAAAGAAGAGCACATCTCCCATCTCCTTGTTATTGCAGCACATATACTACAGGGAGACCCAGAGATAAAAAGGATATCAGCAGCATCAAACTGGGAGGTGCTGAACTGTATCAGCATAACTAATGAAGCCAGCAGCTTGAGGACCCCTTCCTCAGAACAGCACTTTCCATTTTCCATAAATTACAACTGTTTTGCCATTTTGGAGCATCTCAGGCTAAATCATGCAGCAAGCCTCAGAGCTCCTGGGTAGTCAAGGTGAGAGTCTGCCAGAACTGGGGCAAAAATGAGAGCTTCACTGGATACCGACTCCTCTGTAACCAAGAAGAGGAATCCCAAAGAATTCATTGTACTCTCCCACCCACAAATTGCCCCCTTCTGTGGCTCTCCATGACAGTAGGTGCACATTATACAATTCTCCATTGCATGGAAATGTTGGCAGGTGGCTCTTGGAACCAAGCAAGCTGACCACGCTTGTCATACAGCATCACAGAAGGACTGTTGGACCCCTGCCCTAAAAACCATAGCAGGCAGCCTAAGTTTTGGCAGCAGGAACATACCTTAATTTGCTTCACGCTGTCTTTCACTTCTCCATCATGAAATGTACAATTGCAGGGTGTGAGAGGTACAGAACTTCTAAAGAGATTAGAAATTAAACTAACTTGTAACTACACTGTAGTTTCATGCAACAGGTATGTTTGTTCAAAAGACTATTTTTGAATGCAACCATCATAACTTCACCCACTAAAATGTAAGCCTTCATTGAACAATAATAGCTGTTGTTGAGTTGAGTGTGGAGTGAAGTGAAAATCTCAACTGTTGTAACAAATAACTTTGCAGTCCTTGTGTCAATGAAAAAAAATCCCTTCTTTTCTTTCACCTGCTCCCTTGAAAAGAAACTCAGTATTTAAATTGCTGCAAAACAAGAAAGAAGACAGAAACCTCCCACACGTTAAACATTATGTATGTGATTGTTGTGGTGATTGCATTGTTCTCCAGGGTTGACTCAAAGCTTTTAAGCACAAAGCCTATCTACAGCAAGTTATGCAAAATGGGCTTCAAAATGCAAAGCTTCATCAAACTTTTCAACAAAAATTGTTGATATAAAACATTGGTTCCAGAGAGTCAAGAGGTAACAAAAGAGAGGAAGAAGAAATATCCACCTTGGAACAGACAATGCTTCAGTTCCCTCTGCCATTATCAGATAAGAAGTTTTAGGCTCATTTTGTCCAGTTACCAAAGAACGAAGAAGTACCCACAATATAGAATAAAAACTCATTCTTGTCAGAAACTCACCCAAAACTCCCGAAGTCCAGATTCACTACAGCTCTGATAGACACCAAAATGCTTCAACTAGGGCTTGTCATGAAAAGACACCTCCCTCCAACAGAAATCCTGCACTACCATCTCCCAGATCAACTTGAGCAGTGGCTTTGCTGATGCATTGGTATTATTCAACTTTGTGCTGCCACACAATCTCACCTGCCAATTTATGGTTTGCCTTATCCCTGGGGATACAAAGCGTCATGTCTGCACATCCTCCAATATTATTCTCAGAAATTGGGCCATATATTTTATGTAACCAAAATATTAAATGACATTTGCACGGTTTGGAGACGCGTGTAAAGATATAATGGAAAACCACACTTTGTAACCACACATATTTTACTCCAGCCCCAAGAAATTCTTTCTTCTTTCATCCAGATCAAAAGATGCTATGGCCCAGCCTGCAAGTAAGACAGCCTGTTTCCACTGAAAATCCTTGCTGTCAGAAATCACTTTTCCTTTTCCCCTCCAAAGTTCTCTGTTCAGCTCAGTGCCTATCTTCCCTCCCTTTCACTTCTTCCAGTGCCCTTCTCCAGTTTGTGACCTCAGGATTTGAGAAACCATATTGCAATCCTTTTCCCAAAGGTGAACCTGCAATTGCACTTTATTAACGCTCGTGTTTCTCAAGCATGACTCGCTAAAGTCTCCTACTGGTGACTGTCCTGGCTGTCAGTTTCCAATAGCTTATTGACCCATTGGGAAAAAACCCTCTTCTCTTCACTCATCAGGCCAGAAGTCCATGCCTGAGATGTACTCTTCGCTGAAAGCCATTCTTAATTGTCTCTCTCAGAGCAAATTAAAAATTGAAAAGGAGAAAGATCTACTGCAAGTTGTTTGCTGCAGATGACAACCCACGATCCTGATAATCGCCTTTCTAAAGTGGCTCAAATACTGATCCTCTGATGGAATTAACAGCAATATCAACAGGAATTAGCCGTGTGCAGAGGCCCTCTATCTGCAGAATCCCCTTGATGAGCTAATGGTTAGGAAAAGAGAAAGTACCAACCAAGGAGCAATAAACCCTTTTAGAAAGCTCTTTTCCTTCAATCTCTGTGAGATACCACAGAAGACTGAATAGTTTTGGGGGTTTTTTTCCCAACTGTATAAGAATTCACGTCTCAGGAGGAAGTGCTGGGAGAGGTTTGAGGGATTTTGTACTTTTTTTAAACAATACACTATCTGCATATACTGTGTAGACACTTGTGAGATGTAAATCACATCCTGATTTTCAACATTCTTGTAAGAAGTGCTAAAGTGTCTCAAAAATGTTTTCTGACCAAGCTAAGTAGTTTGGGTATCCATAAAACTGTATTTGAAAAAAATATAACTAGCATCTAAAACCATGTCAGCCAGCTGTAGAAGTAAGCACTATCTCACAAGATCTCAGGTGCTTTCAGACCCTGTTAAAGCCAATGAAGACCAATTATGGCCCCCAGTATGGCAAACATTTGAGCCACAAAGATTTAACACTGCCTACCTCAGGAAGGGAGCAGCAGAATGAGGACTGAAGCCCTGACACAAGGTGCTCCTATGATGATTCAGGAGCTGGACTCAATGATCCTGATGAGTTCCTTCCAACTCGTGGTATTCTATTGTTCTACAAGACTCAGCCATGACTTCTGTGCAGGGCCCAGAGAAACACCAAAGTCATGTGCAAAAAGTACTGGTCAGAATGGCTGAAGTTCTTCTATGCAATTTTTCTTGTAGCTGCAAGTGTTGATGAAGAGGTACCGTAAGAAATGAAATAAACCAGCCTTATCCCATCTTCGCCCTTCTCCAGTGCAGTTGGGCCCCATATTCTTCCCTCTAAGGCAGCTGTCACCAGGGAGCATGGTAAGGACCACTCTCTGCAATCCACACACACACTTTTATTTCGATGTCTATCCATTCATTTAACCCTTCACCACCAAATCAGTCTGTCTTGCACCTAAAAAGGAATAAGTTCATTCTGGATAGAACATCTAATGTTCAAAAAAAGACAAAAAGAGCACAGCCAGCAGGTCGAGGAAGGCGATCGTCTCCCTCTGCTCTGTCCTGGTGAGGCCACATTTAGAATACTGTGTCCAGTTCTGGGCTCCTCAGTTCAGAAAAGACAGGGATCTCCTAGAAGTCCAGCAGAGGGCTACAAAGATAATAAAGGGCCAGGAGCATCTCTCTTATGAGGAAAGGTTGAGATACCTGGGTCTGTTCAGTCTGGAGAAAAGAAGACTCAGAGGGGATCTGAGGAGGCAAATGGATGAGGTCAGGCTCTTCTTGATGGTGTGCAGTGATGGGACAAGGAGTAATGGCCTCTAACTTGAACATAGGAAGTTCTGTACTAACATGCAGAAGAACTTCTTTACAGTAAGGGTGAAGGAGTACTGCAACACACTGTCCAGAGAGGTTGTGGAGTCTTCTATGGAGGTATTCAAGACCCGGCTGGACATCTAACTGTGCCCTATTGTAGGGAACCTGCTTCAGTGGGGGAGGTTGGACTCAATGATGTCTTGAAGTCCCTTCCAACCCCTGCGATTCTGTGACATCCATGACTGATTAAGACACGTCTAATTGGATTTGTTTGTAGTCAGTGTAAGAAGTTCAGCACATACTTATCAGATAAACAGATGATAGCTACATCCCCTTTTAAGTGGGAATTCATCTCCTAAAACTATACAAAGAACAGTCAGCACAGGGCCTGTGTGCTTAAAGAGCAGCTCAAAGAATGAGCTGATAGAACTCATGCCTCCCCAGCCCCTAGACTGATTCGTCAGAAGCCCTTGCTGGATAATTGGTTGAGCTTTCCCAGAGCACAGGAGTAATAAGCAATAGATCATACAGTGGGAAGTGAACACAAGGTCTCCTTAATGACTACTTAACCCCACCAACCATGACGTCAACCTATCTGAAGCATGTAAGAGGCTGCTTATGAAAGCAAAGCTGCCTGATGTTTTTAGATAACCTCTCCTGATAATTAGGACTACTCCTATTTTGCTAAGAGTCAGCTCTGCAGCTGAGCAGCCCCACAGAAGGACTTAACCAGACCAGATGGTACACACTTGTTTTCCACATGCATGGGAACCAAAGGAACACTTCAAGAAAGTAACATACGCCATAAATGTTAAGGACTGCTGCAGATGGGTCCCCAAGGCAAAGCTGGCATCATTACTTAGAGGAAAGGCAAGCCACAGACCTTTGTTTTACAACCCCTTATGCAGCTCACAGTCCTCTTGCTGCCGCAGTGCTTCCAGTACAGGGCATGGCACATCCGCAGATCTACCACCATGCTCACAGGACTTCCTCCTTAATGGCCCACCCGCACCAAAAGGATCCATTTCACCATGACCTAAGCATATTAAATTAGTGCTACAGCCATTACCAGCAAGGCTCTGGGGCCACATTTGATTTAAGGTGTCCTACATGCCCGAAAAAGCTTGGTTTGCTACATCACTTATGTCTTCAAACCTCTAAAAATATCTTTAGAAACCGGGCTCCAGGGCCCACAAGCCCTTCAGCTTACCTCTCCTCAGAGCAATAACACTGCCTACACCCTGCCACTGCATCCAGCTCTCAGCTGAGTCCCTCCCCACCCTTTCCCAGAGCAGTTGCCTGGCTTTGTGAACGATAATACTCAAAGCAGGCTCTCCTCAGAGGCGGTTTCCCTGAAGAATACTCTCAACTTCAACACTCATCAAAACAGGAAGGAAACAGATTTTAAATGTTCTCCAATCTATTTTGCAAGCCATTTTGAAGCCTGAGTACATATTTTCCTTTGAACGTTTTCTCATGGGGACGGCGTGTAAACACAAACTTGGCCTCTTTATAAAATTAACTGTGCTTCGAGTATTTAGTAAAGAACACACAGTTGCAATCAATATTTCACACAAAGCAGGCGTTTTTTAAGACTTGCTCTCAATACAACCAGATGTGAGTCAGGTCAATTGTTAGCAGGAATTTAAGCGACGTGTGTGCCTCACAACTGGAGGTGCCCAAGGCCATGGATGGGGACCCGGGCAGTCCGAGCTGGTGGGGGGCAACCAGACCACGGCAGGGAGTTGGAACTGTATGGGCTTTAAGATCCCTTCCAATCCAACCATTTTGTCAGTCTGTAATTTCCTATGGCAAATAAAACACGATGGCAGAAAGTCACAGTGAGGGACCCCTGCTGGAAGACCTGGAGGCCATGCTAAGCCCTTCACTTCTTACCCTCCCACAGAAGGGCCCGACAGTCCTAGCAGGGTAAATGCCTGCCCAGCCCAACAGGAGGAACACACATTTACAGGAGGCAGAGCTCACTCTATGATGCCCTGAACTCCTGAGGAAACACAGGACTGATGGATTCACCATGCCACAATGTCGTGTTTCATCTGCTCCTGGTAAACACTGAGCTGCAATATGCACCTATCTTCTAATTCCTAACACTACCCACATCTACATGACACCCAGACAGACAAAGCAAGCTAATCAACCATCCTGTTAAGTCCCAATATCACTGACCCACAGCAGAAAACATGAACATCCCCATAATACTGTTAGATTCTCTATACATCACAGGTTCCCAATCATCAAAATTCACCTACAATGAAACAAGCTTTCAGATTGGAGTCACTGTCTCTAGAGGTGTTCAAAGAAACCTGTAGATGTGGCACTGAGGTATATGGCTTAGCAAGCATAGTGGTGATGGGTTGGTGGTTGGACTTGGTGATTTTAAAAATCTCTTACAACTTTAATGATTCTATGACTCTACTCTGAAGAGTGACCTGTGTGTCCATTTAATTTATCTTTACAGTATATCTGCTCAGTAATTTTTTTCATTTAGAAACACCTGATGCACATTTACTACTGCGAGGAGACCATAAATATACTTCTGATGGTAATAAATAAGTGATCTGCAGCATTTGGCTCACTCCAGCACTGACCTGAACTGCACACATTTCAAATTGGGTTGAAGCCAAAGCTTCTGGAGACCAAACTTGCTTCATTTCTGAACCCTAAGCCAGCAGGAACAATGTATTATTTAACAATAAAAATCAGAGCAGACTGCTCAGACACACATCTCTGGATCACCACAAGTGATCACCACCACCTCTGTTGGCAGCCCATGATCACAGAGGCACTCTGGCTATTATTCCCTTCTCTGAGGAACAGCTCTGATTCAAAGACAGAAGCTGACACCACCCAAGCTCCTGGATGCCCCCTGCTCCTCCCCATGTTTTCTGACCAACACCAACCCTGCATTCCACTGACGGCGCCACTGCTCCACACAAGAACAGGCAGGGTTGGCATCTGCCAGATGACAGAAACCTAAACAGAACAATACACCTTTGAGAAAACATTACAGTTTATATCTGAATGGAATTTAATACAAGTACATTCAGGAAATGCACCCTAATACTGAACACTCTTCAGGTCTTCTGTGCTTAAGGAATTATTCCTCAATCAAAACATTTACTAATTATCTAGGGGATAAGGAATTAGCTGCTAGATGTGCTTACCAAGATTAAATTTTGCAATCCACCAAGGAACTTAATGAACACAAAGCATGTGGAGAACCTTGAAAGCAGTACAGCCCAGAGCATGCAGCCCTACAGAACAGAACAACTAAAGCTGAGATATGAACTGGTGAGGAATAAAGGAATTTCTGCCAGGTCTGACGTGGCACACAAAACAAGCAGGTAACAGCAAGCATTGCAAGATATTCCAGTTGCTCTGGACCAAGTCAGGTGAATTTAGCAGGGTTTATTAGCTTGGTTGAGCTGCAGCACCAGTGAGAGGCAGAGGCAGCTCCAGGACAGCAATGTGCAGCAGGAACTAAAGGAACAGCACCCAGTGGAGCACAAACACTTCCTATCTAGCAAAGCAAAGGTCTGCTAAAAGAAGTTTGGAAAATGATGATCCACACCAAACCTTCAGTAGCTGAACCAAAAGGCAATGCACCTGTGTCTCCAGGCTACAATCAGTGTAACAACACTTGAACTTTGCCTCTGGTGTTAGCAAGGTTTGTGAGGTCATGTACAGAACCACAAGCAAGTGCTTCACCCTCTGCTGACCTCTCAGCTCCATATACTCACGTTCAGAGGAGTCCTCCTCCAAAGTCTGCATCCACATCGTGTCAGTCCGGGCCTTGCCCAAGGTCACCTCCTCTTTGGGGCACAGTCTTGAAAGACAGCGCAGCACAGCAAACACAGGCGAGCATCACTGAATGACAAAAGGAAGAGAGAAATTAGTCTCCCCACTAAGTCCAATCCTTACAAAAAGCTGAAGCTTAGGATTGCTACTGCAAGCTTATGAACTGTGGCATGCCATCCTAACATCCTTCAAAGCTACCAGGTCTATGTGTCCCCCAGACGAGCTGGGGAAAGGCACAGAGATCCCTTGGACCTCGCTAAGAGCACAGAGCGGGTAGTAACAGGGGAGGGGGCTGTGACCTGAGGTGGGAGCAGCAATGCCGGCTCTCCACGCAGCCGGGGCTCACCCAGGCGGTGACGGCAGCGGTGGAATCGATCGGAGCACGGAAGGCCATTACCCTTCACATCAGCGCTCTCAGAGCCCGGCGTCCCCTCCGCGCCTGGAAGCGTACAGCCGCAGCCGAGCCCCCCGTGACCACAGGGCCACCTGCTCTTTGTTCGCGCTCTTTAAAGCAGGCTTCGCTACGCGGTTTCTCTCCCCCGAAACCCACATCCCCGCGCTCCTACCTGCCCGTCCCTCCCCGGGACCTCCACATCCGCAGCCCCCGGCTGGGGGGACAGGGACGAGCCGTCCCCGCAGCCATCACCGTGGGATGCCGCCCCGCTCCGGGCACCGCCCGCCCGCACTCACCGTCCGTCGCCATGGCCGCAGCGGCGCGGCCCGGCTTCCCGATGGCGGCGGAGGGGGGATGCGGAGCTCGGCCCGGGGCCGCCGGCAGCGGGGTGGGGACGCGCTGACCGACCCGTACTGCACCTCCCCGCCGCCCGCCTCGCCGAGGGGGGGAGCCCCCGGGCCGCGCCGAGGGGGTCCCGGCCACGCCGCCTTCTCGCCACCGCCTCCGGGCACGGAGCCGTGCGGCTTTCCCGCGGCTGCGGGGCCGTGCACCTGCACCCGCACCCCATAATGCCCGCGGCCTCGGGGTGCGCGGCGTGAAACTCAGACAAACCCAGTTCGGGAGGATAAGCAGTTTCGCCCGGTCTCTCTCAAAACGCTGCGTGACTTCCAACCCCAGGACCTTCCCGACACGGCGGAGGTGAAGACGGCACAGCCACGTGTGAAGAACTGAGCTGCAGACACAGCCCATGCGGTGTAGCCCGCAGTTGGGATTGGGGCTAGCTGCTCCAACCTTAGCGGGCCCATTAGTTTCTTCATATCGCTGTGATGTGTGTCTACACACATGCTCCATAGCTACGCAGACTGTTATGATCTCAAACCTTTTCCACGCTAAACTTGCATAGTCTTACTCTTTTGACCTTTTTTTTCTTGTTAGGATTCTGACATCCTTATCCGCAGTACCTGTAGTGCTTACCTTTACTTGGTTGGGCCTTGCTGATTTTTCCACTGGAGTAAAAATGGTGTTGGAAAATGTCTTCCACTTCAGGTGTTTCTAAACTGACGTCACCTGGACGTTTCAAAGCTTATCTGTTACCCCTATAAACGTGGCATCCACACATTCAGACATCCGCACAGAGGATCCTTGGGCTTTGCTAAACATGTGGTGATTACCGTTGTATGATAGCAATTCTTTAGTCAATTAAAAGACAGTTTTGGCTGTTTAATAAAGCACTTCCTTGTTGTCCACAAACAAGGGTTAGAGTGCAACACTAGTGCTTAATTTAATTTTTCCAGTGTCCAACATGTTTGTCATTGAGGCCTGATCCTCCTTACCAACTAATGCATTTAATACATGCCCTTTTTATATTCCAACCCTTTATGTTTCCACTTAAGAGTTTCTTCTTCTAGGCAAAGGCACTTCCATCCCTTTGGGCTTTGAAACACCCACTGCAGTGTCTGATGAGGGTGCGTGTTAGCAGAATTCTTCAAGGTGAGCTTTGCAGGAATGCAAACCAGCAACAAATTGCTGTTACGCGTTGTGGAGAGACCTTCACAAGACAGGGGACACAGGAGACAGCATCTTTTTCTGAAGGGGCCCCACTTTTATTTAGGGGATGGCAGGTGCTGGTGGGTTAGACCGCTGCTGAATCCTGAGTTCGACCACTGTATGCACAACTGCCTCTCATGTGACAGCCCCAGAGTTGTGCAGGTCCATCAGGCTCAGGTGGAGCTTCTCCTCTGCCCTTCTCCAGTCCCACTGTGGCTGTACAGGGAGCATGGGGTACACAGACCCTCCCCAGGTGGCTGTGGCAGTCACCCTGGCCAGCACTCCCGTTCCCCCACACCATTCCTGTTGCTCGTAGGGCTGAGGAGGAGAGAGCTGTGAGCAGAGGGATAACAGGGTGCCAGCACTCTGAATCAGAGGGTAAAACAATAAGGAAAGGTTTCTCAGATGTGCTTTTCCTCTCTGCAGTTCTGCTTATGCAGTTACTTGCTCCTACAGCACAGAGAGATGGAAATTACGTACAGAGATTCTCAGTATTTACTCCATTACAGGGACCAGAGTTTGTGGTGAATGAGAGAGAATTCGAGACTGGAGTTTGGGGTGAAAGAGTGTGGGTTTGAGACAGCAGTTTAGGGTGAAATAGTAAAAATTTGGGGCTGTAGTCTGGTGGAGAATAGTGAGAAGTTGGGATGAAGTTGTGAATGAGCTAGATTTGGCACTTGAACCTGGGCTGAAAATGCAATGAATTAGGTCTTGCGCATGAGGGCAATAAGGAAGACTTTGGAGTCCTGTTTGGGGTGAAATAGTGAGGGTTTGCATATGCAGTTTGGGGTGAAATAGTGAGGGTTAGAGGCTGGAGTTTGGGGCGAAATAGTGAGGGTTTGGGGTTGGAGATTGGGGTGAAACTGTGAGGACATGGGACTGGAGTTTGGGGTGAAATAGCGAGGGTTTGGAACTGGAGTCTGGGATGAAATAGCGAGAAGTTGGGATGGAGTTTTGGATGAATTAGCCCGGATTTGGAAGTTTACTTTGGAATGAAATAGTGAGGATTTGGGGCTGGAGTCTGAGGGTAATAATGAGGATTTGGGACTACTGTTGGGAAGGAAAAATTGTGAGGGTTTGTGGCAGGAATTTGGGATGGAATACCAAGGACTAGGGGCTAGAGTTTGTGGTGAAATAGCAAGAATTTAGAGCTGGAGTTTGGGGCAAAATAGTGAGGGTTTGGAGTTGGAGATTGGGGTGAAACTGTGAGGATGCGGGACTAAAGTTTGGGATGAAATAGTAAGGGTTTGGGGCTGGAGTTTGGCGTGGAATAGCAAGAAGTTGGGATGGAGTTTTGGATGAATTAGCCAGGATTTGGCACTTGAGTCTGGGGTGAAATTGCAAGGATTTAGCACCTGATTTTGAGGGCAATAATGAGGATTTGGGACTACTGTTTGGGAGGAAACAGTCAGGGATTGGGGCAGGAATTTGGGGTGGAACAGAAAAGATTTGGAGCTGGAGTTTGGGGTGAAATAGTGAGGGTTTGGGACGGGAGTTTGATGTGTAATTGTAAGGATATACAGATGAATTTTTGGGTGAGGTAGCAAGGATTTGGCACAGGAATTCAGGGTGAAATTGTGAGGATTTGGCACTGCTGTTTAGGGTGAAATAGGGGTGAATGAGTGAGAATTCAGGAGTGGAATCCAGGGTGAAAAGCGAGAGTTTGAGGATGGAGCCTCAGGTGAGACAGCAGGGATTTGAAACTGGATTTTGATGAGTAATAGTGAGGATTTGGAGCTGGACACTGTTATGAAATAAGGAGAATTTACAGCTAGAGTTTAGTGCAAGATGGCAAGAGTTTGAGGCTGAATTTCAGGAGAAATAGCAAGAATTTGATGCTAGAGCTTGGGATGAAATAGTGAGGATTCGTCGCCGGAATCTAAAGTGAAATAGTGAAGGTTTGGGGCTGTTTGAGTGGAACAGCGAGAATTTGGGACCAAAGTTTGGGGTGCAATAGCGAGGATTTTGAGACTGGAGTTTGAGACGAAATAGTGAGGACAGTACTTTGGGATGAAATAGTGAGGGGTTGGGGCTCGAGTTTGGTGTGGAATAGGGAGGATTTGGGGCTGGAGTTTGGGACGAAGGTTTGAAGTGAAATGCTGTAGGTATGAGACTGGAGTTCGAGGCGAAAGTGTTAGGGTTAGGGGCTGCAGCATCGGGGCAACAGTGGGCAGGCGATCTGCTGGAGGTGTTTCCTGCCGCCCTCCTGTGGCCGCCGGGAGATACTGCATGGAAGAGCCACAGACCTCATCTATCTGCACTTCAGATAGGCCTTTGATACTGTACCTCACCACATCCTTTTCTCCAAATTGGAAAGTTACAGATTCGATGGGCCGAGCGTTCAATGGATGAAGAACTCACTGCAGAATCGAGTCCTGATTGCAGTGCTCAACGGCTGCAAGTCTGGATGCAGATCTGCGACCAGTGGTGTCCACCAGTGGGTCAGGACCAGGGCCAATACTCTTTAACATCTTCAGTAATTACACACACCCTTGACAAGTTTGCTGATGACACCAGCAAACCCCAGCTGTGGGGTGCAGCTGACTAGCATGGGATGGGATAACATCCAGAGGGACCTGGACAGGATGTAGAGTGGGTCCAGGTGAACCTCACCAGGTAGGGGGATCCTATGCACACAATGGCTCCCGGGAAACTCACTGAGTACTCCGGTTGGGATGATCCCCCCTGGGATGTTCCATATCAGTCACAGAGCCAGCCCCAGGGCTCAGCAGACCAGGGGCCTCATTTCTTCAAGCTGTCAGGTCCTGCAGCTGCAGAGCCAGCTATTTAATGGCGTCCAGGGGATATGGGGGGAGAGAAGAAGCACTTCGCAGACCATACAGATTAGGAACGTATCAGTGTCCCCTGAAAACTGGGATGGAGATTTCAGCACAGATCTCAACTACAGATGTTCAGAAGAGGACAATTCTTGTTTCCCATAAATCCCCCTGAAAACAAAGGCAGTTGTGCTGTTAAAACAGGAGGCCAGGGTGGTCAACCACAGTGTATGATGAGAAGTATCCCCTGGGGTCCATGACCATTGACAAATTTGCAAGAGAGAGAGAACAGAGAACCAGGGGAAACGGTAACAGAATGCTTGAGGCAGGTGAGCTTGAGTGGTGGAGACTGATGCCAAGAGAGAAAGGAAACAGCTGCTGGGTTCCAGGAGCTTTCTTAAGCTTAGGTCCTGGGCTGGTAGATGCACAGGGAACAGACTCAACCACAAGGAAATGAGTTTGAAAAGGTGCCAACAAAACCTCACAAACACAGAATCCCTTTATGGAAAAGGGCATTAGCTCCAGACATTCCCAGAGCTGCAATACACGGTCAGCCTGCTAGTGCTAGCTTAGGACTGAGGGAAGCAATCCAGAAACAAGGGAGCAGTGGAAAAAAAAAGGGACGCACAGCAACCCCTTCAACAGCAGCTCAAAGAGAGAATCCCTCTGTTTTTCTAGAGAGGGAATCAAGGGCATCAGAAGGATATGCATAGCACATACAGCTGTTCCAAACCTGTGCATGATACCCTGAGAAAGGACAGGATCTCAAACCAGCTATAAAGAAGGAATCACTCACCCCTTCCGAAGAACCAGGGCTTCCCCACCACCCACAAAGAAGGCAGTCTCCAAAGACAGATGCTTCTCTTTCAGCTGTCAGCCCTTAAATGAGGGTAGGGAAGGGTGGAGCCAGGCTCAGCCCATTAGGTCCCACAGCTGAACTGCTTCCACCTGTGCTCTCAGGGCTAGACACATCCCCTCACCAGGTGCTCAATCACCAGTTCAGGATGTGACCCTACAGTTCCCATACAGGTTTTATGGAAGGAATAGCAACTCTAGGAGATGCTCACTGAAAACTTCTAACAGTTTTTTAGTAAGCTACTTTACCTTTGGGAATACTGAGGCAATTCCTGGGAGACAGGAGCTGAAGTGATGAAGTGCACAGAGGAGATGCTGCTGTACTTCCCTCTGCAGAGTGCTAATAAGGACTGTAGGAAAAGAATCCGAAATGTTCTGTAATGCACACCATGTTGCACACTGCTGGTGCAAGGAACAAAGTGCTCTTGGGTAGCACTGGGCACATCAGCCATGCAGCTGTGACCTGCCACTGGGATACCAACTGAACTGGTCCTCTCTTATGTGGTAGAGGTAGCAAAAGGGCATTTTAAACCCGAAGACATTACTTAAGATAATAAATATATAATATGTATATGATATTATGATAATTAATGTCTTCCTAGGCTCCTAAGTCTTCAAGAAAGCTACAGTTTGTACAGTGGGAAAGATGGCCACCTCCAACCATAAGTGCCAGGATGTGTGTGCCAGTACTGTCACACTCCTTGCACACAACTCACAGCTGAAAACCCTGATGTGGTGAAACTGGAGTTTTCAATTGTCATCATTTCTCTGAAGGAGGCAGATCAGGACCAGCTGAGGATCTGTTTTGATAGGACTGAAATCCAGTTTCTACCAGCTGTGTTTTTCTCTCTTCTGAAACACTATACTACAGCCTTTCTCTTACTTGCTTTTCCTTCTCTCCATCTTCCATGAGCAAACAGCATCTCAAATCTTTCCTTACTCAAAAAACACATAGGTAAAAAAGAACTGGCAAGCTTACTTCTAGAATTACCTTACTTATACAACCTGATGCTTTAAAGCACAAGCTCTCCCAGCAATGACCTACCTCCAACTTGATAAACATGCTGGGAAAAGTAATTCCTCAGTGTCTGCAGGCTTTGCTCATTCCCAGGCACATCAGCCCAGTTCTCAGCTCAGCTTTACCAACAACAGAAGTACAGCTTCTGCCAGCCATGTTTTCCTCTCTTCTGAAACACTGTACTGCTGCAAGAAGCAATGTTTGAAATGCTTCTTTATTGCACAAAAGGTAGGAAACAAGAAAAGAGTTCTGGATTAGGCACATATTTCAAGAAGGCACCAGGCAAGCCAAGACAATGGAAAGAGATGTAAATTCATCCTTCCATTCGTGTACCAACTGGAGTTCCAAGACTGCAGCATCAGAGTCATTCACCTTCTCTGGGTGCAGTCCTGGAGATGAACACCCCCAAACATGCACACTTGTTCAGTTCTTCCTTTCCCATCACGTCTGGGGTTGATAGAGATGTATTTGTCCTGTTTTTCCTCGAGATTACCCTCTGCTGCCGTGTTTTACTCAACCACTAACAAAAGGACTTCAAGCTGAGATTCTTCACGTAGCAATGTAACTCGAGGAGCTGGGGCTTTCCAGAGGAAGGACCATTTTGCTAAGGAAACCCACAGTTGTTGACAGGACTCTATGCAGCTCACAGGCAGAAGGCAGTGGGGCTCTCACGCTGTTCTGCTCCCATGCAGGGTCCCCAGCACAGTGTGGAATTGTACTGTGATCTACATTTCTCTTTTGCCTGCTTGCAAGTACACCCCTTCAGGGCACATTTCATCCCACTGTTGGTCCTTGCAAGAAGCACTATGTTGAATCCATCTGCAGAAAACGCTGTCATCCCATTTAGTAACAAAGGACTTGCATTTAATTTATAAGGAAAACAATTCAAATAGTTAGTTAACAGACTAAGAGAGAACCTTAAAGAGATGATCGCTAGAACCAATTCTAGTAAGAAATTTTCTGAGGTTTAAGAATAATTATGGACATTGTACATTGTACTGTCTCCCTGAAAGGACAAAAACTCCTGTTTCCCCCTCCTCCCTTTCCCCCTTGCTGGAAGGCCTGGGGGGGTGCTGAATTGTCTCTCTAGTTTTAGTATCCTGTAACAGTATAATAAATTCATCTATAACCTAAAATGAGTAATCTGCATGTTACTTCTGCTGATGTAAGACAGGAATTCACACAGCACTACAGAACAGAGAAGCCTGGCATTTAACATGTTTTACATAAGGAATCTGCTCTGTTTGACACGCAGCAGCCTGAATGATCGATCATAACTGAGAACAATACGAACTTGTCACTCTTTTCTATGAAGTAGATAAAAGAATTTGGAGATGAACTTTATTTGTTCCTCATTTTTGTGAAGGAACTCTTGTAAATGTAAATAAACCTGCCCTATGTTAGGAAGAAAAATTTAACTGTTCTGCCAGCATTATACGTTACCATGCAGTACGTGTCCATCCCACACAGCAGAACAGAAAGTAAAACCAATTTCAGTGGTTTCAGTCCTCCCACCAAGAGCTGTAAGGCTCAGAAGCGTCCCAGAAGGAAGCTGTTCAGGGATAACCAGGATCTAAGAATACAGCATGCAAGTTCAGAAAAGCAAGGAAAAGGACAAGAGTTCTAGAACAAACTGAAAGTTGGATTTGGTTTTAATTCAGTTCTAATCACCAGCTTAGCTCTATTGCTGTGCTAACCCATCTCTTTTAGTTACTTTAGACCACAGTGAAATGTGAGATCAGCTCTGATGTTATGCACAAAATGCATTTCTAATGATGCAAATCCATTAATATGCTTCAAGTGAAATTAGGGGCAAACTAATCTAGCCATCCAGTCAAGTTTCAGACAAACAGCTTTCCAGGCATTCTGGTGTTCTGCATCCAGTACCTTGCCAACAGTTACACTTCCTTCATACACATGGGAAAACAAACAAGACCTAAAGTTCATGGCACTGCAAATCCTTTCAGCTAATCTGCATGAGGCTTGCTTCCCAGCAGTACAAATGCAGCGGTTCTAAATACACAAGAGCCAAACAGGATCACAACAGAAACATTGTAGAACAAAAGATAACTAAGAAAAATCCCAATCCATCTTTAGAATGCAACCGATGGAGTAACCAGAACAGCTCCGATACTGGAGACTGATTATCACAATTCTAATTTAATCACGATTTTGTGATTTAATACTCCTTATAAACATCCACAGACCGACAGGAAATGAAAGTCTTGCACGCACAGGTAATAAACAGTTAATATTTTTATACGACAGATTCTTCCCTGATCTAGCAGCCCATCCAGCCCTGCCTTCCCTACATCAGCACCCTAATCAAATCAAGATGGAATAGCTCTCTCAAGTTGGGTTTTGAAACAGAACAGAGAATGACAATAAACACGTCCTATTCCTAACTACTACCCATAGGGCACCTATGTATTTATACTCACGTTGCCTGCAACTTTCTTTTCACTTTTAAATAAGCTTCAAGCCTTGCAAGATGTGCCTCATTCAGGAAACGTGCATTGAAAATGGGGATGGGGCATCAAGTATCATTAGACCATGTTTTCCCAGAAAATATCAGACGGAAGCACAAAGAACATGAAAACAGACATACTTTGAATGGCATTCCTTGCTGGAAACCTAAGTCGGGAAGAAAAATATACCTTTGCAAACACACAATTAAACATTAGTGATTTGAAGAAGAAAGTAACAGCAAAACGGCGCTGCTGCTCACTGCTGCCCTCCAGTGGTCGCCGGGCGGTACTGCAGGCACTGCCCACGCGAGGAATAAACGCTTCTGGGTTGGGGGGGGGTGGGGGGGGGAGAGAACGGAGAAAATAGATGTGTCTATAAACAAACAAACAAACAAACAACGGCACCGATTTGAGGAGGAACGGTAAGTTTACTAAATCTAATAAAATCGAACAATTGAATTGAAGCGCGGCGCTGGTGCGCATGCGCAGTGCTGCGATGCCGAGCCCGTCAGGTGCCGTAACGTGCGCAGGGCGCGCTGGGAGCAGAGTCAGCCGTTCCCGGGGTTGATCCGGGCGAAACAGCGCGGATATTGACGAGAGATATCCTGCACTGAAAGGCGGGAGGGGAAAGCAGTTCTGAGCCGGTGCATGCGCATCACTGCCGGGAGGACTAAACTGTAAAGATGGGAGGATTCGCAGCGCAGAGCGGTCAGAACTCAGACAGCCCTCCTGCGCGGCTGTGCGCATGCGCCCTGCCGCCTGCGGGACCGAACCGCCGCCACGGCCGCAGTTCCCAGCAGTGGCCACGAGGGGGCAGCACAGACCGCGCAAACAGCTGCCGCAGGAAGAACGCTGCGTGGGGAAGGAAAATTAAAAGACGAAGAGAAATACCTGTTATAAACGATAGAGCTGATGTCGTCATGCTTATTTATATTTTTATTTTTTTTTGCCAGTGTCTATTGCTTTGTTTTTAAACATTCAGGCACAAACCTCATACCACGGTGCCAGTTTAGTGGTAACAAAATAAAGGCACGTTAGCAGAAAGCACAGGGACATATATTCTCTCAGCCTCTTTCCTATTTTAATGCCTTTGTTTGCATATGCCTTTCTTGCACTCCGCATTTCATTTTTGTCTTTTTATTATTATTTTTTAATGCAATAACATGAGCCCTAACAAAATCCCCAGGCAGTCCCCGCACAAAGATGCAGTTCTGAGTTTCTTGTGGACCATTACACTGCTTCTATCTCCTGCTCTGATCTTGTGACCCATCTAGTGGATGAGGGAAAGGCTATTGATGTGGTCTACCTGGACTTCAGCAAAGTCTTTGCCTCCCACAGTATTCTCATGCAGAAGCTGCAGCCCGTGGCTCGGACAGGTACACTCTTTGCTGGGTAAGGAGGTGGCTGAGGGCCAGGCCCAGATTGTGGTGGTTAATGGATTTAAATCCAACTGGCAACAGTTCACGAGTGGTGCTCCCTAAGGGTTGGTACTGGAGCCTGTCCTCTTCAATATCTTCATTGTTGACCTGGATGAGGGCACTGAGTGCACCCTCAGCCAGCTTGCAGATGACACCAAGTTGGCTGGAAGCATCAATCTGGGTGATCTTGGAGGTCTTTTCCAACCTTGTGGATTCTAGGATTACTTAAACACTCCCAGCATCCATATATACAAACAAACATACCCTATCCAAACATTTTGTCTTATCTAAATGGCACCTACGATTTCTTTTTGTCTCTCTCAGGTGAAGTGGGAACAGTACTCTGATCCTGTCTCACCGAGGGCAGCACTCCACAGCATGGCTCCATGCACAGAGTTCATGGAGCAGATGCATCCCCAGTAGCTCTCTTGGGCTCTTGTTTAGTAATGAAATTGCTGCTAATTTCATTACTAAACAAGCTGGAACAGGCTGTGTACAGATCGATTAATGCCTCTGTGTGAGCTCAGAAAAGCTGGAACAATTCAGCCCAAGACAGCACTTTTGTTGATGGCAAGAATTATTTCTCATGAAGTGGGAGACCTGATCATTATTTGCATAGAATTCAGGATAGGAATATTGCCTGTAAGTTGTCACACTAAGTCTCAGTTTCCATCTTTAAGCTCAGTAGTCTTTATTTATCCCAGAACAATTCAGAAACGGCATTGAGGGGGCTATTCCTGTGCTTGCTGAATCTTTCACATGAGATATTTCAGCATTTCAAATGTAGTATCTGACTGCATCAAGCCCCTGGGATGGCTGTGAGCATGAAGGAAGCCAGAAAAGCACTGGGTGCTTTTTCTCAGATGAAAACATGTAGTATTTGGCTTGTACTTGAATATAGCCTTCCTAGCATTCAAAGGACCATGAAGTTGCAGTATGCATCTGCATGCAGTCAGGCAGCAGTCTGACTCCAGAGACATACTCCCATTCCTGTTGGACTATGGGTGTTCAGTGAGGCTGCAGGCACAGATGATGACTGTGCATCTGTGCAGCTGATCTGCTTCACTCCAGGAAAAGACAGAGCTGCCTGAAAATAAGGGTCATGGCAGCAGTCTCAAGTGGATGTTTGGAAGTAGAAGCACAAAAGAATTGGTCACAGTGTTTATAGACATAAAGCAAACAAAGGAGGGATGGAAGAGATACTGCTTTAAAAAGATCTTGAGTGGGAATCACGTGACCATAGGGATGCAGCAAGAACGTCCCCACATTGCTGAGGCAGCTCGGTTCACCAGATGGCACAGACTGACATAGATCAGTGTATGCTGCTTGCATTTTGCAAAGAACACACTCTTCCCCCATGGCCTCCAAATGTTCTCTCTACACTGACAGACTATTATGAAACCTGATTCTTTTTCCTGTATTCTACAGGTGGAGGGTGTATTGTTAAAGCTGATTGCTTGGTCAGACTGCTGTTGCAGAGGAAATGTGTGTGTACTTGCACCTGCAACTGAGCATGTATGCATATTCCTACATGTGCACACACATAATGGTACTAATTTATTTCTCCTGATTCTGTGATTCAATAAAATTCTTACCTAATTGATGATACTCATGAGTAAGTAAAGTATTCCCCAAATCTGAATGTGGCGATATTTATGTGACAGATTAGGTTGACTTCAGAAAACTTAATCAGTGCTGGCACATGCTTTTTGATGGACACAACATGACGTACAGTCTATGGTGTGATATATGGCACAAACAAGGAAGATATGAAAATGCAGATGCTAAGTTTGGAATGTTTCACCTGTAATGTTTGGAAAAAGAATCAGTAGCTCTTAACTGTGAGCAGTTGATCTTGTGATGTTTGTTTTTTCCTGCATTGTGAAGCAACTGTTACCATTCACATATTAAAAAAAGAAAAAAGTACTCCAATATTAATTAACTCACTTGTTTTCATTATTCCAGTCCCATTCCTCATTTTCAAAGATGCAATCATCTATTTTTTCCTTGGGAAGGTGAAGATAAGGATGAGAAACACAAATTAAGGCTCTAGAATCTACCTGCACATCCAGATTCATAAGATGTTAACAATAACACAAATACTCATAGAAGAGCTCTATATCTCTGACAAGATAATTGGTTTGCTAACTGATTTTTCTTCAGAATAAAAAAAGGGACAAAAAAAATCATCATAGCATTTATTGATAACAAATTAACTGATTAAAAAATATTTTCAGTATTAAAGTTGACATTTAATTAGCTTAGGTCTGGTGAGCCCAAACTACCTGAAAAAGAAATCCCCCAAAAGGCTGGATAAAGCCTTTTCATTATTATTTGTGTGTGGTTCCATCATGCATGTCTACAGCCATACCCCACTACCTGAGTAGTAATTACATTACGTTAAAGTGACACTTAATGACATGACAGTAAAGCTGTTATGTAGAAATGTCAATATAACCATTCCAATTAGTTAAATACTGTATTTTGCTTTTAAAAAACATCCACTCTCATGCATATTTTATTGTAACAGAAGTAACTAGCACCAACTACAGGAGCAGTAATTTTGTGCAAAGTCTCTGGAGTAAATCCAAAGCAGGCAGTGGAACAGCAGAAGATGAAGTTATTTACCTATGGTGGAAAATCTGCAGGTATGTTAGCAGGATGAATACAAGGATAACAAAACATCATCATCGACAAGGGCTTGTGTATCAAGGAGAAATTGTACTGGGAGTGCTGCTCTGCAGTGACCTCAGGAAAAGCTGCAGCTCAGGGCTTACTACTGTCACCTGAGGTATAAGCAGTAACTTTTTCAGACACTTTATAGCCTAGTTACCCCAAATAAAATCAGTAGGGATTAAATTTAGTTTTCTGTTTCAAACACCTCTGAAAAACAGTGCTTGGTGCTTTGTGAGTTGCAGCCCATTCTGATATACACCCTCTCCTGTGCCCAGCTGACAAACACAATGACATGTGTGAGAAGGAGCCAATCCAATTGCTTCAATGAATTCAGTGATACATTTTGCTCTTCATAATGTGCTGTTTTCTATCAGGAAGCTGTGCTCTGCAGGGCTGATAACACTGGTATGTAACAGGCTGAGTTAGAACTTACTCCCTTGCTGAACTTGAAATATTTTCTGCTTTAAGCGCAGGTAATAGCCAGGCACTGCTGCTGTTTTAATCCCTTCCTGTGGCAGCTCTTACCACAGGACAGCTCAGGAACACCACCCTGTGGCTCTGTTTAACAAACACTTCATCAGTACTGAACGCATTGCCCCTGCTAGTGTCCAGCAGTCCCCTGTGAATTGACAATGAAAGTAGTGATGGACAAAACGCTGTGTGAAAGCTATTGCATTGGTTCTTAAACCTACCTACTCCTAATGTTATTTAAAGTGATAATGGCTTGCATTCCTCGTGTAAGAAGGTGCAAGACTGAGCAAAACCAGGAAGAATTCAATGGGTATTTCACACTCTGTACTACCATGAATCAGATGGGATTGTAGAAAGAGCTGAGGGCATATTTAAAAAACAAAAACCTGAGTTTAGTACTTCCCTTACCGAGGAGAACGTCCAACGTGTTTACAATCAAACCAGCCTGCAATGATCAAATTAGCATATTTTGATGCTGTGCTTATGATTTTAAATAAACCTTGTATCCCACTTAGCTGAATAGCAGTAGTACTAACCATAAAGATCAAAGCATAATGATTTTTTTTTTCTTTAATAAATGGGATGACTTGCTCAGAATTTCCCAATGAGATGATTATCATTTTCTTTTACAGGATCTTGCAGGACAGTAAATGGAAATGCTGCATTCATACTTCTATTCCAGTCTCCTGCTTTTAACAGTGCTCCTGCTTTTGACTTTTGGTCAGAAAACCTTAGAACAGGCACTGACTCACAGCCCTGTTCATTGTATGGAGAGTATGAGAACAAATCCTAATAAAAGAGCTTGAATCTCTCAAGCATGGTCATAGACAGAAATTGAGTATACTTTTATATACCTATAAATCAATGTTACTGGGATAGCACCAACCAAATGCAGCAAATCTGAAAGGTAATTTCAATCCTGGATACATTTAGTCAATTTTACTTATACCCCTATCAACAGTAGGAGCACTACTTTTATTTTTAATAACACACAGTGCTTTAGTATTTACCAGCCACTCAGTCAATGTGCTAGGATTAAATTGTAATGGGACTACACCCACTAGAACACAGGCCATGGGCCCAGTAACACTGAAAACAAAAAGGATTTGTTTGTAAGAGTAACACCATCAAAACCCAACTCATTTTTCTTGACAGTGAGGAAAGTATCTGTTATTTTGAAACGCACCTCAGTAAAACCCCTGAAACTGCAGTTGCATACAATGGAAAAGGATGTGTTTGTACAAGAGCTTGTCACACTGTTACCCCAGCAGCCAGACAGGAACGGTCCTGGGCTGGGGTGTCAGGAGGAAACAGCCACACACTTCGCTCTCGTGTGGCAAAAGAAAGCAATGACAGTGCTTCCTGATGGGATACAAGAACTACGGAGCAATAGCAGGTAACGAAAATGAAAATTGACTCACCCCTTCCAACAGCCAGCGAGAGCTCAAGAGGAACACAATCTCTATCCAAAGAGACACTGCTTCCTCAGCTGCTAACCTTTAAATGAGGATGAGGAGGGGTGGTTGCTTGCATCTGGGCTCCCTGGGATAGCCACGCCTTCTCATCTGGTGGTCAGACATTGGCTCAGGCCATGACCTGGCAATTCTGCTGCAGCTCTTTCCATAATTTAACAAAAGAGGGCATTTTTGTTTATCTGTGGGAGAACAATTCCTGTGAGATCACCACAAGGCTCTAAGGCTAAAATACATTAGAGTCCAGACAAAACAGCCAGAGTTTCTGCATATGCAAATAAAAAGTATATGAAAATGCAGCAACTATTTTGGCAACAGTTGAAAGCAATTTTGTAGCTGTGTATTTTTTTTTATCTTCAATTCTTCTGTTTTCTCAGTCTTCCATTGCCTCTATAAAGGAACAGATGACCCAGGACATACCTAAATAAAGGTATTTCAAAATTTGCAGTGACTTTTTTTCTCTGTGGACAAAAAAGTCCTCTGAAAGAGAACTGTGAAATATTCTAGGGTATTTCTTGCATTTTCCCACTTATAGCATGGTTTTTATTTTCATCTGCAGCTTCCATATACCAGTCATCCTGAATATTGGGAATAGATGTGAGAACCATTAAAAAAACATCCTGTAGGAATTCTCATTCTGAATCTGTAGAGGTTTATCTCCTTATGTGTCCTGTTCGTAGAGGTAGAAGACTGTTGGTATAATGTTAAAACAAATTCTAGTGATTTTAATCTAAATAAAGGGTAAAAAACTTCAAAGCCAAAACAAAATGATTAATCTCTTTCTGCAGCTTATATTTTCCTAGTTTATTGGGCAATTTGGAATCTTTAAAGGTGTTTACCAGACCCACTGAATTCCCTTTCAACCATTAAATGTAACAATCTTCTGAATGGTTTCCATATATTTGTACTGTCTACATCTGTGGGGTAGAGAATGTTAAGGAATTAATAGCATACAAAAGTTTGTCACTTATGATGCTGCATATGTTGAGTTATGGCACTGAAATTGCATTTTAAACAGTCCAAGATAAATGTGAATTGTCATAAATTTCCTGCCTTTTAAATGCTGTGCAAAGTATGTTTTCTAGGCACACACACAAAGGGAGCTCAAATTGATGTTTTACTAGGTTACTGCTAGCTAATTTATGCATAGGGATTGCACAGGGATCTTTCCTTTATATAGTGACAATATTTTTGGTTGTATAAGATTCCTATAGAAGGCTCTTATCCCAAAACAGTACACCAATATATTGTACATAGAGTATTATTTTGTGTATATGTAAGAAAAATATACAGAATTACACATATATATGTATATTCATATATAGTGTCCATTATATATGTAATCATCTTTTGTTTTTATATATAATCAAGAAAAAATCAGGAAACCTCATGCTGTCTTCTGTTCCTTTTTCTATACCTCAGTATCAACTTCTGTTAATAGCTACCTCTAACTTTCTCATTTTTAATTGTACATATATAAAAAAATAGAGGGAGAGGTAGGAGGGAGTGTGAGGAAGATTCCTGGGTTTTGTTTTTTTCTTAATAGAACATAAATACATTATAGACTAGAAAGCACATGAAAATTCCAAACATACATCATCTGCTTTGTCAGTAGATAATTGAAAGTATCTTAGTTTACAAACTAAAAATGGTGCTAAACCTCTGCAGTAAACTCAACAACTGGAGCAACATAAATGTGGTGTAACTGAAACTTCAGACATTCTCTAACAGGTTTTTTCTCTAATTTGATTTCTGTGATTTTAGTTTTGTTTGTTTCTTTTCCAGTCGGTAAATATCCACATTATGTTGTTCAGTCACTTCTACAAATGTCTGATTTCTTGAAGATTAAATTTACCTGTTGATGAACTGAGTACTGTGTCAATGTATCCCATGTTAGTGAGGACATGAAGAAACTGGAATAGGATGAGCAGAGACGTTGTGGAATCTCTTTCTCTGGAGATAGTCTGGAGATGGTCAAGACCCATCTGGATGCCTAAATGTTCAACCTGCTTTAGGAAATCTGCTTTAGTAGGGGGTTGGACTCTCTGATCTCTTCAGGTCCCTTCAGAACACCTACAGTTCTGAAATCCTTTGTGATTCTGTGACAGTAATTGACTGAAACAACCTGGTCAACCTCAGATTAGTACCCTACATTCATTGTAGGAATCAGCTTCTCATACACAATAATAAGACACTTATTAGTGTTTACAGTAGACATTTGTCAGAACAGCATAAGAACCAACCTGCTGTCATGCCCAGATAGCAGTAAGCAGTCAAGACATGCTTGAATGTGGCACGGTGGCAGCTTAGCTGGCTTTCTCTACATAACCAATCCCTGATTTCAGAGTATGTATGGGAACTGCTTAATCACGGCCTGAACCACTGATGGATCACCTGAGGTGAGCACTGAGTCAGCCACAGGAGCACAAGTGAAGGCAATGCACCTGTGTGACTGGAAGGAGTGGAGTCTGACTTCACCTCTCCTAAACCCCATGTAAGGGCTGACCACCACTGAGGAAGGATCTCTTTCTGGAGATCACTCCCTTCGGAGTTTTTCCACTGTGAGCCTGTGATACAGGTGAGTGTTCTATCTCTTTTTGATTATTCCCTTCCACTGTGATAATCTTTCTCGTAATACATCTTAACTACCATACTATTTGAACTGCTTACTCTGTTAACTATGCATCTGTTAACTATACACGTAGCATCAACTGGCCAAGCAGCATCTCCTTGCAGCAAAGACATCAGTGCTCCCACCAAGCTGCTAGAGATGCTGCAGCAGCATGGGCATGCTTGCTCCCCTAAAGTAGTACTGAGACCCAGGAAGGAGCATGTTGTCCTGTGTTAGACATAGCATTTTCTTTAAGATATTTTACACTTGCAGTGTTGACTGCATAGAGTTGTCAGCATACATTCACTAAGTACAAAAATGTCCCTGAAAGATGAGTTGTATAAGGGGAATAAACATATTTGAATTATTAATAACTACCAGCTAGAAAGTAATTAAATGTTAACTAGAGGAGAGAATCAGAAATACCTGTGTTAAATAATAATTACTGCCATGCAAAACAGTGAATGTTATGCTTTTGCATTGGACAGTCACAGATTGTTTTCCAGAACTTCAATATTCTAGTAGTTAAATCAAGTGAAAATACATTGTGCAAAGACACAGAGGTTTTTAAAACCACATTCTAGTCATGTTTCCTAAACCAGGCATCTGTAACAAAGTTAGCAATCCAAAGTAATTATCCAAAATGAACATCAGCAAAATATCTCATCAGCATTCAGTGTCACTGTTCCAGACTAAAAGAGGAAATGAAATAAAGAACTATTAGGAGATCAGCTGAAAACGGAGCAATTTCTTTTCTCCCTTGGAGTCAAATTAATTCCATTAGAGATTATCACTGTAAATCTCATATAAGTGGCACTGAATGTCACATTCCACCTCGCCAGTATAGGTAGAGAAGAAGCAGACAGCAAGTGGATAGTTAAGCAGAGACATTACAAGGCTGGTATAGGAGGTCTAATAATTTTGAACTATTAATTATAAGCTTTATAGGTGGATCACATTAAATATTTCCATTTCATATAGCTCTGTTTGGCACCTAGCTGGTCTTAACAGGAAAACTGCACCAGGTCAGGAAGCCTCATCCTATGATATCCTTTAATAAAACCTTTCAGCCTAGGAGAAGCCCAGCTGCTTGTGTCCTGCATGCAAATACAGCCTGAGATCTCAAGGTCCTGTCCCCTAGCTTTCTCCTACCTGTTACTCATTCACCTGCCATGGCCTTGCATTCAGGTTTTATGTTGCAGGACGTGATTCTTTGCAGTAATGCTGAGACCACAGCACTCAATCACAGAGCTCACTAGAAAATATTGCAGGAAGAGTTAGCTCATTTGGCTCTACCTATGCTGTTTCACCTACCCCAGAACTTGATCCTCCCATGTCTTACAAGTGCATTTACCAGCATTAGCATGTGGACACTCACAATTAATTTTGGATGAATTGATATATAAAATCTTCCAGAGGAAAAAAAAAATGGTATTACAACGCAAATAGTATAGGTTTTATTTATATTTTTTTCCAATTGGAGGTAAAGTACATTGAAATATTTAGGTAATGACTTAGAACAGAACGGTACAATGATTTATAACACAAACTACAGATAAGAACAAGTGAATAATGCATAAAATCATGGATCTGTTATTTTTAAACAAGCTGTTATTCTGCTCTGCAGTCCCACACTACTATGGAGAATTAGTTCTTTGCCATCTTTATCTCATGAGCTGTCTCTCCATGTGAAATTGAATTTTAAATTGTGTGCTTTATAACTCTCTTTCCCCTGTGGTTATCTGACCAAGATGAATTTTCCAGACTTTGTTTATATTTTATACTTTGATAAAAAAACAGGAATTCCCCATCCCAGAAAGCGTTCAAGGCCAAGCTGGATGGGGCCTTGAGCATCTTCATCTAGTGGAACCACAGAGTCACAGAGCTGTAGGGGTTGGAAGGGACCTCTAGAGATCCTCTAGCCCAACCCCCCTGCCAGAGCAGCTCCCCAACCCAGGTTGCACAGGTAGGCATCCAGGCAGGTCTTGAACATCTCCAGAAGAGGAGGCTCCACCACCTTTCTGTGCAACCTGTGCCAGTGCTCCATCACCTGCACTGTGGAGAAAGTGGAAGGTGTCTCAGCTAATGGCCTTTTATGGCTGCATTCCAACAGGTCGACATCTCTTCTTTGCTGAGGGCTTCACATCTGGACAGAGTATTCCAGGTGAGGTCTCATCAGCACAGAGCAGAGGGGCAGGGTCCCCTCCCTTGCCCTGCTGGCTGTGGTATGCTCCTTGGTCCACTCATTTAATATTATGTTTTAGGATCAGCAGAAGTTGGCTTTTACATGTGAAAACAAACTTTTACTAACACTTTGAAAAACTATTTTTTCTAGAGCTATTAAAATTAATTGAGGTGACTGCTGTTCATGGCAGCTTCTACAAGACAAAGATACTGAGCATCAGGGAAGGTACTTGTGCACAGGGCAGAGGAGGGACTCAATGTACTGCAACATTCTCAGTCAGTAAAGAGTAGATAGATGAGAAGGAGCAGAGACAGCCAGGAAAAGGCAAAAAAACTGGGACAACCAGCCAATGTAACACGAGGAAGCAAAAACACAGATTTGCTCACAAAAGGAGCAGACACAAAGAAGTTTTGTAAGAACTTGTTAAAGTCAGTGGTCCAGCTTCAGCTCAGAAAACACCTTCAGGGCACAGGAACCATGGAAAAGTAATGGGAAAACTCCTGTGTGTCTGGGTTGGAGGGCACTGGATAGTAAGATTAGCTCTGTCCTGTGTGCTGTCCCAAATTGTTCCCAACCAGTTCCCACTCTTCAGAGGTCGTCAGGCACCTCCATGTGCCAGCAGCTAGCATCTCACACTACACTCACCTGCGCACACTACACCTGCAGGGCCACAGATTAAAACTCTGTCCTCTGACAATTAATATTCATTGTCATCCACTCAGATCAGGTGAGAAACCATATGAACTGCAGTGTATGGGCAGACTCAGTATTATTGGCTTACATGTGCTAAAACACATCTCAGAATGTCTACCACTGGTGTACAGCTTGTTCACACTGGATTCTGCTTTCCCCAGCTATGATTTAATTCACAAAATTCTACACACCTGCAATACAAAACAATCATTGCACATGGAGTACAAAGATGCACTGCATATTTTTGTGCCACTGTGGCACGATCCTGTTTTGTACTCAGAGACAAATTTCTTCTTCCAATGCATTGGACAAATCAGAAATTTCAACCACTCTCCACCTCTTCCCAGAAAACAAACTGCTCAGTGGAGGTGAACATATGCAAAAGTGAGCAGTTGCACCCCCTCCAAAAGCCATTGCATGTGATATACTAGCTCAGTAATTTGCATAAGTTGATTGTTTTGTAAACGATCTCCTGAGAGATCAGTAGTAATTTTTTTACATCAAATCTATGCATCAATCTTTCTGGGAATAATGCTAGCTATTACAAGTAGGAGCGAGTCAAGATAAAGCTTTCTTTGAAATTTAGGGTTAAATATGACAGCGAATGAAATTTTAAATGCATTTTAAGTTTTGGAATCATATAAGATTAATTCCTTTTTCTTTCGAAAAAGAAGTATTTGGTAGTTATTCTATTCGGTAGAATTAAAAAAAAAATAAAATCTGTATTTAACTCAAAAGTGGGATTCACCAGCAGGCTGTTGCATTTGTAAGTGACTGTAACAATGAAAATCATTGAGTTACAGAATCATAAAGGTTGTAAAGATCACCCTAAGATCACCAAATCCAACATTCAAATGGAAATGGGGACGTTCAGTTTGAGCGAGGATCCTTTGTAGCTCTGATGCTTACAGGGAGATCCAATACTCATGTTTTCACTGGTGCAGCTGAGAGCTATCAGAGACTTGTCCTGAGCTGGCCTCTGTCAGCCCCTGCCCCAGAACATCTTCTCTTGGTGTGCTGTGCTCATCTTGCTGGGAGATAGATGTCAGTGTCACTCCTGTTGCCACTCATACCTGTCTGTGGCATCACAGTACCCATGGCCTGAACCCAGGATTTCCCAGCACTCCAGAAGTGATACACCAAGACACTAACTTCTAGCCAAGGCTGATGTCCAAGATTGTCTGGAAGCAGTGGGGTGATTCAAGATGTTTTTATCAGAAAATGCTGATGTGAATGCAGCCTTAGGTCAGATGGTCTCATGGAAGATGTATTGGGATGGCACTGGCAGGGTGTGCATGCAGGGCCCCTTGCAGCATCGCAGCCAGCCAGGAGCAGCAGCACCATCACACCTGGGATTGGTTATGGTATTTGATATTTGATAAATATAGCACCACATCTAGTCTGAATACTCGTTAGATGATTCCTTGGGTCAGATATTTTCACTAAGAAGCAAAGGAGAACATAAAACAATTACCTTTCCCATTTGCTCGTGATTCCAGTTGAGCAGAGCATACCTGTCTTACCTGCAGTATACCAGTTTCACTAGTATTGATATTGCACCTGTACCAGCTTGTCCTTGCTGGAGGAGGGAGTTGTTGAATTTCTTTACATTCACTCAGGCTGTGCCAGTGACAGTTAGAGAGCAACCCCCAGCGTGTATGTCCCTGAGCCCACAGATCCTGGCCACCCTACTTGGGAGCAGTGTCTGAATCCATGCACCATGGACTTAATGCTACAAGGTTATGCACATTAAAACAGATGATAAATATTTCACTGCCCAGTAACGTGCCAGAGGAA
Source organism: Odontophorus gujanensis (assembly GCA_013399175.1). Taxonomy (NCBI): domain Eukaryota; kingdom Metazoa; phylum Chordata; class Aves; order Galliformes; family Odontophoridae; genus Odontophorus; species Odontophorus gujanensis. The sequence continues at coordinate 76,562 of VXAB01010795.1, read as the reverse complement.
GGGCACAATAGCTCTCCTTTACAGCATTTGGTTACGCAGCTGCTGATTCCCACCACAAGCTTGTTCTCCTCTGCTTCCAAGAGGCAAAGGGGATGGTAGCTCTGGGAATTAGCTCTGGGAATCTGCAGGGCAAAAGATATGATGAAAAATTCAGCTATTGTAATCTAACTTCTTCAGGCAGCTTGAGAAGTCCCTAAGGTGCTATGAAGATTACTATTAATAAAGGGAACAGCTGCAAGCCTGTGATGATTTCTGTGATTTTCCACCATTTTCTCCAGGAAGGTTTTAGACTGTGACTATTTATTACAAATTGGTGGGATAGATATTTGTAAAGGTAACAAGAGAACATAATATTTATATATTTAAAAAAAAATAAAAGGCCTTTGATTATTATATTAGAAAAGGAAAAGGAAAACAGACTGAACTAAAATCTGTACAGTAGTTCACAAACACGAAGAAGGCTTTTTCCTCCTAACACTGTAGGACTGGAGAGTAAAAGGCTCAGGATTCAGGTGGTTGAACTACATCAATCAGATGAATCAATCAATTGAAGAGCAGCTTTGGTAAGCAGAGAACAGGAATGACATGAGAAATCCTAACTGCACCATGACAACAGGAGAAAAAAATCCATTCCCTTAATACAAAATACAGGCAAAACACAGTGCAACCAGATGGTTCAAATTCATAGATTTCTGAACAGAAAGACCACCCAAATTTAAGCCTTAATTTTCATGAGGTCTTCTACAGCAATCTTCATCTTTGTCATGGTTTTGATTGGGATAGAGTTCATTTTCTTCATAGAGGCTTGTATGATGCAGTGTTTTGGATATTTTTAAGAAAACAGTGATGACAAAACCACTGAAGAGCAGTGCTTACGCAGAGTCAAACACTTCTCTGCTGCTTCTGCTAAATCTTTAAATGGAAGCAGAATAACATACAATGATTTTAAAAAGATCTGTGTATATCTTTCATTAGAAATCTTCAGATGTTATTGAAAGAGTGCTATGTAGAAAAAAAGATTTCTTGTTCTTATTAGCTTGCAAGCAGAAAACATGAATAGTGAAATTCTGACCAGTGTTAAGTCCAGAAAATTTGGCACGAATCTTTTCAATACTGCTAGAGATTTCACCTGAATGAAGCCTCCCAGGACCAGAAATTTCTGTGCAGAGTCACTGTCTGACTTCTGGAATATAGTCATTGAAAGATATCTCAAAGGCACCAACACTGTCTTTCTAAATCCTACTGTTGCATATTTAAACTTCGATTCTTTTTAAAAATTGACAAAGTAATCTTAATTAGAAGTATTTTAAGGTAGCAAATTAGATTCAATATTCATTTCTTCATCTTCTCATCCAAATTACCTTTCCATTTAAAATGATTTGTCTCAGTTAATTGTAATCAATTTTATATTTTGCTAACAACAAGCACGATGCTGATGGTTGACTAGAACACTTGAAAGTCACTGCAGTGTGCAAGTGACTCTCTGATGGACTATCTTACAGTACACAGCCTGCTCAAGAGAAGCTACCTGTGGAAACAAACAAACATTTACAAAAAGCTTTAAAAGGGGCAATTTTTAAAGTTGCACTTTCCTTGTCTTCTGTAGTTGAAATAACTCTTGAGAAAGGAAAGGCTCTTCCAGCAGGAGCAGTTACTGAAGATTATTGCTACACAGCAATAATAAGGAAAATATAGCAACAGTGGTTCACCAGTCTTGCAGAGACAAAGTTTTGCCTTTGCTACCCTTCCTTTTTATATCACAGGCAATCCCTGAGGCAACTGACCCTGATGTTACACCAGCAGGAGAACCACCCTGCAGTCACTACATGATGTGCAGCTCTGTTTGCTGCAGCACAGGAGACCTGCACTGTCAGTATGTAAATTACTTGTGGACAGTGATGGCAAGCTGGGCATTAATTCTGTTAACATCTGCCTTAAATGTGCCCCATCCCCATGCACGGTATTTAGATCAGATTCCTTTAAAAATCGTGCTATCCTAAACTAGTGGAAAGTAATCCTTCTTAAGGGTTACCTTAAACAAGTGTTTCAGAAGGTGTCTGCAACTTTAGGAATATCTGCTTTTGTTTTGTGAAGAAAACAATGCAGTTTTTCCACTGGGACACATTTAGGCCCTATCACTAAACATCACGAGCCTGTTTTGCCCCCATCTGCCAACAGCACCTATGACAAATGATGCTCTTGCAGCTCACAGGGAATATTTTGAGCAAATGTTAAAAACACAGCTCAGAAGATACTTACAGAAGCAAGATTTTTTTTTTTTTTTTGATTGCTTCTATGAAACTATGTAACCCTTCTACTCATCGTGTCATCCTATATTTCTTATGACAATAGCGTGCAATTCAGCACAGGTGCCAGAGGGAATGGGCAAGATGCTGCCATTAGCATTTTAGAAACCACCAGCACAATTACGTTTCTTGAGATTTAGTTACAGAGCAAAAAGCTCTGACAATTCTGATACCCCTAAGAAAATGCAAGTGCTTCTGTAAACAGAAGCTTTATCTCTTGGGAGAAGTCAGAGTAAGTACTTCTAAAGTACAGTGGTTTCAAGTTGCACTAAGGGAGACTTAGATTGCACATTAGGAGGAATTTCTTCATGAAAAGAGCATTCAAGCATCCAAACTGCTGCCTTAGGGAAGTGGTGGGATCCTCATCCCTGGAGGTATTTAAAAGACAAGTGGCTGTAGCGCTGAGGGACACGATTTAGTGATAGGTGAGGTTAAAGGCTGGACTTGATGACCTTGAAGGGCTTTTCCAACCCAAACAATTCTGTTTGTAAACTCAGCCGATGATCAAACCTATGGCTCAGCTTAGAAGCTTAGGCTTTGCCTATGGGGAGGCAGACAGGTATGGCTGCAGGTACTTCAGTGCCCCCAGTGCTGTGTTATGGGGAGGACCCAGTTCCCCTCCAATGCAGGGGTACTTCAAGAGAGAAGCATCCAAGTGTCACTGACACTGACTGCTGCAGGGGGTCCCCTGGCTACAGTATCCCACACCTAGGCCAAGTGCTCTTGTGCACAAATCAGATTTGATGCTGGAAATCTAATTTCCAATGGTAACAAGTATTTTATTTCCGAATTAACGGCATAGCAACACAGCACAAACCTTAGTAGATCCCTTTCTCTACCATTTTCCTCCTGCCCTATTAACAGCTGTTCTCCTGTTTACTATTTGCTCCACCCTTCTGAATGTTTAATGTCTTGCTGCTTTACTTATGTAATGCAATGGAAAAGAACAACAATGACAGCAGAGCAAGACCACAGCAAGTGAGAATTTGCTCAAATGCAATAGGTGTGGGTACAGAAATAAAGGAAAGATGCTTACCTTCAGAAGGCCTCGGGTATGAAGGGATCTCCAGCAAAAGTTCTTTACGCCCTCTGGCAACACTTAAATGTGGGCTAGGAAGGGGTGCATCCTGGCTCCAGCCCTTCCAGTCACTCACATACACTGCATGCACCTGAGCTCCCCTGGGCTGACCCTGCCTTCCCACCAGGTGCTCCATCACTGCTTCAGGCTGTGGTTGAGCATTTCCCTACTACAACTTAATTATTTTTTTTTCAGTGTATTCAATTAAAAACAAATTAGAGTAATAAATCAGGAAGATGTACTGGGCTGATGTTTCAAAGATGAGTTAGCTCTCTGCAGAGATCTCTAGACCTCACCAACCTGAAGGTCTGCAAACCTATTAGTTTTCTCTACCAAGGAAGATTCTTCCATACATGCAGAAGCAACACAAATAGTAACTAATGTGAAAGCTAAAATGGAAGTATATTTATGGTCTGGAAGATACAAAGCTCCACAGAGATCCTAGACAAGTCTGGATTAATTTTCAATGCTAACAGCTGTTTGGACTTTGAGTTGCTTGTTTCAACTTGCAGTTCTGAATTTTCTTATTAGCATTTGAAGCCTTATTACTTGGTTTTCTGCATTAATACCTACAGAAAGAACAATTGTATTTTGAAAATCTCGTGTTTATAGAGCTTTTAAAGCACACAATTTGCCTCAGAGAAAATTATCGTTTCATTCCTTATCCATGAATTACTAAAAATGTAACAGAATACATTTCAATAACAGGTGTAGCAGAAGAAGAAAGTATTTTTAATTTCTGAACAAAATATTATGATTAGATTAGTTCCCAGGTACCTATTTATTTTCCAGATGTATGTGAGCACAAGGCTTCCCTGTGGCACTGTGATGCTGTTTATCAAAGCAGTGGCTCAGCACCACATAACCATTCACTCACTTCCCCCCCTCAGTGGGATGGGGGATTGTAGGGGAACTGTTGAATCACAGCCTGAACCACTGATTAGTCACCTGAGGTGAGCATTGAGTCAGCCATGGGGGCACAGGTGAAGGTAGTAATACCTGTGTGATTGGAAGGGGTGGAGCCTGGCTCCACCTCTCCCCAGGCCCCATTTAAGGGCTGACTACCACCAGAGAAGGTTCTCTTTCTGGAGATCCCTCCCGTGTGGAGTATTCAGCGAGCCTTCTCTATCTAAAGGCGAGCCATCTTACTTTTTGTACCATTCTGTATACCATCTGTACAAATCTATCTAAATATACCATCTCTTACTATTCTTGAAGAGTCATCCTTAAGATCTTTGGCTCTACAGGGATGTGGAAAAAAAAACAACTAGTAGGTTGAGATAAAAACAATTTTCTGAGACAGAAAAGGAAGACAGAAGTAACAGAAATTGTAATTATATATATATATTTATTTACAAAGTAAGTGATGCACAGTACAGCGTTCACCACCCACAAACCAGTGCCCAGCTAGTCACTGAGGAGTGGCTGCTCTCCTGGCCAACTCATTGCCATGGCTTTAAGTGCTGAAATATCTTCACACATTCTCAAGGGACAAGATTGATTGCACTGTTGTGTAAATGAAAAAAAGAAGGCTGAAACCATTAAGCCGTGTGAGTTTGGTGAATATTTCTACCAAACACACACAGAACACAGACTTTTAGAAGCACCTGATGTCCACACCCAGGTAAGTGGAGATGCTGAGCTGTCTTGTTCTTGGTCTTTTCCACTGTATCTATGCAATTCTTCACATAATCTTGTAAATCCTTAATATTAACACTGTGAGAAAAATGTGGACCAAAAGAGTGCATTAAGAAACAGCAGATGTCCATAAAACATAGTTATCAATTTCTTGTTCCAGATAGGAAAACCGATATTTTAGTTTTCATTTATCAAGAACTACCCAGAGAATATCTGTCTTTACTCATTATTCAGACCAGCTTTGTTCAGAAAAAGTTATTTTCTGTGAAATTATAATGAGATCTGAGCTAAATTGCTTGATTTAGCTAAACAATGATATTTCCATGATGAATGATCATTCCATAAGGAATGACATCGAGGAAATGAAAAGGGCATGTGTTACCATGCTGGCCAAAGCAGAGCAATCTCCAAGAGCGGTCAGAGCAACCTGCATAGCAAAAATGCCTCAGCTCTGAGACATCGCTGCAAGTCCTGAGAAGAGGAAGGGCCTTGCAAATAATACCTGTTCTCTCAGTATTTATATTCATCAATGCAAAGAGAACAATATTGCATGTGAACATCAGCTTCACATTTTAAAATGTTAAGATAACCTTGCCTCCTACCTGCCTGAAGATTTTTTTGTGTGTTTATATAATAAGAAAGCAGTGTTTAAAATTGGCAGTTTGATGGTACATGGATACATGGCAATTATTTTCTGTTTGCTAGGCCTGCATAGGTCATGGTTATTCTGCCACGTATTTGCTAACAGGTCCTGGCCAAGAGTTGACAGCAGTGAGGTATGGTGCTGTCTGATCAAAGCTTGCTGGGGAGAATGTCCTGAGGAAAATGAGCACTCACTGGAGGAGGGCAAATGAGCCACTTCATTACTTAGGGCTTTACACTGCTAATGGTACAAATAGTACTAGAGAAGGAAGATACAAAACATCTTGACTTTCAGTTGCAAAATGCTAACAGGGTGCACTGGACTTTTCTTCAATCACAAGCCTATTTCTGTGAGATCTTAAATTATAATTAAAAGTAGGATGCATTTGTTCTGAGTAAATATGATAATTGATTCATAAATGTTTAATGTTGTTAATTAGTGTGTGATCTCTTGTAACATAGAAACGTGCGTTCTGTCTCCTGAGCCCCAGAAAATAGAATGATGTATCCCAAATGTCAGCATTCTTGTAGTACCTGGAAAGAAAAGATATCAGTTTAAAATGAATTTCATCCACTGTTACCTGGTCTAAAGAAAGGTGCCTTATCTTTTTCGTAATGAGTCAGATTTTGCTTTCCTTTCAACAGTCATTGATGCAACAAAATATATCAGTGGGAAAATACAGAGAGCAACTTGATTTAAAGGAAATGATTCTGTGGTTCTAGGATTCTAGGAAATGTAGCTTTACACGAACCTGGGACATATTAGCTCTCAGTCTGCTTGAAATAAACCAGTTACATTTGGTTTATGAATGTGTGCAAAGTCTTGAGCTGGCTATCCAGAGAACAAAAGGGTGGATGGTTATCATTTCCACAGTTTGGAGAGTGCCCTCCATAAGGTTCCTGTGGCACAGCAATGGCAATAGTTATGGGACCACATGAAGCTGTTGTAAACAAAGATATTGTGACAGTGACCTGTGCAGCTGCATAGCCATGCAGAGACCTTCATCTTTGAATTGCATGTAAGCTGTGGCATGGTTAGAGTGCTCACCACTGAAAACCACTCATGCCCACGGACATGTGCTTTCTGACTGGAGAAGCAACTACATGGCCAGAGTGGGAAAGATATGTCAAGATGGGACAATGTTTTATGCTGATTCCTCTGCAGAGATCTGCACTGTACTGCATCACCTAAACAGAGATCAGTTTTATGGACCAGACTGATGGGTTACTGTTTCTGGGTGGTCACAGAGGTGAATAGCAGGAGGGACTTCAAATCCACTTCGAATAGCCAATGTAGAATAATGAGCACTTGGACATATGGGTATCTTTAGATGATCATTTAAAAGACTTTTAGCCAGGATTGTGCCAAGACTCTGGAATGGCATCATAAGAAAGTATTGGGACCAAACCACACACTTGCTCTTTCATGAGATTGAGGCAGAATTGCAGAGGACTGTATGGTGAGAGTGTGTCCTGTAACAAGGGCTGGAAGTGACAGCCCACGTGATCCTCCTGCAGATGAAGAAATGCATATGAGCAGGGTAGAAACAGTGCTGATTAGTGCAAAGATATGTATCCTATAACATGATCATAAATATGCATAAACATATACATACACACAAATATACACACACATTTATACAGACATGAATGTCTTTTAGACTCTGTTTAAAAGGAGGAAACCTGGAGAGTGCTCTTGGGGATTGCTAAAGCAGACATGCAGCAGACTGAGTGGCCACTTTCACCACTGACCTGGGCAGCAACACCAATTTCTGAGTTACAAGGTTCAAGAGCTTACTGGCTTTGCTTCATTAAAGAGTGGTGATGTAGCTGCTCACAAGAGCCAAAAGGCTCTTCAATAATTCTGGCCTAGAAAACACTTGAGCAAAAAGCAAAACTGCAAAAATATGAAAGCAAACACTGAATCAATAGTGCAAGAATAATATATGAATCTCCAAGGTTTAAACATACACAGAACTCTCTATTGGGCTGCTTCTTTAAAATGTCTGGAACAATTTTGGAAGTATAAAAAGGTGTAGCATTATAAAAACATATATAAATTTTCTTTTTCCTTTCTTCTTTTGTTCTTAGGAAGTTAGTGGTTTCTAGTTCCAGTTGAAAAGATGTCTGAGATGACTACTGGGAGAGGTCCTTGGCTGCTGCATCTCCTACCAGATGTACCCAGCAGCTGACAGTGCAGTCCTGCAGCACCCTGCAACAAATCCCACCCCAACATAGGGCCAGACATTGCCCAGCAGCATGAGGGGACGGCAAGAGAACTGCTACCTCAAAATGCAACCTGTGCTCAGCTGTGACACTGCCGCAAAGACAGGCTGCTAAACTGGTGTCAGGTGTCAGCCAGAGGAGCCAGGTTAATGCAGTGTTGGTGAAGGCTTTGAGCCAACTGGTAGCACAAGCTGGTGTTCCAGGAGTCCACGCTCCAGAGGTGAGGTGCCTGGGTGTGCCTCTGGTGGCTCAGATGACAGTACAGAGAGCTGGGTGACTGGCTTGAAAATACATTTCTCCAATTGTGTGACCCTGATTTTCCTTCTTGGAGATGCACTGCTTGAGTTGTGCTTTTGTGCTCATGCCTCTGAATCTTTTGTCAGAGACTCCTTTAGCATGCCAAAGAGGAGAAGCTCTGCAGCAGCTGAGGTGAAGCTGAGTTTTTTTTATCACACACTCAAAACAGCTGAAACAGAAATTCAGAAACCTCAGTGTGAGGCCTATCTATCCTGCTATGCTTAAGGGAGACTCAGCAAGGGAAGCCTGATGCTAGCACTTAGCACAACATCTTGTCATATATCCACCCATACCTATTTATATATATATATATTTACATATATATATGCAAACATATATAAAAATTTATATATATATATACACACATCTTGCTATGTATATGTGTATATTTACATTAAAAAATATGCAATAGCATATGGAGTGATTTGGAAAGTTGTTCTGGAGTCTTCTTTAACAGTCTAGATAGAAATCCTGCCAAACCATCACTCCTGGTCTGAGTTTGTCTTTTAGGTGTTTCATTTCCTCATTCTTTACAGCCCTGCATGAGCATGTGTGCCTGCAGAATGTATGTACATGTAACAGGTGTGTCTGTGTGTCAGCACAGCCTAGATCTGGGATCTGTCAGTGCAGAACAACCTGAGCACCACTTTGGTGCTGGTCAGTGTGACAGCAAGCAGAGCAGTGCCCTGTGCTGCAGTGACAGTGCTGCCCAGTTGTGCAGAGTGGGGCAGGGGATGGGCTGCACCCATGAGCTGGCACAGCATGCAACTCCTGCCTGACTGTGCTGATAAGAGCAAGCAACTCTGCTAAGTTCCTAATTGCTTGTTCATATCTCCTGTGGTAGAGCAAATTTGCAACGTTGTTGAGCAGTTTTGCTAAGTGATTTTGTGCATTTAAATTGTGTTAATGATGCTCTCCATTATCCTTTCTGGGAAATGAATGGTGGTGAGCCAAGACCTGTGAGTTCCTCAGCAGTCTGTGCAGCAGTGAAGGCTACAGGAACCCGAGTATGGCTCAGTCCCAGTGTCACTTGTGGACCTTGGAAGCAGTGTCCAGGAGGAAGCATGCTGGAGAGGTCATTCCCATGACTCTTGCTGTGCTAAGGCAAGAAGGGGAGGGTTCATGTGAGAAAACCAGGGGGTTGCTCTGCTCCTGCTGGCTCTGCCATTCCTGTGATGTCACAGAATCCCTGAGGTTGGAAAAGTCCTCTAAGATCATACAGTCCAACCATCCACCTACCACCAAGATTGACCATTAAACCATCTCCCTAAGTACTCCATCTATGACATACCCCTAAATGCACAGCACTGGAGAAGGAGAGGCATAATGAAGGAGCTGCAAAAGTCACTGCTAGAAGACAGAGTCCTCAGCTGCATGCACTTCTACATGGCCTTTGTAGCTTCTTCACCAGTCACAATCAGAGCCTGCAGGTACAGACAGCAAGGGAATCTGAGAGGCTGTAGGCACACTCATCCATTGCCTTGTTAAACAAAAGGCAGCACAGTGGAAAAAAGACAATGATCTTCTTGAGACCTACAGATTTTGCATAGCAGAAATACGATTTTTTTTTTATTTATTTCATAAAATATAGTAATTGATTTTCCACAGGCTGCGTACTCACACTCCAGAACAAGCACAGAGAACAATATACTAGTTTGTGCAGTGCAGAGAAAGAATGGCAGATAAAAAAAGAATTCTCTGTAATGAAAATTGTCACTGCTGTCAGAACAGGGAATTTCCTTCAAAGTACTCTAACAAGGTAGATCTGTTTTCTGTGAAACAGTCTGAATTGTCTCCATTTGCAAAGACTTCCTTTTTTTCCAGACTGAGTTCCAGCAATCCATCTTGCCAAATATTTGTTGCAACAGTGCTTTCTTTAACATTGCTGATGCATTGACTTTTTAAAATTTTATAGAGATTTGCATTGAAGATGAGGCATTTTCAAAGGATTGAGGGCTAATTTGCATGCATGCATTTCAAGGGACAGTGAGAGAGTCCAAATGCCTATACAGACCTGAGGAGCTGGAGGTTAGGGGCTGATTCCTTCAGGTCTGTAATACTCTGGGGACGTAAAACACATTGCATCAGCATGTCCTCTGCCACCTGCTGCCTGTTACAATCGTGTCTCTGCCCCAGATGAATGGTCCCTGTCTTGGCAACACCAACCAGTCTCCAGTCTGCTTGCTACAGAAGTGCCACAAGTCCTATTGTGCCAGTTTTGTTGTTTGCTTTACTGTCAGGGGGGCTCAGCATTGACACATGCCATCCAGAGAATCACTGGAGCCTTTGTCTTGGAAGATATTCTATATCTGGCTGCACACAGTCAAAGGCAGTGGGCTCTAGATGGGTGATTTGGACCAGAGGACCTCAGAGGTGCTTCTAACCTCAACTGTTCTGTGATCTGGATGCGTTGTGGATGAGAGGGAAACAAACCTTGGCAGTAGTAATGAATACAAACTAGTCTGGGAAAAAGGTCAGTGATGCCAGGCAGAAAGGTGGGTACGTTGCCATTACCCAGCTGGCTGGAATAAAGGGGGACCTGAGCAAGCCCTGAAATGAACCACCAATGTCTGCAGGATAGTTCAGCTCTGTGTGCAAAATGAATACCTGCAGATTCTTGGACACGTGTGTTGGATCTGGAACTTCTGAGCACAGAGGACACCGTGACATGTTAAGGGAAAGTTAAACCCGGAGCTTCTGTGAGCACGAACATTCACTAAGAAAAAATAAAGGCGACACTACAGTCATAACAGGAGACCAACAGGAACTGTAGAATTTGAAGTGAAAGTACACAGGAGTACAAGTGGCACAGGAGTACTTTGAGCACCTCTGCTGCTCTGCAGAGCTCCATCCTCACAGGGAGTGCCAGCAGCAGCTGGGCTGAGCCAGGGCCTATCAACTCCTCGCTGGAGTGATACTGGTGCAACACAATAAACCTCACAAGGATACACTGGGAAGATATCCCCTCCCAGAGGGGAGCTCTCCCGCGCTGCCCACATTACACAGCACTCTGAAGTGATCCCATCCACAGAGCCCAGATCAGAGGCACTGTCAGGCTGTGAGCACCAGGGAAACAGAGATAGAGGCATGGTATAGTGACTGCATCATTCATCAGGACTTGCTCATCCAGCTTCATCACTAAAGAACAGCCTTAGAAGCAAATACTATAGCACATTGCTGTGCCGATGTAACAGAGTATTTTTTTTTTTCTGCAGTACATTGTAAATCTGCGCACGATTCCATCTCTGCTGCTCTCTCCCTCTCTCTCTCTTTTTTCTTAGTGTAACACATTTCCTAAGCTAGATTTTTCTGTGAATTAGATTTTAATGCCTCCTTATAAGAAGCAGTTTTTCATATTTTATATCTCCATCAATAAAGATTTCTTCTTTATCACCAGTAAAATTGGAACTTTGATTAAATACGATCCAGCAGCACTAAGCACATAGTCTGTATTAATTTCAGTACCTCATTATATGCCAGTGGTATTTATGTGGGTTTATATATCAAATATACAGTGTGTATATAAGCAGAGACTTTCAGCACAAATACCAGGTATATGAACCATAAAGAGTAAAATGGAAGAGAGCCTCTCACTGAGTCCAGCCACAGGGCATGTGCTGCCCCTTCTGTGGAGGTCATGGAAACAGTGGTAGGAAAAGGAACTTTTCAGGGAGCAGGAGAGCCCTTGGAGCAGCAGCAGCAGTGAACCTGATGCTCCTGCACCCCAAGGACCAGAAGGTGCAAGAACCTTGTGACAACGTGCTCCCTGCAGTCAGTTCTCCTCTTCCAGAAAGTCATGGGTAGAAAGAATGAGTGAGGAGTATCTCTAGAAGCCATCTGTCAATTTAAGACAAATAGTGCAGTGTTATGATGTTATGCTTAGGTTTGATGGAATCCTAGTATGGTGGGCACTACATAACGTGGGGCAAAGCCCTTCAGTGAACCAGTACACTGCCACCTCTGTCCCAGAGCTCTGCACAGACATCCTTGTGGGTCTGACTGAATATTCTCTCCTGCTGAGAAAACATTGTTCATTTATCACCAAAGCTCAACTGCACAAACATTATAAAAAAGTGCATTAGTGGTCTTGGCAAAGTGCACAGCTCCTTGGTTTGGAGCAATATGCCATGAAGAGTATCATCTGGAAGGGACCAGAGGGGTTGCTCTGTGCCTGGGTTCTCTGGCAGTCAGGAACTGGCTGAGGCAGCTCTGGACCCCACACCAGGCACCGCTGGGTACCTGAGCAGGGCCATGACTTCTCCTGGGAGCAAAGCATTGAGGTGGAGAAAGAGACAGCCATGCTGAGTTCAGACCTATGCTAGCATCAGATTAATTAATGTTCAGCAAAAGCTGTCCTGTCAAAATCCAGGGAGTTCTCTGCGAATCTGTTTTCTCAGGTTAAAATGTGCTATTTCATGCTAGTTTTTCTTATACTACAGCCAAGGGAGTGCTTCCCATTCACAACTCTGCTCTCTGTTCTCCACAATTAATTTTTGCTTGTGGTTCAGATTGAATAGAAAAATCCAGATGATAAGGGGAGAAAGAGGTTGAGTTCTGCTCTCCTTCCTGATACATTTCCCTGTCTTCTTGCTCAATCTTTCCTTAATCATGTTAGAATTGGTCTGACTAGGAACAACAAGGTGCTGCTGCCCCCAGACAGTATGCATCTAGAAAAACTGCTGAAATTTGTAGAGCCTCTGCTCTCCTCTCTCTTTCTGTTTGACACAGCTTGGGTGAGGCACAGCCCTGGTTTGCATGGGGATCAATGGGGTGAGCAGGGTCAGGGTGACTGAGCCCTTCCACACACCCACCTGTGGGTCTGGATTTGGGCAAGGATGGGTGGAGTGGGGGTGTGCAGGGTCACTGCAGAGGTGCTGCTGATCATCAGTGCCTGAGCTCGTGCAGAGCCTGCAATCACCACATCTCCCTTCTCCTTCCACTTCATCTCCAGGATGCACGTCTCAGCTGTGCCGTCGCACAGCAGCTGTGAGATACTGCAGTCAGAGGAGCAACAGAGGGATGCATTTCCTGCTGTTTCCTACTCCCATTAATAATGGTGTCACTAAATAAGATAAAACTTCTCACAACTGTTGGAAAAAATGTGCAGTGTCCCTGAAAACATGTTAAGATTTACTGTTCTCCATTTGATAAGTACTGATGGGTATAATAGGTTGTCTCTGTGGGGCACTCTGCAATTTTTACTTTCCATGAAACACCTTATGCTTATTCTCATGTTTATAACCACTATGCCAGATGAACAGAAAGGGGAAAAATCAACCCCATTTGAAACACAGTTATGACTCGGGTGAAGAGAAATGTACAAACTGCAGGTTATTTACATCACAGATTATAAGTTCACGTACAGTAATGAAAGTTTTCCTTATCTGAGATTTTACTCTCAGTATCTTTTCATTTCCCCATTTGCCATTATCAGAGAAGAGCAGAAAACAATTAACTTCCAGTAGTCCTTGAACTGTCTCTCTGAGATGTCTCAGCGCTACTTCTTTCAGACAAAAAGTAGATGCACAGCACAGCACAGCTCAGTGGCACTCCTCCAGGTCTGCAGGAGCACCGCCTGCAGACAGCCGGGTGCGGGCACCTCGGGGACGCAGGGAAGCGCCGTAAATCTGTCCCAGAGTTAACAGCTCACAGTGGCTGCAGGGTTGCAAGGGCTACCACTGCCATGGAATTCTTTTCCCGCAGGCATGCCAGGCAGCACTCTCTGCTGAGCCTGAGCTCCTCTGCAGCTCTGCAGCGCTGCTCCTCAGTTACCAGCGCAGTCCCGCAGGGCTCCCATCCCCTGCAGCACTGCCGGACTCACTCGGTCACTCGTCCTGCTGGTTTCTCTGCTGCATGCATCATCGTCAGCTTCTGAACTTCAGACTGTTTCACTTTACATGAATTTGAAAGTGATACAGGTTTTGAGATAGAATCATACCTTCTGGAAATAAATGGAAAAGCATTGATTTCGGGATGAGTATGAAAGATTTAAAGACTAGAATGGATGAATTTGACTTTGCGTGCGATACCTTTTCCATTTTCTTTGTTTACTTTTTCCTATTCCAAGTCCCAGTCTCTCTGGTATTAAATATAGACAGCCCCTGGAGGCACCCAATCTACACTGAATAACTCGCACCAAAGGTACATCCTTCAGATCTACTGAAGAAGCAGTTAAGCATTTAGTGTTTAAAAGATGTTTTATGACCAGTTACCCAGGATAAAATTATGGTTTTGATTCCCATAAGATGCTGTCTATGTGTCATTAGGTATTTTAAAAAAGAATCATTTAAGCTGATACTTCTGTGAGGTTTTTTTTACTAGGAATTCTAATCCAGTGGCCAAAAGAAAAAGAGTCATGGTCAGCATCATAGAATGATTTAACAAGGCGATGTATTAGAGGAGCATGGAGAATCTCTGGTGGCTCCTGGAGAGCCCCTGGCAGGGAGGTTCAAGAACCATCTCCTGCCCATCCCAGTGCAGATTGCAGTAAGGACCTGGCAGGGCTCTGGGACTCCTGCTGGGGCAGGTGCTGCGAGGAGGGGCCATAAATCCTGCTCAGCCATGGTGGCACGGGGAGGAGTGTGCAACAAAAGCATGGGTAAAGAAGAGGTGGCAAATGGTTGCTCTGAATGATGCCTGATGGGAGTTCTGGCCGAGCAGGAGGCTGAAGGCTCCAGAGAAGGCTCCAGCTGTCAGATGGTCCAGGCTGACATGGGGTGACCTACAGTATTACAGTGTTAAAGTGTGACAGCATCTGCAGCTGATAGTATCAACAGAATTCTCTTCCTCCATGCATTTTTGTTTCTTCTCTGCCTCCTTTTCATGTCTCATTTTATGCTTGTGATACATTACTGGGGGTTGAAATACAACATTCCTCTTCATCAGGTATCTCTCTCAAGGCAAAATTTAACTCCTGGAGAAGATTACTGTATTGATCTTTACAAAACTTCTCAAATCAAAAGACAACAGTTACTAAAGTAGAAGCTTATGGTTTGCTTTGATTTAATGAAATATCCACATTAAGATGTTTACTTTCAAATAATTTAATAAAGTTCATATCTAAATATGACATCTTCCAACTCTCCACATAGGACTGTTTGCACTATAAAACAGTGTGCAATTGTTCCCCATTCCATATTGCTGAACAGCAGTACTGGCAGAGATGGTTGGGGTTCCTTGCCACGAAGGAGCCCCTGAACCACCCCTGGCATGCTACTGCTCATAGAGGGCTGCAAACACTGAGACAGAGAGGAGTGTTTGTGGTGCATGGTGGAATTGCCCAGCTGCACATCTGTGCCTGGGGCTGGAGCTGCCTCACACCTGAACCCTCCTGCTGCCAGCTCAACTGCACCTAATGGCACCACCCTGCTTCTGCCTTCAGTGATAGATTTAGCTCTTAAAGAAGAATTTGGTGATTTTGACAGGAATGAGTCATTATTACAAATTACTGAATGCCAACACATGGACAAAATACAAAAGTACTTCTCTACAGACAAGCATTCAGGGGCATGTGCTGCACAACCACACTCCATTATTTGGACATTATTCACACTTTGGTGAATAATTCTGGAGATGAATTCCCAGTTCTCTTACCTCATGGTAGCAGCATATGTATGAAGTGTAATGAAAGTGAAATGAACTCTCCAAATAAGCTACTTAGAAGAGAGACAGAGAAGTATTTCTTTGATTTTAGACAAATCCTTCCTTCAGTGCTCTGCTTTTGATCTTTGGATAGAAGGGTGAAGCTTATGTAAGACAAATGCCTATCAAAGTATTACTTGAAGAGCATGCTTTTAGCAGAAGGTGGGGCACTGATTAGGTATGACAACTGAAGTAAGGTGATCTGCACAGCTATGGAATGCATACACGTGAAATTGAGGTGTAACCATTTGCACAGCGAAGCCTGGTGCTATTAATTTGTGCTGATGGGTAATGGTTAACATTTGGGCAGTTGTTTTTTATTCTGCTCTCTTTTTTTTGGTTAATAGGGCATGACTAGATATACAAAGGACACTTCAACACTTCTACTCAGTGTAATTTGGGGAACAAATAATCATTATCTGTCAGAAGCATGATGTCTGGCTATTGGGGACCACTGAGAAATTCTCATTTACAGCCATGACTGAGATAGCTCAGAGCACCTGGGGACTAAGGGTGCAGAATCAGCTGCTCATGGCAGCGAGCAGCAGCCCTGCAGAGCTGGGAGGAGGCAAGCAGACCCTGAATGCTGGGCCATGAGGGCAGCAGCTGATGGAGAGGTTCTTTTACCTGATTCCACAACTGCCTTCATGAGGCCTCCTTCACTTCACAGTGAGAACAATAATGTGCTAGAGCAAATTTCTCAGGGGCAGTGTAAGCCTCTGACACCTGCTTAGTCTTAGCTGGAGTGTCCTGTTCTTTTCAAGCCCAGTACAAGAGTGCTCTCATTCATGAATGTTTGCAACTGTTCTAGGAACCATGAGAGTTAGTGTCATGCTATATTACATTTCTTGTTGATTGTTATTTCCTTTTGTCCAATTCATTCTCTTGCCTAGCAGCCAGAAATGTCAAATAGTAGCATTTATTGTGGTAAGAACTAATACATTTTCCAGCAGAAAACAGATTTGAACTTTAAGGATCATGACTGATTCACGGTGTATCAAGCTGTTTCCATTTGTCTTTAATAAAAAGTATGTGTTCATGTCTTTGTACTTCTGTAGGTTACAGATGTAAGCAAAATTACGTGAATCTTCAGTTTATTTCCACATCAGATCATTCTGACCACAGACACAATCTGCTTTTTAAACCAAATGCTCTTGCCCCATGCTATTCTGTTTCGGTGGGAGTGAGTGCAGGTACCAACATCATCTGCATGGCTGGATTGCACTGGTTCCTGCATGAACATTGCTGTCAGTCACTTGGAGTGTTGCTGTTTCCAGATCTGGAGATGACAGGGCCCAGGGCCCCCACTGTGCAGGTCCTCAGCTCTTCCGGTGGTCAGCCAGGTAAACCTTCCTTCCCACCTTATCTCCTTGGTGGCATAAAGCTATAGCATGCTGCTAGAGGAAATAACAGTCCCTGTAAAATCAGCTCAAGAGTGCTTGAATGGTAGGTATGATGGAGGCAGCCACATAATTGCTAATTGCAAAAAATAACAGCCATCCTAGGATGCAGAACAGACAGCATTCCCCCTCCATATTTGCACTGATAATCAAATACTTCTTGCACTGTACAGAAATCTTCCTGTTTCCTTCATGTATAGGGTGGAGAGAGTAACAGAACAAAGCCATGACTGCACAGTCTGCCTGTGCTGATGAACAAAGCAGCAAAGGGACCTTGCTGCTGACCCAGTAGAAGATGGCAGCACTGCTGCATCCCTGGTCTCAGTACTGCAAGACGAGGCTCAGCTGCAGGTGCTGAGGGCTCAGCACCAAGTCCAAGGGGCTGCTGGCAGGGAGCTCAGCTTGCTCCTTGCTATTTAAAGTGCAGACAGAGGTAGGACAGAATCCTCACTTCAGAGCAAAATGTACACAATGAAGAGTAAGTGCGTGTTTGCTGTGGATAGCACACCATGCACAGGAAAAAGGCAACGTAAGGACTCAGCTCACAGCTCCTTTCAGATCGTCAGGAGAGGCTGTGCTTCCCTCCCTGCACACAGTCTGTGCACTACTGACTGAAACTTGAAGCAACATAAAAACAGATAATAAGCAGAATTTGATACAGTATTCATTTATGGTTAGACTAGATGGTTCTGAAGATCTTTTCCAACCTTGGCAATTCTATGATTCCAGCATTTATTTGAAGATTTCATATTGACTTCATAAAAGAGAGCATCTGTGCTCATCTGGTGAAGGTAGTCACTTGGTCAGAAGGTACAGCCCAACAGTGTCCCTGTCCAACCTGAAAAGCAAACCTGAGCAGCTGCTCTCTGGTGTGTGGTCACATTCCAAAGGAAAGAAGAAATTTATGATGGTCTTACTGTAGGTGACCAGAGACATCCACCAAGGGCTCCATAACTGCACAGACATAAGGGATGATTTAATGCAGAGTTGAAGTATTGTTATCACCCCATACACAACATTAGGTGAAGGAAAGTAGTCTGAACTCCTTAGGATTATACCCTAATCTTATAATCCTTGGATTATATTGCTCTACAATAAAAAACATGTATTATGGTCTTTTCATTAACCTCAAGCTCTCATTTTAATTTCTCTCTTATTACTACAACAGAAGTAATGATAGGCTCCACCTGTTTATTGTTACTAATAAGGAAGGCACATTTTCAGTTGACTTGAGTGAGCAAAAATATTTCTGCTTCATGAGACATGCATTCTTTAGAGATATTTATGAAGGGAAGGATACTTCTTACATCAGTGTTTTCCATTCTCTGTCACTAATTAGTTTGTTGCTGGTCTAAATTATTGCCATGGGAACAGCCCCTTCTTATTCTTAAACCATTTGATTGTCACACTCCCCATTAAGTAGATTTACATTTCTCTGGTGGTGGCAGTCATGACCATACCTGTTGCTCTTCAGACTGCTTCCAGTGTTGGGCCATGAAACCTGCAGTGCTTCTGCAGCCAGCAGCAGGGCAGTGTGTGCTGCTTGGGCTCTGCAGCAGAGCTGTAGTGTGGGAACACTGTGTCCCTTCATGCTCAGAGCATAGGGCACGCACCTCATCTCACTGTGATATGGGAAGAAAGGCAGCTCTGTGACATGTGGAGCAGGGTACTTTATGAAGGCACAGTATATTCTGTGATGAGGCCTGCAAGCGTTGTAAGCTAGCAGAGAAGAGATGAACAGCATGAGCAAGGCAAAAAAGCTACACTTTTATAGGGTGTTTTGCCCACCTTCATGTTTCAAGTGCCACTGCCCATACAGACACAGCTGCAGAGGAGGCAGGGCTAAGCAGACACAAACTGCTGGGGGTGAGGAGATTGTTTGCAGATTTTCTCCTGTCTCTGTTAGGGGAAGGCAGGAACTTCACTCTTTTGTCATCATGGACCATAGCCTCCTTCATCCAGAGCTTCTGCATGAAAATCCAGGCTTTGCTCCCTCATTCATCTTCTCCTGTTAATCTCAAATTAAGATCTACCTGTCTTATCAGCCTTAGACCCACAGGTCTTATAAATGGAGGAAAAGGAAGAAGCGCAGGAATTTAAGTATACACTTAAGATAACAAGTCCTCAATACAAAGCTCTGGGTAATTATGTTGGCAAACGATAATGCTGCAGGCTTCAGGATGGATTTCCTCTAGAACTGTGAGGTCTGGTCAGCAGCGTGTGAAATGCTCACGGCCCTCATGTGCTCTGATTGAGTGCTGCAGATGAAGGACGAGTGCTCGGACAGTTGTGCATGCCTTGTTTCCCCTCCTCACAAGGGCAGCAATTTCCTCATCAAGCTTCTAATACAAACAGAGCACAAATGTTTGAAAACAGTTCTAATTGCTGAATAAATGCTGGTAATTACATTATCAGTTTAACACAGTTTACTACATTAAAAACTCTCATTAATTGAGACACCTGTGCATATTATTCCTGAAGATATTTCTGTCTTGAAGTTTCTTAAAGTATTATAACAGTGGAGCTAGGCTTGCCTTTTTATTTTCACTGTTTTTGCCTCTCAGGTGATGATTAATGTTCTTATTTATCATCAAATTTGAGTCAGAATCTGAGCTGATTAATGTTGTTCTTTGTGATTTACCTCCCACTCACAATTCCCAGCTTGGTCCTAATGCTGACAAACTTGGGACTCCTCATTTACACACAGCTCTGCTTAGCCCTGCGTAATGGTTGCAGCCATTAAAGTTGTTTTCCCTAACTTCTCCTGGCTATTTGACTTTCAATGCAATTTTGGTATGGCAAAGTACCTAATGGTCAGAAGAATCATAGGGGCAGGATAGGACTTCTGGAGACCACCCAGTTTGACCCCATCATGTAAGGACATGGAAAGTCAGACATGATATGTATCTCACAGTGCTACACGCAGACATTACAGTCCTTAAGAAGCAAGTGTCTACACAGGGCTACATATATAATGTGCCTTCAGAAACACGGAAAATGTAGAACAGCCCATTCATGGAACAGCAGGGAAATGCTCCCCAAATTGAGCACGTGCAGTGCATTTTCTGTTTCACAGTGGTGGCAGACAAATACACAAAATGGATGAAGCTTGGAAGCAGGAGCAGTTGCCTGCCCTAAATGGCACCAGTGGGCAGCACTGTCTCCTTGGCCTGGAATGAGGCCATGGCTGACCTCAGGTCCTGGCCCTTCCGTCACAAAGAAATGATCTGCTGCATTGGAGCCGAGCACAGCACAGAGGGAACTGTGTTCTGAGCTGGCATTCATTGCCTGTACAGACACATCTGAGCTTTGCCTTTTGTGGTCCACATCTCAGGTGTGGACAGAGCAGAGCTATACTGCAACTGGCAAAGTTAACCACTGCAGAGAGCCAGGTACTTTTAACAAGACTGTCTTAGTTTCAGCTGGGATAGAACTGTTTTCTTCAGGGCACCTGGTATGATGTTATGCTTTGAAGGGGATGAGAGGTTATTTCACACTCTTCTGCTCACTGGGGGCTAGCTGAGCATTGGTCAGTGGCTAGTGAGAAATTGCTTGTGCATTACTATATCATAGATATTTACTTGTAATATAGAAGTATACATCTATAGTAATAACCATTGTCTTTTTCCTTTTCTCTATCTCAGTAAATAGTTATCTCAACCTATAAGTCCTACTTTAAAAAAAAAAAAAAGAAAAAAAAAAAAGAAAAGCAGTACTTTAGGACAGACTCTGCTTCTGAGCCTGCTGGGAGGACCACAGAGGGCATCCTTCAGTCTGTTCTCTGCTGCACACCACAGCAACAACAACACTGCCATACTCAGGAGCTGCTGTGTTACCAGCAGAGATGATATTTTACCCTTATCTTCACCAGGTCAGTCTGAAATGCCACTGACTTTGGCTCTCTGTCTCTGAAATGGGCAGGCAGTAAGTGGGAAGGCTCCCAGAGACCCTGCTGGTCCTGCTGGGCTGGGGGTGACCTGTTCTGCCAAAACAAGGCAGGTGTAAAAAACAGAAACAAAATTAAGATGAAATCTATTTCTTATGGAACAGATGGTCTGGGGGAAAACAGAAGTCCCAGCAGGCAATTGGATGGAGCCTTCTCGCTCAGGTTGGAGCCCCTGTATGACAGCTTAACATTAGAAACAGTACCCACTTCATGCCTAGGTTTGATATCCTAGCTGTATTCCTACAGGTATCTGCCAGTCCA